>JARHVA010006128.1:0-600000 GCA_037957365.1 Torreya grandis | reverse complement strand
GATGAATGGCTTGGATAAGGGTAAAAATGGCATTGTTATCAAACATGTTGGTTTTAGCTAGGTTATCAAAGGTAAGGATATGATCAGACTCTATTTTACTATTGGCATCATCATCACTAGTCATTGGTGATGGAGTTTGATTAAGATATGTGGGGTCACCCCCAAACGGTTTGAATCCAAGTACATAAGGTCTTTCATACTTAGTCATGGAAATTAGCTCAATGATTCCTTGATGATTCAATTATAAGCCTCTTCCTTCATAATTTTGATGCTCCATGATCCTATTGGGAATATGATACTTTGCATTTTTATAATAATCTACTTGGTCATCATTATATAACCATGATTTATTCCCTTCAAGAGGGTCAAGTCCTAGGCCAAATGCTAGTACAAATGTGACAGCTCCCTTATCTTTGTTCTTTTATTACTAATTCATATGTGGGATTACCTTAGGTCACCCAAAGGCTTTTGGATTCTGAGGAAATATGAAATGTATCATGAGTCACATACTCTCCCAGTCCATTATCTAAAATGGTGAAATGATTAGAAGCTTTAAGAGGCAGCATGTGGGAAAGGAAATCTAAGGTATTAGGATCTATGCAATTATCTAGTGAAGGCTCAATAAATATAGATTTTACATTATCCTACTTGGAACTGGGATTCACACCATACTGATAATTATAGATTTGAAATTTAGCCTCAAGATGATTGTAGTGTTCATATGGGTGTAAATATCTTAGAATATTCACTTCCATCCATGAGTGGGAAAACTTGATACATTGGTGTAGTGTTGATGGGACTACACAAATCTCATATAACCAAGTCCTACGTAGAAGTATGTTGTATGATAACTCAAGATCCAACACATGGAAAAGTGTATCATGGGTTAAAGGCCCAATAATAACTAGAAAACTAATGGTGCCTTGTGGCTCTCTTTCCTAATTATCATAGGCTTTAATATATAATATATATGGTTGGAAATCTATCATTGTGTACCCAAGAAGCTTGATGAGCTTGAGAGACACTATGTTGAGGCCAGATCCATTATTGATAAGGACACATTTCACTTTATGCCATCTAATATAAAATTCTATGTATAATGAGTTATTATGGAGCAGGCCAAGGGAACACATATTACTTTGGTTGAATGTGACTTCTTGGGCTAAAGCTAGGTGTCCAACCAAAGCTTGAAAGTTATCAAGGGATATGTCACTAGCAATAATGGATTGGGTCAAAAACTCATTCAAGATGTCTTTTTGATTATTGACATTCATAGTAAATATAAAATAGAAATTTATGTTGGTGTCTTTTGAAATTGGTGCACAATATCAAACTTCTTGTCTTGGTTAATAGTGAATGGTTTATTCTGAGGTTGTACAATTGGTTGGATGATAGGTAAAGTGGCAGATAGTTGTGGGCCTAGGATAGTAATCTTCAAACTATGAGTTGTGACTACATAATAAAGATTAAATACTAGACCGTTATTGCTAACTGATGTTGGAAATGGTATAATACCATATAGGACAAGTCTCGATTGTTGATGCACTTGCATGTGGTCACATGGCAAGAATAAGTTGTCATTGTAAGATCCAAAAGGGGAAGTCATAGTTATTTAGTTTGCATGTATGCACTCCCAAGTCAAAGAAGGATTATCCATATGATTTGGATAAATATTGTTATTTAGCAATGGTCTAGGTTGATTAGAACTTGGTCTAGGATTAATAGAAATGGTATTAATGCTACCTCCTACAATATAACCTACAACCCTATTGTAGTCATATGCAATTGCATGGTAGGTTTGTTGGTTGTTACCATTCTGACCTTGGTTTTTTATATTATTTTGTCATTATGGATTCTACTACTAATTTTGTTGATTCTATTGGTTTGGCCTTTGATTTTGATATTGTTGATTTTACTATTGTACTAGCCATTGTTGGTCTTGTTGATTATTCTATTACTATTGATTATTACATCAGGAAAAGGGGTTTTGATAGATCCCAAGAGTTTGATTGGAAGTGGAAGCACCATTATCCAATTTCATCTCCCCATTCTCCAACATATTTTCAATTAAATTCTTGATTTGAACACATCTTCATAGATTATGCCCATGGACCTAATGATAGTCACAAAATTCATTTTAACGGTACCAATTAGGGTAAGGAATACCTTGTATATAATGATTTTGTATAGGCCAACTAATTATATTAGTGATAGCAAGCTTGAAAAATATAGATTCAATAGGCTCTCTTAGGTCACTAAAGACATAACGTGCAAGCATGGTTCTCCTAGGAGGATGGGTTTGTAATGGTAAAGGTTGTTGTATTTATTGTGTAGGTTTTAGTTATTATGCTTAAAACATCAATTGGAGAGGTTGATGTGTAGTAGTATGTTGAAAAGGTGGTGTAGATGAGGTTTGTACATGATAGGATTTGATTACTCCATTTCCCACAACATTCTTATTTCAGTTGAATTGCTTCAGTCTTTCTTGATTATTGGCCTATGCTGGTTGTGATGCTTGCACTTGATCAAGATGTTATTTTTAGCTATTTACCTAATTGTTAGAATTAAGTTTGATGAATTATTTATTGATGAGCACTCACTTGATCAAAAAAATTTTATCAATGATATCTTTAAACTTATGTACACATTGCAGTTCTAGATGATAGGCTATCTCACTATGCAAATTTTTAGTGAACACATTAGCTAATTATTTATCTAGTAAACTATGGGTGAAATAGCTTTCAAGAGCTCTCCATCACTGTAAATAACTTGTAAAACTCTCCCATATTTTTTCTTTAATTGTGTTAGGTCCACTAATGAAATCTCATGCTTTAAATTATAGGAAAAGTGTTGCACAAATTTATCAAAAATACCATCAAAGTCTATTACTAAATTCTTTAACAACTTTAAAAACCAATCCAAGGCTTATCCAACCAAGCTCCTTGGAAACAATAGCAAAATGTATATGTCACTATATGCCACTGGTTGACATGTGACAAATAATTTGGTCAAATGGGACTTAGGGTCACCTTTCCCTTTATACTTATCAAATTTGGGTGGTTCGTATCCTGGAGGAAATGGTATATACAAATACTCCATGTTGAATGGATAGGAACACACATCATACAATTTGAACTTATTAGTCTACTTCTCCACTTGAATGGTAGCAATCACATCCTTCATCTATTATAATTATTTGGATAGGAAACTAGAAGGGATATTGTTTTGATGGAGAATATTGGTTTGGGTAAATGGCTGGGAGGTCACAAGTGAGACACTTTGACTAGGGTATGATGGAGACACCTGTTGGGGTACATTGGCTTAGTTGGGGAATGGACTAGGAATACACATACGTAGATTATGATGTACTTGAAACTACACATTTGGCTATGTGATGTTCTAGTTTGGGTTGATGATAAAGGTTTGAATTGGAGGATTTTTGGGTTAGGATGAAGGGATATAACTATATTGTGCCTACTATGGTTGAAAAGGGACATGTTGCCAACTAATCAAACCTTGTTGTTGAGTAGGAACTTGTGGACCAAGATCTTGTCTCGAATTTTGTGGCACATTTTGAACCAATAGTTATTTGGTAGGTACTTGAGAAACATGGGGTCCTCCTTTTTGCATGAATCCCTGTGAATAAGTGAAAACATGTTGTATATGAAGCATCTATCATTGACAAATATTTGCACATTATTGACTAGTCATTGCTTAGTTTTAGACTGGCATATTAGTCTACAACTAAAAAGTTATGTTCATCATTACTTGGTGGGGTGGAAATTTATTTGTCCTTTGTTGTATTGATACACTGGACTGTGTCTGCTATTATGGAATACTACTCTACCTATTGAGGAGTAGTAGGATTCATCACATTTTGTTGTTGAGTCATGATATTTGACATTATTTGATTACCTAATCTCATAGGTTGTACAGTTGAAGAAGTAGCTAGTTGAGGTTGGGGTACATAAACTCCTATTCCTTGGTATGATGATCTGCCCATAGGATTAACTATAGGCACATGTTGTTGGCTATTTGTTTGTGTATTAGTACCACTTTGATCAAGATTGGATGTTATTTGCACATTGTCCACTACATTTGGCTCATTATTTAGTGTAGAAGCTGAAGACACTTCTTCAATAATTGGCATATGTATCAAGTTATCTATAAAAGCATTTTGTACAAATGGATTAGAATTCAAATTTTCTTATCTTGTTAATTCCTCAACAGTCTTGTTGAAAGAACTAGGTCAATGAGAGGCTTACTTACCATATTCATATGATTAAAAATCATGTGATAAATTCAAATAGGGTTGGTATGTTATTTGAATTTGGTTAAAGTGATCTTCCATGATGTTTTTGCCTTGATTAGATATATTAGGGTCTTGGTACGTTGTTTAGACTAGAGCCATAGGATTACTAGAAGAAGCCTATTGATCGTAAATGATAATGTGGGGCACTCTTACTAGAATTAGTAAATTTTCATGGGGGGTGTATGATAAAAAATTATCCCCTACCTCTATGGCCCTTACCAAAATCTCATATTTATTCTCTAATAAATGTTTCTCAAACAAAAATGGATCATGCATGGAAGCCAAATTAGTAAAATATGGTTGTTGAAGTACTGGCTCGTCCACCGTGGGTATTGTAGCTAAATGTTACATGGTTTATTTTTGGTCCTATTCTATGTAAGATGGTGTGTTAACCAAATATTTATCCAATGGATCTTGGATTTTTGCCCCTAATTGAGTATTATAAGAGGGATAAGAATCCATCTCATAAGTAATGCTATCCACATATGGGTCTTGCACCATTTCTTCTTGTGCAACTACATTACTAATCTCTATATTGTACATAAGTCCACTATGAGTTTAGGAATACATGTTGGGGTCCATAGTCAATGCTTTGCAATAAAAAGTCCAAGAGTTTTATAAACTCTAAAAAGGACAAAATATAAAACAAATGATGCCTTCAAATTGGTCTAGATTTGTCAAAAGGATCAAAATGTTTATTCAAATATTTGTGAGGAAACAAGCTAGCATAGAATATCTAACATTTCACTATTCACACAAAGATAAGCAAGTAAATAGACCAAAAAATAAAAATGCCAAACTCTAAGGTTGAATTGTTTCAAATCAATCTACTCTAATAATTTAAAAGTTGCTAGGTCTTTTGGCCAAATGCAGCATCAAAAGTTAGTCTCAAACAAGGCATGTGCTAGGACTCTTATCCAAATAGTGTCAAGAGATAGACTTTGAAAATGGATGAAAGCTTTAATCTAATGAATTTGAAACACTTCTAAAAAACACTAAGTATTCGATTCTTGGTCATGAACATGATCAACTAGGTATAAGGTATGAAATAAAAAGCACTTTTAGCAATAGTTTATTTTCTCATAAATAATGGTATAAAACTTGGTTCTTTTGACAACTAGGATGGACAAAGGTGAAAAGTATAATTGTGCTTCAGATAAAGGATTAAAAGTACACTTGGATAAATTTAAACATGTAGAAATAGATTTGAAATTTTATGAAAAAGGGGCTATGAAACAAAGTTTGAAATGATTTGGGAAGCGTAATGATTCTACACTACCCAAAAGGCATGATAAAAAAGTTTGTTTCAAAGACTCTCTAAGGCAAAGACAATTTTACATAATTCTCACAACGTAACACTACCTTTCTTAAATCAAAATGTTGTGGTATATATACTTAAAGTGTAAGTGTTTAGCACAAAATGGCTTAAGTCTATCAAGTGAGGACAATGATTATGAGTCTTAAATGACCTTCAACCCAAATTGGAAATTAAACCTAAGTTCCCTCAAGTTTAAATAAAATGGTGAACCCACTTAACACATCAACCATATGAACTTGTAATGATGTAATTTCAAATTTAAATTATAAGTGGACTTAAAAAACTTTAGTAAAGCTCTAGACTCAATTGGGCAGCATAATTATGCCAAAGTGGATGATATGACTCTCAAGCCTTTGATGAACTTTGAACAAGGTAAATAGATGATCTCATATGAGTAACATAATGCCTCTTTATTAAAAGGATAATTTGGACTATGTGTTTGGTTTTAGACTATTTTTTTACACCAATTTTTGACTCTAAACAAGACTTTAATCTAGGACAAGACCAACTAATTAATCATTCTTAGATCCTGAACTGACAAGGTTGCTTGATACTAGTGGAAACTATCAATATACATCATTTGAGAGGATTTTAAGTGTTCATCCAAAATTAAATGTGCATTATATAATAGGGTTTTTACACCCCCCTTCTCCCAAATGATAGTATTATGACATGTACCTTGAGACACACCTTACACCAACAATACTTCCATGGCAAGTGGGGATTTGTCTAAGATCTAACAAGTTTTTTAATGATCTAGGGGAATAAATTGCACCATGAATTTCACACCAAAAAATGTAAAATAAAATCACAAATTTTTGTTTTGTATCACTTAGCTTGTTGCAAAAAGGTCTAGTCCTTTTTACAACCACTAAATATTGTTGTTCACTCAGTGTATTACAATGTCTAAAGTGCCACTATGTCTTATGTGTAACTCTAAAAGAGTCAAACAAAGTCAATATTTGGAGATGAAACCTTGAGTCAAAGCTTCCCTAAAGAACTTGCAAGAGGTGAGGAAGTCCCCCTCACAGGCCAAGATGCATAAATAAATAAATCATGAAAGTAGTAATTTTCAAGATCACCCAAATTTTGACAAGTTTTTTGGGAGTGCTTTATATGACTTTCTTTCTAAACCTTAGACTAGGATATTTACAATAGGAATGGCAATTTTAATTTCAAGGGTTCCCTATAGGGGAAAAATGGAAGAACATATATGTAACATACCTCTCTTTTCCAAAAAAAATTAATCTAAAAATCTATTGCAATCAAAAATTGACAAGTGTGTTCAATTTTAAACCCAAATGAAATGTTTAGTGGTGTTCATTTGACCCCTTGGTCTTAGTTGTAAACTTTGAAAAACATTCACCAAAAATATATAAAAATTCCTTATTAAACACCAAACCAAAGTTCCTAATCAAATTTTAAGCATGAAAAAGTGATTTAAACATGTTTTGAGCAAAAATCCCACTTGGTCTTGTAGCAAAATTATTAGCATGTTCTTTAGCTTTGAAGCTCTTTTGAGTGTGAAATAACAAACTTTGAAAACATAGCTCTTGGGTCTATGTTTTCATAAAATGCATAGTGAGTGATGTTGGTTAATACCATCAATGTTAGTTATGGCCAATCAGGATCTAATCGATGTTAGTTCTACTGATTGACATCAGTTAAGTCATGTAACTGATGTTGGTATTTTTTCTGACATCATTTACTATGTAAAACCATGGTAACCAAAAATGGTGAAATTAAGTTAGAAAATCAATTTGTAAGAGTTTTAAAGGCTCAAATGAATTTTTTAAAGTTTGAAAAGGATCTCCCATAGGTGTAGGATGCATCTGGTCCCACCGAGCATGCCATTATGTGATATAGGAATTTGACTCAAGAGAGGATGGTTAGTATGGTGGTAGTTCTAAAATGAAAAAAAATGAAACAAAAATACCAATAGCATAACATCTATAGGCCTAAGCACTAGGGAGAGATTAGTTAAGAAAATAAAATGACAAGCACAACTAAAAATCAAGGAATGAAAACACAATAATTCATTCACCTTCCTTGGATGCTCTAAATGCCTTTGTAGTAGTGGCTTGTTCACCTTGTACTCATGAAATCTTCATCAAAGGAGGATGGTTATATCCTCTTCTCCTTGGAACCTTTGGCTAATAGCTTGGCTTGGCTTGGAATAAATTTGGCATGGTAGCAATAGTCTCTTGAAGATTTTGGAACCAATACTGCATTATAACTTTACACAAATTAAGCTTAGAAATGATGATGTGAGGCCTCTTATTTATAGATTTTTGGATTTGATCAAAACCAACCTCAACCATCCATATCAATATTGAGATGTGTGGTTGAGGATTAATTCAAATTTTGGAATTAAGATTTTAATTATCCTCATCATGGCATTGAAAGAAGGGGCAATTAAGAAGCATGGAGGGAATCATGGAAGGTATTGATGAGGCATGGAGGGCATGAATCTTGATATTTATGGCCTAGGGATGTCTTCCCAAGAAATGAGGTCACTTGATGATGTAGATATTCAATATTCATTTCTAAAAACAAGTATTCAACAAGTTTCCATGGAATTTTATATTAGGCCTTGATTTGGGTTAATTAACTCTTAAGCATGTTTAAACACTTTATGCACAAATTACTCAAATTGATTAGAGTGCCTTGTTATTGGTCCTAAATTTTACTAGATTGGAATTGGAAGTCCATGTTAGATGCATATTCCCAATTAGGATGTTTCCAACAAAAAATAACAAAGGCAAGAGTCTTGTGAAAAATATTTGATAGGAAAGAGCAGTCCAGAGCACATAGGTGTAAATTTGTCATTTTGACTCAAAATGAACTGATCAAAGTTAGCTGGCCCATATATTATATTACCCCACTTAGGGATGCCCTAGCCAAAATAGGATTTGAATATGTCAGTTTCACATCATTTAGCATGTTTTAGTGTTTTTAGGCCAAATTGTGCATTTTGGGTAGAAATTGGTCAAAAGCCTAGTTGAAGGTTATCGACAACCAATTTTAGGTGTCTACAAAGTGAGAATACAAAGAGAAGGTAACCTTTAAAATCTATCCTTTCAAGAGACATTTATATTTTGTGATGACATGATTGAAGTCATAAAGATGGGATATTACCCTCTCAACTAGTTGGGAAAAACACATCAGCTCTTGAAGGATGGAACAAGCTCTTATTGGCCTCAAAGAACATGAAACTAATCTTCTCAAAACCACACCTACTAAGGAGATGCAAATTGATCATGAAATGAAGAGTGGAAAGAAGTATGAAGTATGTGAATATGCTCAAGAGGAGTATATCTACATTAGAAACCTATTTAAGGATGATCTATTTGAGATCAAATCAAGTGAAGTGCCAAGGAATAGGTCTGATCCACAAAGCATTCAATCCAAAGAGAAACATTCTTGGAATTATGTTTCATCTCACCATGAAGATGATTCAAGAGGTTTTCATTTTGATCTTGGAAAGGAGGTATGCATAGTCTCTAGTTGTGTATAATATTTTGTTTTCAATTTCCCCTAAGTACCTTGAGCACATGTGTGTGTGTGTGTGTGTCTTGTTGGTTTGTTATCTTATTCTGTGTGTGTCCTTTGCTTTGTGTGGTTGAGGCAAATTCATGGTCTTATATTGATGGTCAATTTAAAATGTTTCCTTTTTTCTATAAAACTTCATATGAATCCCTAATACCAATGGACTGATAAGGCTACTAGTCTAGTTAGTATAACAGGCATACTACCCCTTTGAGTCACCAATTTGTTGACCAAATTTGACCTTCAAGTCAAATTGGGGTACCCCTAGGTAAAAAAAAACTCTTAGGAATTTTAGTGGTATAATATAGATTTGAAAAGATGTTTTATAGGTTAATTAATGTCACTTAATGTTTTACTAGCCTTGGTCATTAGTTTTTTAATCCTTATATCATTTTGGGTCATTTTGAGGTTAAAAAGGGTGCATTTAATGAGTTATATGGATTTAATGGGAAGTGTGAAGGTTAACAAATGTGATGGCATGTCACATGTTTCCCTAGAGGTCTTAATTAACTAACATAACTAAAATATGGTAGGTTATGCAAAAGAAAAGGCATGTTTCTTGAAAGAAAAGAAGATTTTGGCACTTGTATGGCCTCATTGGGAAGTGTGACACATGTTAAATGGTCATGAAATGCCTCTTTAGCTTCCCCATGCTTTTTTACATGTTTTTTTATTTTTTAAGTGTCATTATAGAGCTAAAACTATTCTACTCCCTTTTCACCCTTCTTGGCAAGCAAAAGTGACTTTCAAGTTTTTGCTTGGTACGAAAAGCTTAGGATGTTTCAAGGAAAATTATTTTAGGAAGTTGTTTTACACTTAAATATATTCATTTAAATATAATTATTTTTAAAAATTGTTTCCTGTGATTCATGAACCATCCTCATGAAGTTGACCTTTCAAACTTATTTGCTAATCTATGTACCCTATGGGTTTTGCCTTGGTTTGAGAAATTCCATATGAATTAGTTTCTGAGTTTTATTCCAAATGATTTTTATCTCCTCCTAAGATATTACCCATTATTGGTTTCATGTTTCATGGTTTTTTGATGAAAAAATTATCTCATGTTGTAGGAGGGTGTCACTATGAGAGGTCTTAGTCCAATTTTCCACTTGTAGTAGGTTGAACTCCATTTAAGAGATTTCATGTGAAATTTATATGGGGTTTTCATGTCTCCATGTCAATATGATATCATAAATTCACCTTTCATCCTCTTAGTATAAGCATGTTGTTGATTTGTAGTCAATGATGCAAATACACTTGTAGTTAGCCTTGGAGAGCCACATATAAGTGCTAAAAGGAAATCTTCACATAGAAAAGTATGTTTTGGAATTTATTTTAAAGTATCCTTGGTGTAAATCATAAATTTCAAGAATTTGAAATGAGTTTGTCTACCCATGTAGTTTTTCATTCACCCTTATATCTCTAAGACACACCCACTGCCTATATACAACCAATAATCACCTATAGGAACCATTGTTAGCATCATGCTTAGAGGTGGGAGAATTAACATAGGTTTAAACCTTATAATATTTATAAGAGTGAATTAGTATGCTTATTTTAGGCATAGAGGATTCATAAACATGGATATATTGTACACTACTCATTTTCACTTTGCTACCTATGTATGTTGATGGTTACCTATAGGTGATACCTCAGGGTTTAAAGTCTCTTGAATGGGAAACTTGAAACATGATAAATACCATTACAAGTTCTAATAGGTGATGGAATAATTATAATATTATTTGAAATGTCAAAATGAAAAAAAGTGTGTGAACCATGATCAAAGGGAAAATGATTTAGTTTAGGGAAATATTCCTTAAAATGTTAAAATAAAGATCTAGGGGTTTTTTATAAGCCTCTCAGAACATACTTGTAAGATGTTACAAAATATATAGATTAATAACTATTATTATTTATAATATGTACAACATATATGTCAATGTTTAGAGTCAAAAAATGAATGGAAGATGGAAATGAAAGGCCTTAAAGTTACCCTAAAACAAACTAATCACTACATTAATATCTGCATGATTAGAAGTTTGAATGACATTTGACGTCCCTCAAGAAAATACACTCTCACGTTGGCTAGAAGTGTTAAATTGATAAAAAAGTTTTAAAGTGTTAAATGGATATAAATGTCATTATTATGATGTTTATACATAGTTTTGGAAAAACCTATGGCCACCTATAGGTGTCCTCACTCAAAATTTAGGCACCTATATTAGGGTCAAAGCAGTTACTCAATTTTGATGACTAATTGGTGCTTTAAGACGTTAAAAGGTGAATGAATTCTCAATATAAGTAGATTTTTAACTCATATGTATTCAAATAAATTTAATCCACACCATGAAAAAGCTATAATTTCAAACCCACATACACCTACAATAACCTACAGGTAGGTGTCTCAGTCAAATGACTATGAAGGATAGTGAGTTGACAAAGGGGTGATTTGACAAGGTTATATGCCTATGTAAGATGAGATATATTAATAATAAATAAATAAATGACCATAAAAGGTTCATAAAGGGAATAATATCAAATTATTTATAGGAAACGTACACTTTTAGACCCTTTTTTAAATCTAAAACATAGCTGACTATGTTGACTATCAAAAATAGTGAACAAAGAGGAGATGTTCTTAGTATGAATAAAGTATGAAAATGAATCAAATGGATATAGATAATTTAAAAAAAGGGTATTTATAACTTAATTTAAGGCTTGGAATGACATGATAATGTCTAACCATCACAATACAACCTATATGTGTTCCCTTAAAAGCATGCATAGTCAATGTTAGAACTTAGTCTTGAGGAGTTTAATGTGTGGAAAGATGTATGAAAGATTGAAGTGGTAGGAGAGATGAAAGAAATTAATTAATTATAATTATGACCTCATATAACTTCCATGACAATACAAGTAAATAAATTAGTTCAAAAGCAAGTATATATAGTCATTTGAAAAAACCCTGCACATAGCCTTACCTAATAGTCTGTCTAGTTTTTTGTGATTTTGAAGGGTCTATACATAATAAAAAGGGATAAATGTTTGTGTATATAAGATTTATGAATTTAATTATAATATAAAATTGTTTTTTTTGATATAAAAATAGGGGAATTACCCCATGTTTTATCTCAGACAAGGGGTACTTCCCTTTATGCCAACACTAGCAGATTTTGGTGAGTAAGGCAAAGTATGAAGTCAGGAGCCATGGTACGTTTTTAAAAAGGTATGATAAGTTGAGTTACATATAAAAACATGTAAATAAACTCATATAGAGATGAAACTTAACAAAGAGGTCTAAACCTCTTAGATTGTAGGCAATCTTACTAGGCATGAGCAGGCCTAGAGGTCCAAATGAGAAGGCATTATAATTTCCACCTTGAAGTGAGTTTGATAGAAAATTGGAAAATTTGTATGGTATGAATAAATGTGTGTTTTAGATATCAATATGAAAATAAAATAATCAAAGGTAATTTTTAGCTCTAGGTTGTAGTCAAAATTAAAGGCAAGGTTTTGACATATACCCCAAATGGATGGTCAACTCCACTTTCCACAAGAGGTGAGAATTAAAAAATATTAAATAATGTTAATGGGATCCAAAAATAGGTTTTAAATCATTTAACTTGTATTATAGACCATAAAAGTTCCACTTTTTACTAGAAAACTCACTTAGACTTGCACAAAAGAGGAAAATAAGCTCGAGAAAGCAACTTCAAATCCTTGTATCTTCTTGGAGGATATTCATGGAATCCAAAGGATTTTGGGGAAGTTATTAAGGTCCTTGAACATAAAATTTGTGTAATTTTTTTAAAAATTTGTTGTCATATTTTTATGAATGAAACTTAAGAGGACAAATATGCCTAAAACCCTCCTAAACCCTCAGTTAATACTAGTTTAGATAAATTGAGCTATAAAGTTAATATAATGGAATAGTTTGATCATAAAAACCTATTTAACCTTGCATAGGACTCATTTATACTCCCTCACATTCTCTTTAGTTATACATAATCTATATTAACATGGTTAGAACAAGGTATTTTTTACCATTTTTTGTGTTGTGTAGGTCTTAGGAGTCTGAAGATGAAACCAACTTTGGGAGAAATATTAATAATTTTTATAAATTCCCATATTAATTTAATTCCTAATAATAACTCTTAATTTCATTAATATGGGCTCTCATTTCATCCAGTCAAAACTAACATGTTAGACAAGCTAGTGAAAGGTGTGAAAACTTTAAGAGGATGTATTCTTAAGGTGTCCCTGACACTTATATGGTTATGGATGTCCTTGAAAATTTTCATCCACTCCCTATAATGTATTTTCATGGTAAACTAAATCCAAACTTGAGGCCAAGTGTGTAGGGTGTGTGGAAGAGGAGTTTTCTTGATAGTATATGATGATGGCTCACTTCCAAGTGACTCCAAAGGATCAAGCCTATAACCAATTCATGGAGAGGAATTATTTACACCATAACCATTATTTAAAATCATAAAACCTGTCCATAATCATTTATGAGGAATTCAAATAGGGATAATCATACAAGCAGTTTTTTTGAGCCAAAATGAGGAGTTTTATGCCACTTTTCACAAAGTTTATGCCTTGAATTGACATCTGTACTTTTTAAAATTTAATGGTTCATCCCATAACCTATTCACATGAAAAATTAACTAATTTTATTAGCTTTACAAGTGTCATTGTGACCCCTTAACTTCTCTCGTCTTCTCTCTCTCTCAAGTTCTATAAGAACTAGCCTTTTTGGCTTTATAATGGATGCTCCACCTGAGTATGGCAAAGCTCTAATCAAATTTTTAATTTTTTATCATAATAATAATGATATTTAACTCCTATATGAATATTATTATTGTGTTCATTTTCGATGTTTGATTTTGTATAAGTGAAGACTATGGATTCCATAACATGTTATTTCATTTTATCATCTATTTGTAGTTGGAAAGATTCTTCTTGCAGGGCATGTGAAGTGTTCTAGGAAATGTATAAAATTTATTGAGTTATCATATTCATTATTTACCTCATAGGCCTCTTGTCTAGTCCTCCTAACTTTACACATTCATCCATAACCTCAAAATGTAACATTGATGTGAGAAGATGAAGATTGGAGAAGTGTATATTTAGTTTGTCCCTTGATATCAAGTTTAATATACATATGGTTGGAGGTCATCAATCTATTTGGTGTATCACCTCCCTTAGGATAGTTTTTTTTCATTTATATCTTTACCTTTACACCCCTAAAGTTTAGTTATAGTTGTGATCCAAAGTGGTACATCAAGGGAGCTCGCCCTATCTAGAGATTCACCTCATTCCTTAGGCTACCCACAAGCCTAGAGGTGTTTCCTTTGTGACACTTAGATGAGGAGATATTTGAAATATCCTCAAAGGGTGAAAATCCAAGTGAAAATAGGTCTATTGGAATAAAATTTGAGTAGGTAGTTTGATTATGTCATCATTGCCATGTGGGAATGAGTCAAGGGGAGTTGGTCATATAGTTGTGATCATAGTAGTACCTAGTTGTTATGCACTAGATCTCAAGTCATGAATCAAAGAATGGTTAAATATATGATAGTGAAAAGTTTTATTCTCAATTAGAATTAATTTTTTTCCCATAGCCAGATTTGCATGTGGCTAGAATGTGTTGAGTAAGCATATTGATAAGGTCAACATTTATACACATGGAGGTATCAAGACAAAATGATCATATGGGCTTATTCATTTTTATGTCCATTTTATTTGTGATAAATTTTCAATCATGTGATGAAGCACATAAAAACATATGCATATGCAAATTTGGGCTCCCAAGCAGGTTTTGACATAGTTGGCTTTGTGAAAGAAGATTTTGAGATGGCATTTTAATGGCATTATATCTCACATTCATGAGGATTCTAGGAGCTATTTTTCGCATTTTTGGATTCTCCTATGTGAGAATAACACATGGTGAAATTATTAGGACATGATATTTATCATATAAAAAGATATATCTATCCAAATTTGGCCTTCTAGGTATATTAAAAGAGTCCCCATACTTGGTCATTTCTGCATAAGTTAAAGCTCAAGCAAGATCAATAGTACACATTGCTCTAAGAATTCAGGAAGTAGAGAGATGAGGATAGGTGCACAATGTTTAATTAATTAAAAAAGGTAAATGATAATGATCTAATGATGAGAGGGTGATCCTACACATTGATCGAATGGTGAGCATTGATAGTTAAAGACTTGGTTGATCCACAAAAATCAATGGAGCACGTTGAGTTAACATTTCAATATTACATAAGATGAAGTCAAAGTGACTAAGGTTTAACATTTGATAATTGGTTACTATGCATTAAATATCAAAAAATATTGATGGTGCATATTTTATCTAAGTAGCGAGGACACAAGATGATTACAAAGTTTCAAAGGTTTAACTGTGACCATTTTCATTCAAATATTTGAATTTAACATAAGGAAAAATTAGAGCTCTATATTTTATCCATATATTTTTATATAATTAAAATTTGTTGGTTATATAAAAAAATATGAATAGGACTCCATGGTTCATCTAATGAACCTACTTTGAATATTTGAAAGTGTGTATAGTCAAATATATTAAAATTCAATGTTGACTATGTGTTCATGTTTGTTCTGCAAGTGACCTGAGAAGGATGTTTGAGCTTAAGTTAATATTTTTTTGATGTATATTGATGAATTGGATATTAAAGAATATTTTAGACTATATGAGGATGTTTTGTGTGGATTTTTTAGGTGTGATCGATCTATCTTGAGTATGAATAATTCTTAATAAGTTGACTGTGTATTCATTCATGATTATCTTATGCACTAGTTCAGTGTTTAAGTTATTTGAGCATATGCAGACATGAGATAAGTTGAATATGATAATTTTGGGATGTCAAAGGGGAAATAAGAAGTGGACCCATGTATTTTAAAGTGGTACTATGTTATTTTTTTTATTGAGGGTGTGCTAAATGCATGAATAGGTCTCCATGAGACTTATAAGACTTGCAAGGGCCTTATTAAAAAGTGCAGCTACTTAATGGTGACATATAGATGATATGTCCAACATATGAATATTTTTTTGAGCCATGTCTTCATGTGATATTTTCCTTAATGGTTAAGGTAAGCCTAATGGCTGACCAAGGTATTGATTATCAAGTATGCTCTATAAATAGTGAAATCAAGGATGGTGATTTCTAGACTTTTTGGAAGAGACTAGTAAGATATTTGAGAGAGGCTTGTGTGTATGTTTTGTGGAGTGAAGTAATGGTATAGATCCCTATGGGTGACTTAAATATATGATCAATTTTAGGACCATTTTTATTACCTATACATCATAATTCTATTGGTATAATAGTGCTCTTATAGACTGAGTGTAAGCAAAGGTGAAGGGTGATAAGTAGAGGTCCATTGTTAGGTGTTATAAACATTAGTTTAGAGGTGGATGTATTCATAGGTTTTGCTATGGTATCTAAAAATATAAGGTTGTTTCAACCTCTTTACAAGGTGAAACTTGTTAAAATGTTTGGTTGTTGTTGCAACTTAGCTAGACAAGTGTTGAAGCACCTTGTGCGATTGTAGTCTCACTAAATAGGGATTGTAGTTCCTTGATAATTTGTAGATGGTCTAAATTGGATATTGTTTTTATAGGATATTATTCAAATTTTAGGTTCTAGTGGGTTTTATTCCCTAAGAGTGTTTCCCACATATGTCATGTGTTATGTCATTGATCTAGTATTATCTCTCTTACTTATTGCTATGAATGACGTGTATGCTTCATGATTTCTTGTGGTAATTGGTTAAGTGTTTGTAAAGATAAAAATTTAATTTGGATTATTTGGGATCATTGATTTACCCCTCCCCTTCTTGGTGATTATACCTCTAACACATACTTTTCATTAAATATTGTAGCATCAAACACAATATTTGTATACTCTATGGAATACTTAATGGAAAATTAGGATGGTGAAAGCACTCCTATAAATACCCAGGATGATTAAGCCATTGAAATTTGATTGTTTTGCTTAATTTTAGTTTCCTAAACTTTTAAAAATCCTTTTTATTGGTTACTTATTTGGGTTGATTTGTACATGTCTAGGTATTTATTTTTAGAGTAGCAATTGAGATTAGAATTCAATTGTGATCAATAAACATGTTGATAGTCACAAGTCATTGATATATATTTTGAATTCAATTCTAGGTCATGTAATTTTAATTTCCAATATTCATATATTTTCTTTACCTACATAATTTGAAACTTTATTAGTTTATTTGGTAGGGAAGCCATGTCTTTTATGTATGTTTGACAAGTGTCATGAAGTAGTCCTAATTTTACATCTAAGTCTAGTGGGATTTTGGTAGTTGGGAATCAGTTTTCATAATAAGACTAAGCCAATAATTCTCAAGAATCAAAGGATCTAAACATAATCATCAAATAAAACTTTCTAAGACTAAATAATTCAAAACAACATCTAAATAAAATGTCTGAAGAAAATTTATGAAAATAAACCCTGACAACCAAAATCCCAAAGGAGGATTTTTGAATAAAATTGGATGTGAACAAGGGAAGCCCCAAATATAGGTCATGATCAAAAGTTTCAATGAATAAGTCCCAAACATAATCTCCAAAAATAAAAGTTAATAAAGATTATCCGAAACAAATTGTTCGATGAACAAGTCTCAAAAAATGTTTTGATGAAAATATTTGATGAAGAATTTTTTTGAACTTAAGTACTGAATAAAATGTTTGACTACCAAAATCTCAAAGTAGGAGTTTTGAATAAAACCAAGTCCAAAAACCTAAATAAGTACAAAACTCCCAAAAGAAAATAAGTTAGTCTAAAATGTAAAATATCATTGTTTGTAGTTCCAAGTGTTGAGATTAAGGGAAAATATGATAAAACTTCCACAGAACAAAGAGGAAAATTTAACAAACAAGGCCAAATCAAAATAAAAGTGGGTCCTTATTATTTTTTTAAATAAAATGAAATGTTGGGTATAAAAATGGTGGCTTATAGGGGGAATAATTTCAAGTATTTGATAACTTAGAAAAAAATTTAGCAATTTCAAATCAGACATGAATCGTGCCACAAAAAAATATTCAAATTAGAGATATGGAAGAGACTCCCAAATACATCATATAACATACTTATCTTCACATCCATAAATATATGTGTGGTAAAGTGACATTATTTAACCCTTGTTATGAGGATATTTTCAAAGACTTGGAGTAGTTATAGGTTTTAATCTGGTTCATTTGAATCTCATTAAATCATGGAAGCTTAGGCATTACTCTACTACTAGCTAGGTCTTATTTCATCATGTGAACCTTTGATCCCCTTTTGATTTTTATTTGGGATTTATTTATAACTCTTTTGAATGCATTGGTTATTTTTTTATGAATGAAATAAGGAGAGTGGAAACCACTATGAGTTGGTTTAATTATTAAAAAAATAAATTAATATACTAGAACGTCCCTGCTAGCTACATCCACACTAGTGATTATCACCTAAAAATAAGTATTAGTATGAAAAGTGTGCTTGGTCCAATGGAGTGATAAAAATTTATAAATTAATATGGAGTATTTGAGAGTAACTTTCACACTCCTAGTAGATATATTCAATTGTGACATAACCTTTAATGACTATCATTACATACCCAAATCTTAAAGACCTCAAACACATAAGTATAACTAGTTTGTGAATAGATCCAAAATTGTGAGTCCCCTTGCAGTTTACCATTACCATATACCAATTTAATCATGAATAAGAGTCTAATGGGTAGGATGTTAGTTTTAATGTATCAGGATAAACAAATTTAGTTTATCAAAAGAAATAATAAAATGACTAATCTAAAAAGTAGGAAAACTAAACTAAAAAGTAGGAAACTAAATTAGAAAATAATAAACTAATATATAAATTAGGAAAATAAATATAAAGCAAGAAAAATAAACTAGAAATCAGGAAACCTAAAATAGAAATTAGGAAACTGAACTAGAAAGTAGGAAAATTAAACTAGAAAGCAAGAAATCTAAACTAGAAAGTAGGAAACTATACTAATACTTCTACCATATTTTCTTCATCACTCGAGAGTAACTTCAGATGGTACATCCATGAATTAATGTTTTAAAAAACTACCAATTGATTGGATATGTAAGTTGATCACCTTGAAGTTCCCTTAAATGAAATGCATTATTACCTATGATATCTAAAATCTAGTATAGCCCAATCCATAATGGGGTGAATTTATCATGCTACCTTTTGTTTTCAAGGGATTTATCCCACAAAAGCACTAGATCAGTGATCCTAAATTATTTAAATTTTTCCATTTTATCAAACCATATTTTGACTACATTTTGATGTTTACTAAAAGTTTGTAGGGCCTCAGTAATTGAGTCTTCCATTTTTATTATATCCAATAATTGATATTCTACTTTGTCATTTAGTTATATATATTCCTACATGAATTATTAGGTCAAAAAATTTAACATTATTAGGAACATTGGTCATCATTCATACACTCGTAAATAGGTTGAGGCCTTGAGGTCCTACTTATATCTTGTTCAGTTTGCCCATAGGGCATACTTAAGTAGATAATGTTAGTCCCTAGGCTTGTCCACAATTGTTTTCTTAATTACATCTATTAGGTTATTATTCGTTGATTCAACCAATCCACTTCCATAAGGATAATGGTTAAAAGATAACTTGATGGTAATCTAATTTTCATGAGCCCATTCAATGAATTTAGCTTATATGAACGCTAGCCCATTGTCATAAACTAGAGAGATGGGAATGTTGAATCTAGTTTTCATGTGTTTTTATAATAATAAAATCACATCTTATGCTCTAGTATGCTAAATATTTTGGGTTAATGATTCCAATGAAGTCCAACCCTCATTGTGTAAATGTCCTTCCCTCAACAACAAGTTATAAGGGCATTAATGCATGCATTTCTCTTTTTTCTAAATCTTGGCATTCATGACATGTTCTTACATGGGAATGGGTATCCTTGAAGATTGTTGGAATTTAATAGCCCATTCTTAGGATTTTTTGAGATGTGGTGTTTCCAGATGGATAACCACTACCTATCTTTTGGTGTAGATTTTATAGAATCTCTTGAGGCTCTTTAGTTGATACACATCTAAGGTATATGCCTTCATAATTTATCCTATAAATAACTCCTTTCTTAATCATATAGTGAGTACCTTTGAACCTAAAATCTCTCCTTCATTCTTGATTGAGTTCTATAGGACAGGTACCTTTAAGTAGATATTGAATTATGTCAGTATACCATTCCCCATCGAAGACCTAGGTTTCACAAACCTCTTCAATAGTAATGTGTGGGTTAGGATCAGTCATGAGTTAGATTATGCCTTGACCCCAAATAATTTTAGTAGGCTTGATTTATATATCAAAATCATATATCTTTACCATATATTTGCCTTTGAGTTCTCCCAATTCATTCTGAGACAAGGTAAGATTGATAACAGGGTCGAGCATGATAGCAATAGTCTTATTTCTTAGGATGTGATGATAAAATTTATTCACTACTTTCATAAGAGAAAATATTTTCTTATCAATCATGGAATAATTGAGTTATGCGTCATTCAAATGCATCCTCATGAATGCAATTAGGTTCTCAGTCTCATATTTGTTTTGTGTTATGACAATAATAATTATATGTTCTAAATAAAATGAGTATAAGTAGACTTCCTTTGTGAAATCTAGACTAATCAATATTAGGTCCTGAGATATAGCATCTTTGATGTCTTGAAAAAAAATTTAAACTCTAATTGTTCATTCCAATTTAGTATCCTATTTTAGCATTGCATTTAGGGATCTCACAATTTTTACAAATCTTGAGATGAACTTTCTTGAAAATTTTATTTTCCTAAAGAAATAATTGAGCTCCTTCTTACTATTTGGTAGTAAAATCTTTGAAATCCCTTAGATTCTATTTGGATCACTGATGATCCATTATTTGGTAATGATATGTCCCAAAATATTTCCCTCAGTAACTCCAAATGTGCTCTTATTGGATTCAGTCAGATGCCAAACCTTCAACATCTTTCAAAAATTGATTGAAGATGGCCTACATGATCATTCTTTTTATTAGAGAAAATAACAAGGTCATCCATATAGATGATTATACATTTACCTATTAATCCTTGAAATACATGATCCATTTCTCACTAAAAGGTGGATCATATGTTAATTAGGCCAAAATGCATCCTCTTGTATGCATAGGTACCCCAATTTATGGTAAATGTAGTTTTCATTCTATCTTCTAACTATACCAGTACTTGCTTATAACTTGAAAATTCATCTAAGAAGGACATCATTTTAGAGTTTTTGACTATCTTAATAAGCTCATTTAGGGAGGGTAGTGGATAGTTGTCCTTCTTATAATATTTTTTCAAGTTTATGAAATTAACACATAATCTAATTTTTCCATTCTTATTTCTAACTGAGACTAAATTGGTTACCCAAGTATAATGCCTAATTGGGAAGAGTATCCTTGCACTCAACAACTTTTCTACTTCTCTTTGAGTGATAGGTTCTAAGATAGGATTCAATGGTATTTATCTTTGTCTAAATGGATTTTGGTCTATTTATAGTGTAATTATATGGGTGATGACCTTTAAGTCATAAAACATCAAGTCCTCATAAATACATGTAATCATGTCTTTGTATTGGGTGCATAAATATTTCACTTGTTGCCTTTCATCTGGAGTGAAATTAAGGCCTATGTTGACATAACATGAGTTATTTTCATCACCCAAATGATCCCTTTTGAAGTCAGGCTTGCTAACCTTGGGTTACCTTTGTTGTTGAGCTTGAGGATCTATATCAAATACTCTTTCTAAGTAAACCATTCCAAGTGGGAGATATTTTTCTTTGTGCTATACGAGATCTTCCTCATCTGAATCCTCTTGGTAGAGATAACTAACTTATTTATCTCTAATGATTTGGGACTCAAATTGTATTAAATTGGTTAGAAACTTATGATTTTTTTGTCATCATCAAAGACAGAGAAATTCTTTATGTTTTTAGGAATAAAAGGACAAGTTACTAGCTTAATAAATAATATCTTTACCTTGGATTCTTGGAGAGGCTCTAAATTGGTATTCAAAGTAGCTAGTGAATTTGTGGTTTGGTTTTATCCCCTAGGTATAGCCATTATATTGAAAGCCTCAAAGGATTCAATCAAATACCATGATCTATGTTTATATATTTTTAGATATGATAGATTACACATATATTTATGTTTAACCTAATTGATTACCAATTCTAAATCCCCATATGCCAAAAATTGCTTGACATTGTTTTTGAAGGAGAAGTACAATCCCAGAATCAATGCTTCATATTCAACTCTATTGTTAGTGTAAGGGAACTATAATATGTATACTTCAAAGTATTTATTTAATTTTGGATTAATTAATTAAATTTGCATGTCTAATCCATATTTAG
Source organism: Torreya grandis (assembly GCA_037957365.1). Classification (NCBI taxonomy): domain Eukaryota; kingdom Viridiplantae; phylum Streptophyta; class Pinopsida; order Cupressales; family Taxaceae; genus Torreya; species Torreya grandis. The sequence continues at coordinate 577,346 of JARHVA010006128.1, read as the reverse complement.
ATCTGGCACCATCAAAGTAGAAAGTCCATAACTAGATGGGTCCATAGGATTCTAGTTCATGTATTTCATTTTATGTAGTGAAAGTGTAAATACCAAAGCTAGGGGATTCATAACTCACCTCTTTATTCTTAACATTGTACTCTGTGATAGGATACTTCATTCTTGACTCCTGATCAATCCATATTTGGTTTAGAAGGTATCTCCATGGTATTTAAATGTGATAAATCTATTGAGAAGTATCCATTGAGTGTCTTAGGTTAGTCTTTACTTAACAACAATCCATAGTATTTAGGTATGTCTACTATAAATATGTCAATAGTTATATGTACTCATGGATTAGATGCTACCTAAATATGCACATTAGTTATCTCTCTAATCACTGGTACCATTATTTTATCTAATTGTGAGACTATTCTCTTTGATAGGCTTAGAGTTAGGCCAAGCATTCGACAAAAAAAGTAGGCACCATAGTGACTGAAGATATAGAATCAACTAAGTAATTATGAAAAATTTTACCCAATTCCTTAATATTCATAAAAAAGGGTGGTACCTCTTACTTGCTTTTGTATATGACATTGGTGTCAAAGGCCTTTTTTTTCTCTATAGGAGATTTTATCTTTTCCATAGGGGCCTTCTTTATGATAGAATTACATAAGAGTTCTTTATGTTCATTAATCTAGGCCAATTCATGGGTGATGTTTGCCTTGATTTTCTTCATGTCCTTGACAATGTTATACCCACCTCTATTTTTTTCCTCCTTATTTTGAGCATGATCAATCCCTTTTGGGGGAGGTGGATTATTATTAGCTTTTGGATTTGATGGAATAGTTATACTATTTGGAGGAGTAGACATTGTGAAGGGGTGTCTATTCCTCAATTTTTAACAATATTTTTGATATTTATAGAAGGCATAGATCTCATTAGTTTTGTCTTTCGGTAAATTTTCATCTTTGTTCAAGAAAGGAAACTCATGGGTCTCAAAAAACATATCAATGCTTGAAGATCAAGATTCATGGTAGAATTATGGTGGGTTATGCATCAAATATTGCCTCACCACCTCTCTTTGAAAGATCTCAAAATTTGTACAAAACTCAACACAGTCAAGTTCACCATGTTAAGACATGTTATGATTTTTGCACCAATTGGGCAAGGATGTCTCTACTATATTTATTTATAGAGGCTTACTAGAATGATATATATTATTTATAGGCCTATTGAAGGGTATATTATACCTTTGGAACCCATAATTCTGATTTTCATTTAGGCCATTAACATTTCCTATCTTTCTTTGCATGTCAGGAAATTAATTTCTAAATTTCTTGACTATTTTTTGTATGGCATCCAACTCTACTTTAGTAGAATTTGTGCCCTTAACAACTATAGTAGAAGATGTATCTAGATGCTAGTTTTGATGATAACCATTTCTATGTGCATGGTTATTTAAGAAAATATAATTTGGATGTAATGTCTATGTTGGAGGAGGTAGCGTGTATAACTGATTTTGATTAAATGCAGAGACAATCTATTTCACATGTGGAACTAAATTCAAATCTAGGAGACTATTATTGATACTAGGTGTACTAGGAACCTAAGAATTAATTTTTCTATCACTTTTGATGGTCTCTTCATAGGATAATGCCAAAGTATTGATAGTATTATCCCTTCCTAAGAAAATTATAGTAATTAGATCTAGATCATTCTTGTACAATTTTAATGCCAACATTTTTGATGGTTTATACACTAGGCTTAACTAGGTATAGATATTCTAAAATATTACATTGAAGGCCCAAATTGGTTTGTTAAGCTTTCTTTTCATTCTAGTAAAGTGTTGGTATATCAAATTGGGGCTAGTGACCTTCCTAAATTGTGCAATAAAAATAGTTTGACACTAATTCTAGAAAGTAATGGAATTCTATTATAGATTAAGGTACTAATCATAAGTATCATCCATTAGCATGAAAGGAAAAATATTGCATGCAACATATTTGTTAATAACATTCATCAATCTTAATGCATCTTTGAAAGACTTGATGTGTGTTTCTTCCATTATTCCTCTTGAAGGAGAGAAGGATGGTAGATACTTTTTAGGATTCCTTAGTAGGTCATGCACATCCCCTAGGATGCTAATAGTAGATCTCACCAACCAATGTGGTTGAGCCATAAAATGATTAATAGGGGGATATTCCTTATTAGGGAAGGTGTTTTGGATCTATTATTGATAGGGGTAGTTATCATAAATCTAATCCTTCTATGATTTGACAAAGGTGAGAATAGAAGATTAACCTGAGCTCTAGAATTGGTCACTCTCTTGGGTGACTCTAATGTAACTCAATGTATAAATTAACATCTTTTATTTAAAGGTTTAAGCCTTCCTTCTAGCACCACAAAGAATGTTGATGCAATTTTTATATACACCAATTCATAATGAGGTAGCATCTAACGTTTTAGGATCACAATGTAGGTAAAATCCACTATAGGGCATGAGTTTTAGGTATATGTTTAAACAACTAGGTGATATAATGAATATAAAAACATGCACATTATTACCTAGGACTATGTATGGATGAATGGTATCCAAAAGAAAGTTAAAACTTAGATAAGTTGGCAGATGGGTAGATACTAATCTAAAGTGGGAAAATATTAGAAATAAAATTCAAAAAGAGGGAAGGGTAGAGAAGAAAAAAAGGATCTATGACTTCAAGAATTAACTTTTAGGTTGGGTTCTTTTCAGACAAGTTTTTTCAAAACCAATGTTTGTTGGTAGTAGTTGCTGCACACACACATATAAACACAATTAAGTAATTTGGGATAGTTTGATACAGGGAACTTGAATATCTCATTTAAAGGTTGCTCCTTTTGGGGTAGTTGTTGCATACCCATAATCAAAATATTATGACTCATATCATGGAGGTATTTAATATAGCTTCAACACACACATAGAAAACTATATCATAGAAACCATCTCTACACACTTATAAAAATGAGATAATTAACCTACTTACATATAATCGATAATATTTGTTAACTCTTCAATAGAAATTACATATCTAAAATCAGAATATTCAATATAACAAGATGAATTATTTGTAGTTATTTCACACTTAGAATTACTTAATTAAACAGCCAGAAAGATAAAACCTAATTACATAGAATTTGGAAAGAAAATGAACCAACACTATTGCATGACAATTAAAATTTGATTTGCTCATGTATTGATTTTTTTGAACCTTGAAAATGAGGGTTATGTATGTACATATAAAGTTGGGGAGGGGTCACCTCATCTTCCAAGTTCATGTAAAATTTTAATTGCATGGCATAATTAGAACCTCTGTTCTAATTATAGTTTCAAAATTATATGTAATGTATATGTTTTCATAGTTAACTTATAATTATCAAAAATAAAGTTAGCATTTATAATTTAATTAATGTGTGCATGATTAAAAATAATTCAAGTAAATTTCTTATTCAAGTTATAAGAAAAGTAGACTAAGAGTATAAAATTAATGCCTTGAATTGTCATGCATAAAAATAGTCATTGAATTAAAGCTGGATGAATGTTTGCATGGATGTACTAACTATTGGAGTTATTGTTGTAGATACTTGTGCTGAACTAGAAGTTTTAGCATCAGTCTTCTTATTCACTTCCAACTCAAGACAAAATTTATGTCATGTATCATGTTATTATCTGATAATATCCAAGTTGAGTAATGAGGTTCTATACACCTTGTTTACCTATTCAAGGAGTTAGGCATGTTCCACAATTGTGTTTTATAAGTTGATATTTAAAAATTATACTTCCATCACCTTCTTCCTAAAAAAACTCAAATCATCTTCAATGTCTTCAAGTGCTAATCCTTGAAGACTTTGTTTGAAATTATAAGATGATACCTAAAGGAGTTGATCAAAATTGATCCTACTAATAAGTTTACCATTAGTATCCCTTATCTTTGATAGCATCAATTATTCTAAGATTTACAAAATGAGAGCTTCATATTACTGATAATTTGGCATTACTACCCTAGATATTATAATTCACTCTTTGGCCTCCTGAGTTTGGTAAATTTCTTATTCAAGTTATAAGAAAAGTAGACTATGAGTATAAAATTAATGCCTTTAAATTATCATGCACAAAAATACCCTTTGTAAGGTTGAATGAATGTATTCATAGATTCACTAACTATTGGATTCATTATTGTAGATACTTGTGTTTAACTAGAAGTTTCAGCATCAGTCTTCTTCTTCACTTCCAACTCAAGATAACATTTATCTCATGCATCATGTTGTTGTTTGATAATATCCAAGTTGAGTAATGAGGTTCTATACACCATATTTACCTATTCAAAGAGTTAGGTATGTTACACAATTATGTTTTATAAGTTCATCTTGAAAAATTATACTTCTATCACCTTCTTCCTAAAAAAAATCAACTCAACTTCAATGACTTCAAGTGCTAATCCTTGAAGACTTTTTTGAAATTATCAAATGTTACTAGAAGGAGCTGATCAAAATTGAACTTACTAATAAGTTTACCATTAGTATCCCTTATTTTTGATATATTCAATTCTTCTAATATTTTCAAAATGAGAGTTTCATGTTCTTGATAACTGGGCATTACTACCCTAGCTATTATGATACACTCTTTGGCCTCCTGAGTTTAGAAAAATTCTTATTCAAGTTATAAGAAAAGTAGATTATGAGTATAAAATTAATGCCTTTGAATTTTCATGGATAAAAATAGCCTTTGAATTAAGGCTATATGAATGTTTTCATGGATGTACTAACTATTGGAGTCATTGTTGTAGATACTTGTGTTGAACTAGAAGTTTCAGAATCAATCTTCTTCTTCATTTCCAAGTCAAGATAACATTTATGTCATGCATCATGTTTTTGTTTGAAAATATCCAAGTTGAGTAATTAAGTTACATACACCCTATTTATGCATTTAAGGAGTTAGACATGTTCCACAATTATGTTTTAGAAGTTGATCTTGAAAAATTATACTTCCATCACCTTCTTCCTAAAAAACTCAACTCAACTTCAATGTCTTCAAGTGATAATCCCAAAAGACTTTGTTTGAAATTATAAGATGATAGCTAAAGGAGTTGATAAAAATTGATCCTATTAATAAGTTTACCATTATTATCCCTTGTCTTTGATATATTAAATTCTTATAATATATGCAAAATGAGAGCTTCATGTTCCTGATAATTGGGCAATACTACCCTAACTATTATGATCCACTCTATGGCCTCTTGAGTTTGGAAAATTTCTTATTCAAGTTATAATAAAAGTGTTAAGTTGTGGAGCTAAAAGCTTCATTATTATGAAAATGTGGAGGTTGTTGGGCTTAGCTAGTAATCGACATCGGCAGTATAGCTGACATCGGTCAGGCGTGAATTAGATCCGATCAACATTGGTCAGGGATCGGCCGACGTCAGTCATATGTAGACCAACAGTGACCGGTGTCGGTCACCTGTGTGTGTGCATTTGCATGCATTTCCAGAATTAGATTTGTTCTAATTTTAGGAGGATAGAGTGTTTGCATGTAAAGACTAATTTTAGTCTTGAGTCTATGTTTCTAATTATTGTATGCCTTGGATCCTATTTAAGAGACCCATGTGGCATGTATTTTAAGCAAGAAAGTAAGCAAGGTGCAAGATCAAGAAGATCAGCTGAAGCAAGGGAATAACAACTCAGTTATTGAGTTGATTTTAATTGTTTGAGAGAAAGAAATCTTGAGAGAAATATTGTACACATAAGAGGTGTGAAAAGAGTGAGATTTCTTCATTGTATTCTGGAAGAGTTTAATACAAGATTGGTTGTTTCTTGTATCTCCTACTATTTGTTGTTTCTGATTTCTAGTTACTTATTACTTCTGGTTCAATTTCATGTTTAGTTGCTTATACAAAAGTAATCAATTGTACTCCAAGTTCCTAACAGCTGGTATCAGAGCTAGGATCACTAACAAGTGGTAGAGCGGGTTAGTGTTTGTTACAAGTTCACTCACAGGGGTTTCTGTTTGAGTGGGAGTAAAGCAATGGTAGAAGAAAGTAAACTAAGAATGGAGAAATTCAATGGCAAGAATTATAAATTATAGAGGATGCAGATATGAGATTATCTGTATTAGAAAGATCTATTTTTACCATTGGGTGGGGTTTCAAGTAAGCCCACAGATATGCAAGATGAAGAATGGAATGTTCTTGATAGAAAGGCTTTTGGATCTATAAGGTTGATCCTGGCATTTTCTGTGATTTCTAATTTATCAAAAGCAAATACAATGATAGAGTTAATGGATACTCTAGCAAACTTATATGAAAAACCCTCAGCTTTGAATAAGGTATATCTTATGAAGCAATTATTTAGTTTTCAAATGCAGGAAGGTAGATTTGTATATAGTCATCTTAATGATTTCCATGAAATTGTAAATCAATTAAATTCAGTCAAAATAGTTTTTGATGATGAAATTAAGGCTCTCTTAATCTTATGCTCTTTACTTAAAAGTTGGCATAGCTTGGTAATGGCAGTTAGCAATACTGCATCTGCCTCAAATATCTTGAAAGTTGATGATGTTGTTAGTGTAATCTTGAATGAAGAAATTCATAGGAAAAGCACAGGGGAAACATCAGGTAATGCTTTAAGTATTGAAAGTAGGGGAAGGAAAAGAGAGAAGGGCAAGCAAAGGAAATCAAGGTCAAATATGGGAAGGAGATCCAAATATAGAAATGGAGGTATAATCTATTGGAATTGTGGAAAGAAAGGGCATGCAAAGAAAGACTGTTGGTTGAAGGATAACAAATAAAATCAGCAAGAAGGTAATAAGGAAGCAAATGTTGTAGGTATTGTTGCACAAGATGCTCTTATATTTTCTTTGGATAGTCAAGTAAAATCATGGGTTTTAGATTCTAGTGCTTCTTTCCATGCAACCCCAAATAGAGAATTTTTCAATGATTATGTCCATGGAGATTTTGGAAAAGTTTATTTACGGGATGGTGAGCCTTGTCAAATTGTTGGCAAAGGAAAAGTGTAGCTGAAATTGCAGAATGGCAACACATGGATGTTGAAAGATGTCATGCATGTACCCATCTTGAAGAGGAATCTAATTTCTATAGGAAAGTTGGGTGATGAGGGTTGCACAGTAACTCTCACAGTAGAATCTTGGAAAGTTTCCAAGGGTGCACTTATATTAGTAAGAGGTAAGAGAGTAGGTACACTTTATCTATCTACTTGTGTTACTGATTATTCTCCTTCTATTTTATCTACTTGAGATATAGATGCAAAGATGTGGCACTATAGGCTTGGTCACATGAGTGAGAAGGGAATGAATGTTCTTGAGTCAAAAGGTAATCTTTCAGATTTGAAAAGCATAGATATAGATTTTTGTGAGCATTGTATTTTTGGGAAATAGAAGAAAGTGAGGTTTCTCAAGACTGAGTCAACAAAGAAGGAGCACAAGTTGGAGCTTGTTTATGCAGATGTGTGGGGACTAGCTCAGGTAGCTTCTATTGGAGGATCAAAGTATTATGTTTCTTTCATTGATGATGCTACAAGAAAGGTATCAGTTTATTGCATAAAGAGTAAATCTAATGTTTTTGATGCATTTAAGAAATGGAAAGCTTTGGTTGAGAATGAAACAAGTTTAAGATTGAAGTGCCTTAGATCTGACAATGGTGGTGAGTACTGCAGTAATAAATTCAATAGTTACTATTATATGAGTGGAATACATAGGTAAAGGATGGTTTTAAGGACACCTCAACAAAATAGAGTTGCTAAAAGGATGAATAGAACAATAATGGAGCGTGCACGGAGTATGATGTTGCATGCTGGTTTACCCTTAAAGTTTTGGGCAGAAGCTATAGATACTGTAGTTTACCTAATTAATAGAAGACCTTCTACTGCTCTAGATGGTAGAATTATAGAAGAGGCTTGGATAGGTAAAAAGGTAGATCTTTCATTTCTTAGAGTTTTTGGTTCTGAAGCTTTTGTGCACGTTGATAAAGAAAATAGAAAGAAGCTGGATGCTAAATCTATGCGGTGCACTTTCATTGGTTATGGCTTTGGAGATTTCATATTCTAGTTGTGGAATTTAGAAACTAAAAAAATTATTAGAAGCCATGATGTAGTTTTCAATGAGAAGGTGATGTACAGTGATCAGCTCACAAGGCTGAATAATTCTAAGCAGGGCAATCTTGATGAGGTAATGATCCAAAATGAGATTGTGGGTAAAAATCATCACTCATAGGAAAACATAGAGACCAACGTTAGTCAAGTAACTGATGTTGGTGGTCAATCAGGAACTGACATCAATCAGACAGTAACTGATGTCAGTCAGGTCGGTCAGGTGGAACTGACGTCGATCAGGTGCAGACCGAGAGTTGATCAGGATCGGTCACTGATAGAGAATTTGGGTGGACAACAAGCTGTAAATGAGTCTCAAATGCCTATAAGGAGGACTGAAATGGTAAGTAAACCTCTAATTTGTTATTCCCCTTCTTTATACTACGTGTTGCTCACTGATGGTGGGAAACCATAAAGTTTTGATGAGGTAATGTAGGTAGAATCTAGGAAATAGTGGGAGCATGGCATGAATGAGGAAATTGATTCCTTAGAAAAGAACCAAATGAGGGATTTGGTTGAGTTTCCAATTGGAAAGAAAGCACTGAAAAACAAATGGGTATATAGGTTAAAGGAAGGAGAGATAGACAAATGAGACATAAGGCTAGGTTGATAGTAAAGGGATTTGCATAAAAACTAGGTATTGACTTTGATAAAATCTTTTCTCTTGTAGTAAAGATGAATTCTATTCAGACTGGATTGTCTTTAGTTGCTATTAAGGATTTTCATCTTGAGTAGCTTGATGTTAAGATAGCATTTCTTCATGGAGATTTGGATGAAGAGATATATATGGATCAACCAGAAGGTTTTGAAGTCAAAGGTAAGGAGAAACTTGTGTGCAAGTTGAAGAAAAGCTTATATGGTCTTAAGCAAGCTCTAAGACAGTGGTATTTAAGGTTTGATAGGTTTATGATAGAGCATGGCTTTAGTAAATGTCAATCTGACCATTGTGTTTATTTTACTAGATTGGATAATGGTAGTTATATTATCTTGTTGCTATATGTAGATGATATGCTTGTTACAGGTTCACACATGCAGGTAATTACTGAGCTAAAGTTAAAATTAGCTCACACATTTTCCATGAAGGATTTAGGAGCAGCAAAGAAAATCCTTGGCATGAGTATTAAGAGAGACAGGAAAAATCACAGGCTGATTTTGTCTCAAGAGGATTATGTGAATAAGGTGTTGGAGAGGTTCTATATGCAGGATGCAAAATTGGTAAGCACACTTATGGCTAGACACTTCAAGTTGAGCAAAGAATAGTTTCCTAAATCGCATGATGAGGTTGAGTACATGAGCAAAGTTCTATATGCTTCAGTAGTTGGGAGCTTAATGTATGCAATGGTATGTACTAGACCTGATATTGCCCAAGCAGTGGGAGTTGTCAGCAAGTTTATGGCCAATCCAGGAAAGGAACATTGGAAAGCAATTCAGTGAATTCTTAGATATCTAAGAGGGACTAGAAGTAGGTATTTATGTTATGCAGGGTCAAACACTTCTCTACATGGGTATGTAGATTCGAATATGGTAGGTGACTTAGATGGCAGGAGAAACACCATAGGATATGTGTTCACTGTTGGTGGAATGACGGTTAGCTAGATTTCAAAGTTGTAGAAGGTTGTTTCCCTATCTACTACAGAGGTAGAATACATTGTAGTCACAGAGGCTAGCAAGGAAATGATATGGATGACACGGTTCATGGAAGAGTTGAGAAAGGAGCAAGAGAGTTACAGATTGTACAGTGATAGTCAAAGTGCAATTCATTTGGCAAAGAATTTAGCCTTTCATTCAAGAACCAAACATATACAGCTTAGGAACCACTTCATCAGACAGGTATTAGAGGATGGATAGTTGAAGTTGGAAAGATCCATACAAATAAGAACCTTGAAGATATGTTAACAAAGCCAGTAACAAAAGAGAAGTTGAATCTTTATTCAACTTTTGTTGGTCTTCAAGATTGAACTTGAAGAGGGAGAAATAAGCTAGAGAAACAAGATAGAAGATGTTGTTGTATAGGTACAAGTGTAGCTATTTATCTCCAAGTGGGAGATTGTTAAGTTATGGAGCTAAAAGCTTCATTGTTATGCAAATTTGGAGGTTGTTAGGCTTAGCCAGTAACCGACATTGGTAATATTGCCAACATTGGTCACATGTGGATCAGATCCGACCGACATCGGTCAGGGATCGGCCGATGTCAGCCATATGTAGATCGATAGCGACTGGCATCGATCACCTGTGTGTGTGCATTTACATGCATTTCCAGAATTAGATTTGTTCTAATTTTAGGAAGATAGAGTGTTTGCATGTAAAGACTAATTTTAGTCTTGAGTCTATGTTTCTAATTATTGTATGCCTTGGATCCTATTTAAGAGACCCCTGGGGCATGTATTTTAAGCAAGTAAGTAAGCAAGGTCAATTAGATCTGCAAGGTGCAAGATCAAGAAGATCAGCTGAAGTAAGGGAATAACAACTCAATTATTGAGTTGATTGTAATTGATTGAGAAAGAGAACTCTTGAGAGAAATACTGTACCCCCAAGAGGTGTGGGAAGAGTGAGATTTCTTCATTGTATTCTGGAAGAGTTTAATACAAGATTGGTTATTTTTTATATCTCCTATTATTTTTTATTTCTAATTTCTAGATACTTATTACTTTTGGTTCAATTTCATGTTTAGTTGCTTATACAAAAGTAATCAATTGTACTCCAAGTTCCTAATAAAAAGTAGACTATGAGTATAAAATTAATGCCTTTGATTTGTCATGCACAAAAATAGCCTTTGAATTAAGGTTGGATTAATGTTTGCATGGATGTACTAACTGTTGGACTCATTGTTATAGATACTTGTGTTAAACTAGAAGTTTTAGCATCAGTCTTCTTCTTCACTTCAAACGCAAGTTAAAATTTATGTCATGCATCATGTTATTGTCAGATAATATCCAAGCTAATTAATGAGGTTCTATACATCATGCTTACATATTCAAGGAGTTAGGCATGTTACATAATTATGTTTTGGAAGTTAATATTGAAAAATTATACTTCCATCACCTTCTTCCTAAAAAAACTCAACTCATCTTCAATGTCTTCAAGTGCTAATCCCTCAAGACTTTGTTTGAAATTATTAGATTATACCTGAAGGAGTTGATAGAAATTGATCCTACGTATAAGTTTACCATTAATATCCCTTATCTTTGATAACTTCAATTCTTATAAGATTTAAAAAATAAGAGCTTCATGTTCTTAATAACTGGGCATTACTACCCTAGCTATTATGATCCACTCTATGGCCTCCTAAGTTTGGCAAATTTCTTATTCAAGTTATAAGAAAAGTAGACTATGAGTATAAAATTAATGCCTTTGAATTGTCATGCATAAAAATAGCCTTTGAATTAAGGCTGAATGAATGTTTGCATAGATGAACTAACTATTAGATTCATTGTTGTAGATACTTGTGTTGAACTAGAAGTTTCAGCATCAGTCTTCTTCTTCACTTCCAACTCAAGATAACATTTATGTCATGCATCATGTTATTGTTTGATAATATCCAAGTTGAGTAATGAGGTTCTATACACCCTATTTACCTATTTAAGGAGTTAGGCATGTTCCAAAATTATGTTTTAGAAGTTGATCTTGAAAAATTATACTTCTATCACCTTCTTCCTAAAAACACTCAACTCAACTTTAATGACTTCAAGTGCTAATCCCTGAAGACTTTTTTTTTAAATTATCAGATGTTACCTAAAGGAGTTGATCAAAATTGATCCTACTAATAAGTTTACCATTAGTATCCCTTGTCCTTGATAGCTTCAGTTCTTTTAAGATTTGTAAAATAAGAGCTTCATGTTCCTGATAATTTGGCATTACTACCCTAGCTATTATGATCCACTCTCTGGCCTCGTAAGTTCAAAAAAATTATTATTCAAGTTCTAAGAAAAGGAGACTATGAGTATAAAATTAATGCCTTTGAATTTTCATGCATAAAAATAGCCTTTGAATTAAGGATAGATGAATGTTTGCATGGATTTACTAACTTTTGGAGTCATTATTTTAGATACTTGTGTTGAACTAGAAGTTTCAACATCAATCCTCTTCTTCACTTCCAACTCAAGATAACATTTATGTCATGCATCATGTTGTTGTCTGATAATATCTAGGTTAAGTAATGAATTTATATACACCCTATTTACCTATTCAAGGAGTTAGGCATGTTCCAAAATTGTGTTTTAGAAGTTGATCTTGAAAAACTATACTTCCATTACCTTCTTCCTAAAAAAACTCAACTTAGCGTCAATGTCTTCAAGTGCTAATCCCTAAAGACTTTGTTTGAAATTATCAGATGCTACCTAAAGGAGTTGATCAAAATTAATCCTACTAATAAGTTTACCATTAGTATACCTTGTTTTTGATAGCTTCAATTCTTATAATATTTTAAAAATGAGAGCTTCATGTTCCTAATAAATGGGCATTACTACCCTAGCTATTATGATCCACTCTATGGCCTCCTGAGTTTGGAGAATATCGTATTAAAGTTATAATAAATGTAGACTATGAGTATAAAATTAATGCCTTTGAATTATCATGCACAAATATAGCCTTTAAATTCAGGCTGAATGAATTTTTGCATGGATGCACTAATTATTGGAGTCATTGTTGTAGATACTTGTGTTGAACTAGAAGTTTCAACATTAGTCTTCTTCTTCACTTCCAACTCAAGATAACATTTATGTCATGCATCATGTTTTTTTTTGATAATATCCAAGTTGAGTAGTGAGGTTATATATACTCTGTTCACCTATTCAAGAAGTTAGGCATGTTCCAAAATTATGTTTTAGAAGTTTATCTTGAAAAATTATACTTCCATAACCTTCTTTCTAAAAAAACTCAACTCAGCTTCAATGACTTCAAGTGCTAATCCCTGAAGACTTTTTTTGAAATTATCAAATGTTACCTGAAGGATTTGATCAAAATTGATCCTACTAATAAGTTTACCATTAGTATCCCTTATCTTTGATAGCTTCAATTCTTATAAGATTTTAAAAATGAGAGCTTCATGTTCCTAATAATTGGGCATTACTACCCTAACTATTATGATCCACGCTCTGGCCTCTTGAGTTCAACAAATTTCTTATTAAAGTTATAAAAAGGTAGAATATGAGTATAATATTAATGCCTTAGAATTGTCATGCATAAAAATAGAATTTGAATTAAGGCTAGATGAATGTTTGCATGGATGTACTAACTACTGGAGTCATTGTGTTTATATACTTGTGTTGAACTAGAAGTTTTAGCATTAATCTTCTTCTTCACTTTCAACTCAAGATAACATTTTTGTCTTGCATCATGTTGTCTGATAATATCCAAGTTGAGTAATAAATTTATATACACCCTATTTACCTATTCAAGGAGTTAGGCATGTTCCACAATTGTTTTTTAGAAGTTGATCTTGAAAAATTATACTTCCATCACTTTCTTTATAAAAAACTCAAGTCAACTTAAATGTATTCAAGTGCTAATCCCTAAAGACTTTGTTTGAAATTATCAGATGCTACCTAAAGGAGTTGATCAAAATTGATCCTAATAATAAGTTTACCATTAGTATCCCTTATATTTGATAGCTTCAATTCTTATAATTTTACAAAATGAGAGATTCATGTTCCTAATAATTGGGCATTACAACCCTAGCTATTATGATCCACTCTCTGGCTTCATGAGTTCAACAAATTTCTTATTCAAGTTATAATAAAAGTAGACTAAGAGTTAAAATCAATGCCTTCTAATTATCATGCACAAAAATAACCTTTGAATTAAGGCTAGATGAATGTTTGCATAGATGCACTAACTATTAGAGTCATTATTGTAGATAATTATATTAAACTAGAAGTTTTAGCATCAGTCTTCTTCTTCACTTCAAACTCAAGTTAACATTTATGTCATGCATCACATTGTTTTCTGATAATATCCAAGTTCATTAGTGAGGTTCTATACACCCTATTTACCTATTCAAGGAGTTAGGCATGTTCCACAATTGTGTTTTAGAAGTTTATCTTTAAAAATTATACTTCCATCACCTTCTTCCTAAAAAAACTCAAATCATCTTCAATGTCTTCAAGTGCTAATCCATGAAGACTTCGTTTGAAATTATCAGATGATACTTGAAGGATTTGATCGAAATTGATCCTACTAGTAAGTTTACCATTAGTATTCCTTGTCTTTGATGGATTCAATTCTTCTAAGATTTTCAAAATGAGAGCTTCATATTACTGATAATTGGACATTACTACCCTAGCTATTATGATCCACTCTATGGCCTCCAAAGTTTGGTAAATTTCTTATTCAAGTTATAAGAAAAGTAGACTATGAGTATAAAATTAATTCCTTTGAATTTTCATGCATAAAAATAGCCTTTGAATTAAGGTTGAATGAATGTTTGCATATATAAACTAACTATTAGATTCATTGTTGTAGATACTTGTGTTGAACTAGAAGTTTCAGCATCAGTCTTCTTCTTCACTTCCAACTCAAGATAACATTTATGTCATGCATCATGTTGTTTGATAATATCCAAGTTGAGTAATGAGGTTCTATACACCCTATTTACCTATTCAAGGATTTAGTCATGTTCCATAATTATGTTTTAGAAGTTAATCTTGAAAAATTATACTTCTATCACCTTCTTCCTAAAAACACTCAACTCAGCTTCAATGACTTCAAGTGCTAATCCTCAAAGACTTTTTTTGAAATTATTAGATGTTACCTAAAGGAGTTGATCAAATTTTATCCTACTAATAAGTTTACCATTAGTATCCCTTGTTTTCAATAGCTTCAATTCTTTTAAGATTCATAAAATAAGAGCTTCATGTTCTTGATAATTTGGCATTACTACCCTAGCTATTATGATCCACTCTCTAGCCTCCTAAGTTCAAAAAATTTCTTATTCAAGTTATAAGAAAAGGAGACTATGAGTATAAAATTAATGCCTTTGAATTTTCATGCATAAAAATAGCCTTTGAATTAAGGCTAGATTAATGTTTGAATGGATGTACTAACTGTTGGAGTTATTATTGTAGATACTTGTGTTGAACTAGAAGTTTCAACATCAATCCTCTCCTTCACTTCCAACTCAAGATAACATTTATGTCATGCATCATGTTGTTGTCTGATAATATCCAAGTTGAGTAATGAATTTATATACACCCTATTTACCTATTCAAGGAGTTAGGTATGTTTCATAATTATGTTTTAGAATTTGATCTTGAAAAATTATACTTCCATCACCTTCTTCCTAAAAAAACTCAACTCAGCTTCAATGTCTTCAAGTGCTAATCCCTAAAGACTTTGTTTGAAATTATCAAATGATACCTAAAGGAGTTGATCAAAATTAATCCTACTAATAAGTTTACCATTAGTATACCTTGTTTTTGATAGCTTCAATTCTTCTAATATTTTAAAAATGAGAGCTTCATGTTCCTAATAATTGGGCATTACTACCCTAGCTATTATGATCCACTCTATGGCCTCCTGAGTTTGGAAAATTTCTTATTCAAGTTATAAGAAAAGTAGACTATGAGTATAAAATTAATGCCTTTGAATTGTCATGCAAAAAACTATCCTTTGAATTAAGGTTGAATGAATATTTGCATGGATGCACTAATTGTTGGAGTCATTGTTGTAGATACTTGTGTTGAAATAGAAGTTTCAACATCAGTCTTCTTCTTCACTTCCAACTCAAGATAACATTTATTTCATGCATCATGTTGTTGTTTGATAATATCCAAGTTGAGTAATGAGGTTATATACACTCTGTTCACCTATTCAAGGAGTTAGGCATGTTCCAAAATTATGTTTTAGAATTTTGTCTTGAAAAATTATACTTCCATGACCTTCTTCCTAAAAAAACTCAACTCATCTTCAATGACTTCAAGTGCTAATCCCTGAAGACGTTTTTTGAAATTATCAAATGTTACCTAAAGGAGTTGACCAAAATTGATCCTAATAATAAGTTTACCATTAGTATCCCTTATCTTTGATAGATTCAATTCTTCTAAGATTTGAAAAATGAGAGCTTCATGTTCCTAATAATTGGGCATTACTACCCTAGCTATTATGATCCACTCTCTGGCCTCTTGAGTTCAATAAATTTCTTATTAAAGTTATAAAAAGGTAGAATATGAGTATAAAATTAATGCCTTAGAATTGTCATGCATAAAAATATAATTTGAATTAAGGATAGATGAATGTTTGCATGGATGTACTAACTATTTGAGTCATTATTTTAGATACTTGTGTTGAACTAAAATTCTTAGCATTAATCTTATTCTTCACTTTCAACTCAAGATAACATTTTTGTCATGCATCATGTTGTATGATAATATCCAAGTTGAGTAATGAATTTATATACACCCTATTTACCTATTCAAGGAGTTAGGCATGTTCCATAATTGTGTTTTAGAAGTTGATCTTGAAAAATTATATTTCCATTGCTTTCTTTCTAAAAAAACTCAAGTCAACTTCAATGTATTCAAGTGGTAATCCCTAAAGACTTTATTTGAAATTATCAGATGCTACCTAAAGGAGCTGATCAAAATTGATCCTACTAATAATTTTACCATGAGTATCCCTTGTATTTGATAGCTTCAATTATTCTAATATTTACAAAATGAGAGCTTCATGTTCCTAATAATTGGGCATTACAACCCTAGCTATTATGATCCACTCTCTGGCCTCCTGAGTTTGGCAAATTTCTTATTCAAGTTATAAGAAAAGTAGACTAAGAGTATAAAATCAATGCCTTTGAATTGTCATGCATAAAAATAGCCTTTGAATTAAGGCTAGATGAATGTTTGCATGGATGCACTAACTATTGGAGTCATTATTGTAGATACTTATGTTAAACTAGAAGTTTTAGCATCAGTCTTCTTCTTCACTTCAAACTCAAGTTAACATTTATGTCATACATCATGTTGTTTTTTGATAATATCCAAGCTGATTAGTGAGGTTTTATACATCTTATTTACCTATTCAAGGAGTTAGGCATGTTTCACAATTGTTTTTTAGAAGTTGATCTTTAAAAATTATACTTCCATCACCTTCTTCCTAAAAAAACTCAAATCATCTTCAATGTCTTCAAGTGCTAATCCCTGAAGACTTTGTTCAAAATTATTAGATGGTACCTGAAGGAGTTGATCAAAATTGATCCTACTAGTATGTTTACCATTAGTATCCCTTGTCTTTGATAGATTCAATTCTTATTAGATTTGCAAAATGAGAGCTTCATATTAATGATAATTGGGCATTACTACCCTAGCTATTATGATCCACTCTCTAGCCTCTTGAGTTTGGTAAATTTCTTATTCAAGTTATAAGAAAAGTAGACTACAAGTATAAAATTAATTCCTTTGAATTATCGTGCACAATTTAGCCTTTGAGTTAAGGTTGAATGAATGTTTGTATAGAAGTGCTAACTATTGTAGTCATTTTTGTAGATGCTTGTGTTAAACTAGAAGTTTCATCATCAATCTTCTTCTTCATTTCCAAATCAAGATAACATTTATGTCATGCATCATGTTATTGGTAGATAATATCCAAGTCGATTAATGAGGTTTTATACACACTATTTACCTATTCAAGGAGTTAGGCATGCTCCTCAATTATGTTTTAGAAGTTGATCTTAAAAAATTATACTTCCATCACCTTCTTCCTAAAAGAACTCAACTCAACTTTGATCTCTTCAATTGCTAATCCTTGAAGAATTTGTTTGAAATTATCAGATGTTACCTAAAGGAGTTGATCAAAATTTATCCTACTAATAAGTTTACCATTATTATCCCTTGTCTTTGATAGATTTAATTATTATAACATTTTAAAAATGGGAGATTCATGTTCCTAATAATTGGGCAATACTACCTTAGCTATTATGATCCACTCTCTGGTCTCCTGAGTTCTAATCACCACCAAGTTGAGGGTGTTTGAATCTTCTAATGGTGTCATTAAATCAATATTGCTAAATGTCATATTGGTAGTATAAAGAACCAATAAATTCAATTTATTCTCATTATATTTCAAAGAATTAGATAATTGATGAGTTTGAGTTATGTGAGGAGCCAATTTTTCCCTCATTGCATCAATTAATTCAAGAACATTATACAAATTTGATGCAGCTTGATAAACTTAAATCTCAATTCCTTGAGGGATATGGATTGTTTGCTACTACTCTTTTATTTATTCTAATTCCTACTCAAGATCTTACTTGGCCATTTTAGTCCCCTCATGCAATTCTATCAGAGCATCCTTATGAGTTTCAATAAGGGACTTAAAGTCTTTAATATATGGGGACTGCCCCATTTTTTTGTTCTTATTTTTGGCTAAAGTAAAGACTTCTTGTCTTTCTTCAAAAATTACCTCCCTTCTTACTTCATCCTCCACTTTATTCTTATTAACCCTTTGAATTCTTCCTAAAGTTTTATCAAACATGGATATTATAGAAGGAAACCATATGATTTTGAAATTTGGTTTCTAAGAAGCCTTTAATCTAAGATCAGTTGCCCATGGAGGGATGACTAGATATGATGGATTTATTGGCTATTTATCCTTAGTTGTGGTCTCAACTGATTTTTTTTTTTTTTTTTTTGCTATAAATCTCCTTTGAGTATTGGGTTAAGAAGGGAGGGCCATATGATTTTAGACTAATCCACCCCTCCATATTGGGGTAGTGAGTGGGTTGTATATACATGTTTTCCCATTTTAGCCTTTCCTGAAGATGTTATAGGAGTACCTTGGGAAGAGTTGGTGGAAGGCATTGGCATGTTTATTTGGGTAGGTGAAACATAGATTTGGGAGCTTGCCAATGTTGTTTCAAACTTCTTAGAATCCCTCTTTCTAGTCTTAGGTTGGGTTAAGGTAGTCTCAAAGGGAATTTCCACAAAAGTGGAAATAATAGATATTATTGGTAGTATTGGGGGAATAGAAAGTATAGTGATAAAATAAAAATTATCTATCTTTGGTGTGAGTAGAAGTGTTTTTTCCATAGTAATGAGGGGAACTAAATCAAATAAACTTATTAAATAAAGTAGATCTTAATGAAATGAAATTTGGGAAGAAGGGAGTGAAGGCTGAGCCTTCTTACCTAATTGATAATCTTTCATTAGTTGTTTCCCTTTGTCATCTATAAGGCTTAGTGCATTTGCTCTTTTTAATTCCTCCTCCTCATCCATTTCTTATTATACCAATGTTGATTACTGAACTAAAGATGTGTATGTTTTTCATTCATAATCAATTGGGTTCTTTATGAGGGGAGGATCCCTTGGCTTCATCTTGTAATAGATTGTAGCCTTTGTAGCTAGGGAGGAGGCTCACTAAATTGATGTAATAGTATCCTCTTACACAAGCAATGTAACTGGGTGATTTTGGATTTGTGAATCAAATGAGTCTAAGAAAATTGGATCCTCTTAAGCCATTTTATGCTCATTTTCACTCACACCAAGGTCTATCTTCATAGTCTTCAATACTTAGTGAGCTTCCTAAGAAGGCTCTCCTTATTCTTCTTCCTATTGTGGGGGTCTATTGATATAGAAGTTTGATGTAGTCCATCTTCCAGAGGGTAGAAACCTTGTATGTATCTCTTGAATAAAAATTAAAGGTGCTCCTTGAATTATATTTAGATTTTATTTCATCCCCAAAATTTGTGCCCTTTTCATGTCTTAGGTGTCATATTTTGCATTTAAGAACATGAAATCATGGTCAGAGGGAATGTGCAAGTATGAAATACCAAATACCTAGATATGTTTTTGAATCTAACCATGAGGGTCCCAATATCTATGAGGCAAGGTGGCTAACTGATAATACTTCCTTTTATTGCCTACATCCCCAAACTATTTTCTCATTATATAGCATATTCAGCCTATTATCATATGGGACCCATAAAATGTGATTTTATTTTTATTTATCATATCTTCTTCTACATTCCACCAAATTTGGAATGAAATCTCTTGCTTGGAAAAATTATTAGGCATGTACTTGGGGAGGTGTGAGGGGTTAACCTTATTACCTATGAACATAATTAATATATAATATGGGTATATCCAATAATCACCCTTAGGTGATAATGTATCTATTATACTCTTTGATATCTTGGGTAGTGGGACCTCATAAATAACCTATCATACCTAAGGATATATGTCCTCTACAATCCAATTGATATGCTTGGTGTATGCATACATGTGCATGAATGAAAAGTAATCATAGATGTGATTATTTATGTAGATAGTATCTAGGCTCTAAAGCTCCCCATAATCCTTGTATATAATTCCCATTATTATATCAAGGAGGTATGAAATCATATAAAAATGGCCCACTGAATTAGACCTTTTGCATTTATGTAAAACTTAATCCCTTTGCTTAAAATTGATAATTTCCTCCAAGGTAAAAGTCATGTCAGATGTCATCAACATGTATAAAATTAGCACCTAATCTAGGTGGATAAAATGGCTACTTGGCATGTCATATAGCCTATTCAATAGGGCCATCCTGATGTAAATCCCCATTCTAAATTTGTTGATAGGTATGAGGGATTTTCCCTTCAAGACCATAGACTCCTTAGGAAGAAGACATGATCTCATATTTTTGTCAATCGAATTATTATTATTCCATGACACCACCTTGTGTATGTCGAATATTACATATGGAATTGACAAAGATAAGTACCTTTGGAAATCATCACCTAAGATGCAATCCATGACCATCTTGTGATCCACGTAATGTAGGAAGATGTCATCTATCACCTTGTTGGCAAAGAACAAGACTAACAATAGGATGATATAAGTCATAACCTCAGGCTTGGCTATCATAAAATGCAATTCTTATCTCTTGAGAGATAGTGGGTCTATTACCAATTGGTGTGGCATTCATGATAATATGCCTTCATGAAAAAGTGTGTCAACCTCATCAATGGCATCCCACATGTCTGAAGTGCTGACATACATATAATTAAATATTGTAGAATCAAACATAGTATTTGTATACTATATGGATTCCATAATGGAAAATTGTGATGGTGGAAGTACTCCTATGAATACCCAAGATGATGAAGCCATTGTAATTTGACTAGTTTTCTCAATTTTAGTTTCCTAAACTTTGAAAACTCCTTTCTATTGGTTGCTTCTTTGGGTTGATTTTTAGGTGGCTATGGATTTATTTATAGAGTATTAATCAAGCTCAAAATTTAATTGTGATCAATGAACACATCAATATCCATAATTTTTTGATATAAATTTTGCATTTAATTCTAGTTCATATGATTTTAATACACAATGTTTATATATTTTCTTTACCTACATAATATAAAACCTTAGATTATTTGGTGAGGAAGCCACATATTTTGCATATTTTTGACAAGTGTCATGAAGTATTCCTACTTTAGTACCTAATTCTAGTGGGATTTTGATAGTCAAGAGTTGAGTTTCATGTCGAGACCGATCCAAAAATTCTCATAAATGAAAGGTGTAGACACCAAAAATCTACACATGATAGTTCTAAATATTGTAACTCCCCTGGACCACCTTAGGACCCCCTTGGGCCCTACCAAACCATTCAAACCCAAACCTACCTAACACTAGTTAGTCTAACCTATTAACTAAACCCATACTTTTAACCTAACATTAACTTGACCCTAGACCACTGATGATCACCCTAACCATTGATTATCACCCTAACCATTGATGGTCAGGTTCCACCATCTAAACCAGCTCAACTAACCCTTCAATTTGATGTGATTTTCTATAATTAGAATGTATAACTAGAATATAAGCCCATACATGTCAAAGTTAAAATTAGATATCAAGTTGGACCTCTTGTTAACATCTTTTTTTACCTCTCTTTATTTACCTATAAGAAGAGAGGAACATGAGGTGAAAAGGGATCCATCAATAACTTCAAGAGATTTTACATCTAGAGTTTCTTTGTAGGTTACTTCTTCCATCAATCCATTAATCCAACCATCACATCAAATAGCCAACTTTCAACCCCTTAGCTGACAATGAAATATCATTACTCTATTGGAATCACACCAAACTCCACCAATAAGCCAACCACCTCAACCATTCATCTGACCAACTTTTGACATGATAAGTATTTGTTTCCAATATATTAATTACTTTGTTTCCATTTTGCAATCAACCTAGATAAACCAATCTCCCAAAATTATATTTTATAACCCCATCAATCCAACCTTTTATCACCCAAACCCAATACATAGTAACTACCGATGGTCATCCTAGCCGTCGATGGTCTGTCCAACCACTGACGGTCACCTCAACCATTGATGATCACACCAACCACTGATGGTCACTATGGTAGAAAATAACAAAAATTTATTTTCATCAACCTACCCTCAACCAAATCCAATTTTCTTTTCATTTGCCTATTTATATATCCCTAACTTATTTTTGGAAGTACACCTAACTTATTTAGCATTAGTATTCACCTACTTATTGCTATATTAGTCATTTTGAGTCTATTTATTTATCAAGCATTTATTTTATTTAATTTTAGTACCTTTTGATTATTGATGTAAGTAATTTATCTTCTATTTTATAAACTTAATCATTTTAAACATGTGGATTGATAGCCCTCAAGGAAGCTCTTCCTTTTGGGATCTAACTAGCATTAGGAAATCCACCCAACTATCTATCTAACCAGCAATTTTATTTAGTGTTGTCTTATTTATAGGTCATCATATCAAGCCAAAGAGGAGCTCTTCATAATGATTTAATTCAATGCATGCACAACCAAACATGTTTTTATACCATACCTATATCTAGTTTCTTTCTTCTTCCTTTCTTGGAATACAAGTTAAAATTCTCTAAAACATTCGAGGATTCAAAAATACCTTCTATCCACCCTGATGACCCAGATCCACCTCTTTTCATCACTACCTACATCAACCAAACCCACATCAAATGGGCTATGATTGATGGGGGAGATAGCATTATCATCATCTCCTCTCATGCCTATAATCAACTTAAACTACCTAATAATATCATGTCTGAAACTTTGATCATCCTTCAATCCTTTTATGACATCATGGCCACTACTCTAGGAACTATTATCCTTCATATCTATTTAGGGCTTCACACACTCCAAAAACTATTATATGTAGTAGAAGGTGAATTATAGTATAATGTTTTTTTGGGATGACCTTAGATTTGATCCATGGGTTGTGTACCCTCTATCCTTCATCATTGCATCAAATTTGAATATCAAGGCTAGGTTGTCACTAGACAAGCTAACCCAAGTCCTTTTTCATCATGAAACATGACTTATTAACCCAATGACACCCTCCTACCTCCTTCTAACACACCCTCATCATCTAAAGACAAGACCTTAACCATGAAATATGAAGTCATATCTTCTTTTACCAACTAGGCATCTACTAGCTCATCAATCCCCTCATATCAAATCCCCACCATAGACCACTTGGAATCAACATTCTAACAATTTTAACTTGGGGAATATCACCTCTTGACCCTTGATGTTTTCCCTACTCCCCAAGAGTATGAAAAAATTTGACCACCAACTAGACTATGACCCCAATAACAGACCCATTATCCCTTTCAAGCTTTCAAACTATAAAACCCATTTCATCTATAGAGGGCTTGACAAACCCCTTGGCACTTCTACCACCTCTTTTTTACCTCTAGCGTTTCCTATCTGGACAACCTAGACTTTTCCAAGACATATCTTCACAAGTGTTCTTGGAAAGGATTTAGTCTAGGTTGATATGAGCATGACCCACATGATTTGATTTTAATTGAGACCAAAAAACCTCATGAGAAACATGGCCTCAATTTCATTCTTCCCAACTATAAGAACACCAAACCATCTACCACCACCATCATTTAGGAAGACATTTTCCCCACCAACCTCTTCTCCACTTTAGTGTGAGGATGATGGCACATCCCCTACCTTATTTTTTCATTAACATGATCAGCCTCAAACCCTTGACTTATCAAAAGCATGGGGTAACTATAATCATCCCTTTGACACATCCTATGATGATAAGAGATGACTCTCCAATAATTAATATCATTTAGTTCTAGGATTATGATTCCATTCTCACCTTTGTGTACCAGATTCTTCCATCCATAAATCCCTTCTTATTAGGACTTTAACCATATTGAATGAATCCACCATGGATTCAAACTTAGGTACTTTAGACAACCCATACATTCTCAAAATTGGCCAATCCCTAAATTCCAAGGAACTTTAGGACTTCCCCTCTTTCCTCCAAGACCAAAACATAACATTTGCTTGGTCTTATAGATACATGATAAGAATTAACCCCACCATTGCCACCCATAACATCATCACAAATCATGATTCCAAGCCCATAAAGCATAAATTTTGATGAATGTTCCCTCGCATATCCCTTTTAATCATATAAGAGATTCAACATCTCCTATCTATAAATATCATTCAACCCATTGATTACCACTATTGGGTCTTGAATGTTGTACCTATCACCAAATCCATAAGGGGACTATGAATTTGTGTGTAATTTTGTGATCTCATCAACCTTGCTTTCCCAAAATATGCCATACCCTACCAATCATCAATTACTTAGTTGATCTTATAGCTAACTATGAGATGTTATCTCTCATGGATGGGTTTTTGGGTTACAATTAGATCCTAATTTCCCATGAAGATCAACACAAAACCACATTTATCACCCCATGAGGGACCTTCTACTATAGGGTCATACCTTTCAAAATAAATAACATTGGTGAAACCTACTAATGTGTCATGACTTATATTTTCCATGAATTTATCCATAAAATTGTTGAGGACTATGTGGATGACCCCTTGAGAAATCCAAATATTGTAAGGATCATTTGGTTGTTCTCCAAATCATCATTGAGTGAGTCATCAATTATAATGTTTACCTAGTATTTTTAGGAAAACTCCTTAGATTTACTATCTCCATTTAGGGATAAAATTTGATCCTACCAAAATCAAATCCATTCTCGATATGATTCCTCTAATCAACCTCAATAAACTCCATAGTCTTTAGGGGAAGCTCCAATCAGTTGTCACTTTATCTCTTAGCTCTCAGATGGATGTCAACCCTTCCATCACTTTTTAAAGAAGTATGTCTCTTTCAAGTAGAAGATAAACTATAAAAATGTCTTTGATTCACTCAAAAAGTACCTTTTATCTCCACCTATCCTCACCCCTCCCAAGTATGACCTAAATTTATACCTTTATATCTTTACCACTTACCACTCCTTAGCGGTAATGCTTGCTCATTGGGATGAACAACATAAAAAGTAAGAAATATACTACATGATTATAGAGTATGAGACTTAGTACACCCATAGTGAAAACTTTTATTATCTTTAGTCTTCATGACCACCAAAATTTTCCACTACCTTCTTAACCATAAAACTTATGTCATAACCAATACTGACCCACTCGAGTATATGCACTTGAAGCCATACAAAAACTAATGCATGTCTCAGTGGTTCATATTTTTAGCTTAGTTTAACCTTGATTTTCTTTAGTAAAATTAAATTAAATGGAAATTCATTTACAAATAATTGGATAAATCACCTTTAGTATATAACCAACCTCCTCCTCTTGAGTTTCTAAATTAGTCCATCATGACCCTTTCTTAGGTAGACTTCACCTATCAAGTGACCATGTTATTTGACATATCAAAGTGTTAGCATGGTTGGGAAACCATTATCATCCTTATTACCCTTCATGAAAAACCTCTTCCTTTATCCTTCAAGCTATATTTTGAATGTACCAATACTATGGCTAAGTTTGAAGCCCTAGTCATAGGCCTTCAAAATGTGTTAGCCTTGGGAGTCAAAATAATCACTATCTTTAGTGACTCCCAACTTGTGGTAAATAAAATAAATGACTCTTACCATTGTAAGAGTGATGTTTTACAATATTACAAACAACTATTTGATGAGCTCTTGACATCATTCAAACACTATCATATCCAATCCACCCCGTGATCTACCCATAAGTTTGTTGACACCATGGCTTCCCTCGTCTCTTATATCCCATATGTATCCTATAAATATAAGATGTCTATTATTATCCAAAGACTTACCCAACATTCTTATGTCAAAATAGAACTCCCACCATCTTTAATGTGGTAGATACCCATCCCAACCTTTGGTATTAGTAGACTTTTGAGTATTTAACCTTGCCATCATTCTTTTTAGCCTTTCCAAGAATGCTTGAAGAGTATTTATCTAGAGTACCTCATGTTTTACCATTATAGGGGGAATAATTTACAAACATGGCTTTGATGGCATCTTCTTTCATTGCCTACATAGTCATGAAGCCTCTTATGCTATTAGGGAAATGCATGATGGAATCTCTAGGGGACACTTTAATGGCCTTACCATAGCTAAATGCATCCTTCACCTTGGATATTAATGGATTACCATTAACCAAGACTATTATGATTATGTGAAAAAGTGTGTTAAGTGTCAATAACATGCTAATTCATATCACACACATAGCCATAGTCTTTGTGTATCCACTGATTTCTAGCCCTTCTTACAATGGGGTCCAGACCTTATTGGTGAATTCAACCCCTATTATTCACACTGACACCATTATATCATCACCAAAATAAAATATTTTACCAAATGGGTAGAGGATATTCCTCTTGTCCTAACTATATCTGAAAAGATTGTTGAATTTATCAACCATCACATCATCTACTATTTTGGTGTTCCTCACAAAAATATCACTGATAATGGAAAATCTTTTAAAAATAGACAAGTTTAGGGTCTTTGTGATGCATTTGGTATTAATTTAAGTTTATCATCACCCTATTTCCATCAATAAAATGGTTAGGTATAATCCTCTAACAAAAATCTTAACAACATGCTCACTAAAATGGTTAATGCATCTGGTTGGGATTGGCATTTGTACATCCCCTTCAGCTTATGGGCATATCAAAATAGAATTTTAACCCCTAAGGTTGCAACATAATGTTACCTTGTGTTTGGATTAGAGGGAATGATGCAGGGGCATCTTAGGAATGCCAAAATTATGAATTTGGATGTGATTTAGAGCCATGATAGTAAGGCAAATTTGAACCTGAATTTTTCCTGCCTTTTCTATAATTTAAATTTTCAAACTTGTAATGAAATATTGAGAGATGGTTAGGAGGTATAAAGGAATTTTTATGCCATATAAATGTTAAATAATGTTTTAATGGACCTTATGATCTTATAAGAGGTCCTAATAGTGGTTAGAAGTCATATGTCTTGTTTGGAATGTAAGGTGTCAATCATAAAGCCATTGCCCTATCTGGCTCTTGTGATTGTTTCAAGAAATGGTTATGGAGTGGGTTTTTATTTTGTATTTAAATATATAAATTATATATAGAGAGGGATTAGTCTGAGGAAGGACATTAGATGAAAAAAATAGGGGTAGATAAGGCTGAGACAAGAAGGAAGGTCTACCGAATCCATTATGTAATGTGTATGACCTTGTTGATATTGAACTAAAGATTTAATTTGAATACATTAATGATGTAATTTTTGTGTACAATTAATATTTTAAGGTCTTTACATGACTAAACTATTTACCCTACACTATTATATGTTATTGTGTTTATGCATTATGACAAAGCATTAGTTAATGAGAAGGGTTTATTTTATTTTATATGAATGTTTGTGAAAGATTTGATGAAGTAAAAGCTTAAATTTCATGTGGCTTAAATAAAGTTATATATTTAATTATATATTTTTTATTTTTTATCCAAACATAGGAACCCTATTTTTTGAGTAAGAATAGTTGTATAAAACCCTGAGTTGGTTTGAGTATCAAGGACTGAGTGTCTCTATACAATGTAGGAAGTAGTTTTAGTAACCTATTAAAAAAATGTATAAAGGTTAATTGGATGTCATTATAACCAATATTATCTAATTAATTTTTAAAATATTCACTAAATATAAGGTTATTAAATGAATGGACTATGTTTTCCTATAACAGACTTATGAATTGATATTGAGAATACATGGTAAGGCTAAGAAGTGACTTTGCATTGCTATCTAAAAGACTTGGGATATAACTTTAAGGGATATTAATTGTGTATAGATTATATTTGATATTATATTTGGTATTTTAATGCTATTTTTTCCAATTTTTTAGAGTACAGATCTATAGATAGTCAAATTCCTATCACAATCCAAAGAATTATGAGTGAAAAATAAAGATAGTGGATTGAATCAAATTTTATAAGGATGTAAAAAGTTGTGTAAGTTATATATATACTAATTTTAGGTATATTGGGGTTTTTAAACCTCACATATTGAAAATTATGCCTTTGTATATGCTCTCAGCCCTAACAGTGGCCTAGAAACCTTAGGTTTAGGGTTTGGTGTATAAAAAATATTCTAACTATATAAAAAGTTCAAAAAAATTTTAGTCCACCTATTTTGAGGGTAATATAATGGATTTTGGTGGTTTAATAGTGTGTGTGGAATTTTAGGTATAGTTTCTTGAGGACTGAGTGGTAATAAGCCTAATAGAGACCTAGTTCTTTAGGCCTAAAGAGAGCAAATGAACTTATATGAAGAGTTAGAACTCCAAACTTTAAAAATAGGTATTTTTTGATATGATAAGAAATAATAAAGTTTTTTATTCCCAAAAATTAGTTTATTTTTTATATTTTGTATTTAATGCTTATAGAAGGGCTACAAAGAGTGTGCAAGGAATATGTAGAGTTGTGTATAGTTTTCTTAAAGTAGTGTGGATGGTATAGAATAAGTGAAGCTTATTCATTGATATTTTAATAAGAATTTTTTAAGAGTCTTATAATATCAATGTACTCAAATAAATTGGAAAGCATTTTGATAAGCAAAAAAAGATTGGTGAAACAAGACATTATGAGATCTTGTCTATGAAGAATGATAAATAAGGGTTAAAATGGATTGAGATGAAATATATGAAGGAGATTGAATGTTTTATGTGTCTTGAAATATTTATAATCAAGGAATTTATATTTTAGTCCATTTGGTGTTGCCAAGAAAGATACACAAGATTGCAAATAAGTTATAAGAGAAATTATATGCTAATAGAAAGAGATTTAAATTAGGTTGTCTTTCCTATCAAGGTCCCAATTAATTCTCTTTACATATCTTTAAAATATCTCATTTCTAAAAAATGACTATCATTATCACCGTTTAGCCTAGCTTGAGCTACTTGATGAGCATTATTTAGCTTCCCTTAACCATCTTCATGTCTATCAAGAGCATATCAAATGTGCTTATAAAAAACACCTTAGAGTGTGATAATTAAACATTATAGACCTCATCTTAAAGGAAAACCAACATGTCACCAATATGGAGAAATAAAGCATGGCAAGTTTACTTTCAATTGGATTGGACCTTATATCATAACCCACAAGTATGGATCAGGAGCTTATCAATTATCTTCTCTCAAAGGTAACCTAGAACATGAGCCCCTTAATGATTAAAATTTACATAGTTTAGTTTGTTAAAAAGGATCAAACTCACCTTTTGCCTAACTTATGCTCATCTCTAGCTTACAAAACACATTCATCTCCCTGTTTTAGGGGCAATTGATTAAAACTGAATCATGTGATCATCCATCACAATCATAGCCTAATCTTGAAAAATGGGTACCATGGCATGATTTTCATAGTACTTTTCCCCCATTTTATAGGATATATTCCCATGATTTTTTTCACCTAAACTTACACTTAATCAACCTTATATGATTTTAGTTTTGTATTCATAAAGGTCAACCTTTGATCCTATATAAGCAAGTCTATGTCAAGTAAAATAAAAATTAAAAGCAATTTCATAACCAAAAATAGCCATGGGTCATCCCTAGCATTAATAGACTATTCCCCTAAAGGATAACTATTACAAACATATTAAAATTGCTACATGTAAGGTGGATTATTCCATTGAAGGATAGTTATCAGAGGCATTAAATAAAGTACACAAATATAGACCACTCCCTTTAAGGATGGCTGAGTAAAACATTTGTCAAAGTATAAAAATTTATTGAAATCTTTCTGAAATAATTTTGAAAGCCACAATCAACTCTCATGAGTATAATTCCTGAATCGATCACTCTACACTTTGTATGACATAGAATTGTTTATAATGAATCTTTGGTAACCTCCAGAAGAGACATGTTAGTCTCACAAGAAAGTTCCATTTTCAACCATCTCCCCTTTATACACTATAATCAACAAATTTTGAGCTCACTTCACATTATGTGATCATGACACCTCTTAACCAACTAACAAATGCTAATGCAAAGCATTAAAAGGGTTTATGTTCCTTAAGCCAATTCAACTTTGGGTTTTGTTTTGGTCCTTACCAAAGAATAATCATTGTGCCCTCTTCTTTTCCTCTCATAACTGGTTCATATATATTCCTTTATCCATCTTGTCTCTTGATTATATTCTCTTTTTCACATCTATTATTGATATTCAACTTACTTTATGTGTTTTTCCTTAAGCACAATGACCATTACCATAATTGTATCACATAATATCAATGTATATGATGAGTCAAAACAAACATCATTAGCATAAACCATGTCCATGAACATAACCATCAACATCATATTGACATCATACCATTTATGTATAATTAAGAAATAAAACCATTTTCACCACATGTCTAAATCTAAATAAGGAAACATATACTAATTTAAATTTAGCATGTCATAGAATCATCATAATCATACATGTCATAAACATCATCACAAACATAAAAAAAATGAATCTCATCACATGCATAGTTAGGTGAGTCTACATCAGTATCCATATCCATAACATAAACATAGTCAATATAACATCATCAATATGAGCATCACATTATAAACATTAAAGCAAAGCATGAATGATAAGTAATAAATGAGGATCATATCTATAAATCATAAATCTATAAATAATAAAATCATAATGTATACAACAGTATACATGTCTCTCTCAAAATTTATGTCTCACTAAATCAACTCATAGGTCAGTATCAAAATGATATACAATAAAATATAATAACTCATAACTATGTCATGACTATACCCTTGGGGAACCACTATCTCCTAGAACACCACTACCTCCTAGTGCCTATCCTCCTGAGGTCCCTACCTATCCACCTATAGAATTAGCCCACTAACCTAGTATCACCACACTCACCCCACCTACAAAACTAGATCTATACTCACCCCATCAGGGCTCATCAGGACAACATTTCAAGACTATGGCCTCATAATAGTGTAGCTCCTTGATTGTGGCTAGATACCATGTCATTGGTATAGTGTTTGATGGTCCTACAAATTCTATGACTCTTCCTTTGATTTATCTGAGGGATTCTCTATCCTAGGTGACTAAGGCTAGTGAAACTCTAGCCTGGTCCCTCTCACTTGTAATTATAGCCACCTGACCTTATGTCACTACCAACTGACCTTGTAAATCTACCACTTGAGCTTGTGCTACAGCTAACACCACTCCTACTTGTGTACCTATGACAACCCCTTTTACCTTTACTTGCTAACCTCTCTCGACTAGGTCAACATCCATAGGCTACCTACCACTCTCATCACCACCAAAATTTGTTGCCACATATAGTTCCTAGTACCATGCAAGGTAACCATCTAGAAATCTTACATCATCAATCTCAGCCCTAGCTAGCAAATCCTCATGATCAAGTAAATTCTAAACTAGTTGTGGCTTAGGTAGTAGGATATTTGTATCCTCCTACCTATATTTTTAAAATGGGCCCAAAATCCCCTGTACTAGGACAAACTATCTCTATACCCTATCAAATGGGATGAGCTTTAATTCCCCATCTTACTTGTTAAGGATCCACTTTGTAACTCTACAATTATAATGTGTGTCTCTTATATCCATCCCAATTTAGAAACCTAACATATGGCCTCTAGATCACATCACCAATAACCAATGCCTCTAGTTCAACACTAAACCAATCAATGTCATACACCCCTCTACCCAGTCTTGATAAATCAAAATCATCCCTCCACCTCATGAATCTATCTATGGGATCCACCTAGTATAACCCTCTCATGATAGCCCCATCAATTAAATAAATTAGATGTGCTCATATTCCTAGTAGTGTATCATGAACTCAATGTTGATGCCATATCTCCTATGAGCTCTAAAACCCCAAAGGTCATTATATATCTAAACTAGCATCATAGAAACCCAACCAAACACTATGTAACCTAACAACATCTCCACCAAAACCCCTAGTAGTATATATGAAAACTTCCCACTAATTAAATATGTAACATCAAACATGATAATCATCATCATCATCAGTAATTTCCTATCATATTTCACCATCTAGTACAATAGACTATATCTAAATCATTTAAGATGCCACCTAAAAAATTATGGTCATCATCATATAATAGCTCTATTATCTCAACTCTCTCCTCCCACTCAATGTGATAAATTAGCTCACCCTGAATGGGTAGCTATGTGATCTTGTGCACATCCTCTAGAAAGATAGTCATCTTACCAATGGGTAGAAGGAATGTGTTCATTTCTATATCCCATCTCTTGATGAGGGTCACAATCATCACTGTATCTCATAACATGTGCTAGTAGTGCAACATCATCCTTAGACCCACCTCCTCCATGTGAGCCCTATTCACTAGGGTCATCCCTTGATTAATCTTTGAGAAGATGCATGACACCCAATCTTACATCTTAATCTACTCTCATGCCTGTAAATGTTTGATAACAAATAACTTAGTTCCTTATACTATTTTTTACTATAAACTTAACTTCTTAGCCTATCTTATCTACCTTTAACACTTTAACCATGACCTATTACCCTACACCCTCATCATTAGCTATTCACCCCTTACCCCTTATCTAACAACCATAATCATCCCTTTGATCTCCTCCATCACCACAACCTTAAAATTACTGCCTAAGGTTTTACCTTTAGTGTCCCATTAAGTGTACTTTGTCACATCCAAACATTCACAAGTATTGCATAACTTAACTTAAAATTTTTATTTGAACACTTTTCCATTGAGTTGATCATAAATGGTCACTATGATCACTGGTAGTTAGGAAACCATCCTACCAATGGTCATTGACCATCGATGGTTAAGAGGACCACCATCAATCACTATGTGTGACCATCGATAGACATCTCCCAAACTCTACCTACCCAAAACCTACCTAAACACCTAAATCTAATAGCTAATTACCCTAACTTTGTCCTCTACACCACCCCCAACCTACCTACCCTCTGAATTTCCATTTTTACTTACCAATTTAACTAATAAACCACCAAAAACCCTAAAACCTAGGTCACAACCCAAATCAACCCTCTTAAAGCAATAACAAATCAATCAAAATACCACATTTGAATGCCTTTTATCAAACTCACACTAATCTACCAATTGAATAATGCCACCTACCTCCTTCCTTGATCATCATCAAGGAGGAATCTAGAGACCCACTACCCATCCTCATTTACATCCACTCTGCATCCTCATTGATCTATCCTCAGTCTGCATAGTCAACTCAAACTATCAACCTCACCCACTAACAAATTCATTATTATCAATCTTGCATAAAATTCCAAGCTCTAAATATCAATGGTTGACAAGCACAAATGAATGATAATGACCCATTTGAGTTACTTTTTGTTTTCACCATTTTAGGGTTTGCACCTTGACTACCAATGGTCATGGTGACCACCTATGGTTAACTTTAACACCCCTGACCATAGATGGTTAAGTTGTTAAGACTATTTATTTTTACATCTAAAGTAATGTTTTTTACCATACCAAGCACCCAACCATGAAGACTACCTTCTCCATCGACCATACTAACCACCTCATCATCTCATCATTTTTCTATTTTATCCCAAACTAGCACACATTTTGCTATGACTTTTTCCTAGTCCTTCTAACTATAATGACAATAATTTCTACTTTCAACTAATTTTTTAACTTACACTACCTTATGAACACCCAACCAATTGGTGTCTTCTTAGGAGCACTACCTACCTTGGATACCCATGACTACACCTGACCCATTTGTGTTTTTATCGAGAGAACTTCCTACCTTAGATACCCATGAAAACACATACCTTGACTAGGATACTTGCATTGCTAAGTGTTCCCATCTGTCATGCCTAAATATGGTCACATGGTCTACTTGTTAATTATCTTTATAACACCAAACTTAATGTTTACTAACTATGGTAACCTAGTCAATGAATGATCTTGGCTATCACACTTTTGTCAAAATTTATGCATATTTTTGTGTTATAATACCCAACCTATGATGATCACCTTTTTTTCATCACTTTAACCACTTATCAAACCTACACTTGATTCTATTTAACATCATTAACTCTCAGTTTGAGGTGAAATACCTCTTCCCATGATCGAGGTAATTGAAACTTTGACCCAAAATCCATTTTTTAATTTGTAGCTTGCTAGTAAAAATTACATAATAAAAAAGGGTAAAATGTAGACACCAAAAATACACACATGATAGTCCCAAATGTCACAACTCCCCAAGACCACCTTAAGACCCCCTTGGGCCCAACTTAGACCATTTGACCACAAACCTACCTAATGCTAGTCAATCTAACCTACTATCTAAATCCATCCTTTTAACCTAGCATTACCTTAACCCTTGACCACTAATGGTCACCCTAAACATCAATGATCACCCTAACCATTGATGGTTAGGTTATACCATCTAAACCAACTAAATTGACCCTTCATGATGATGTGCTTTTCTATAATTAGAATGTCTAATTCACATGTGAGCCCATGCATGTTCAAGTTAAAATTAGATAGTAAGTTGGACTTCTTGTTAAGATATTCTTGCACCTCTCTTTCCTTGCCTATAAAAAGAGAGGATCAGGAGGTGAAAAGGGATCCATAGATGATTTCAAGAGATTTTGCATCTAGAGTTTCTTTGTAGGTCACTTCTTATAGAAATTCAAAAATCCAACCATCACATTAGAGACCTGACTTACCACACCTTAACCGATAGCCAAATATCATTACTCTACCAAAATCACACCAGACTCCATCAACAAGCTAAATACCTCAATCATTCATCTAACCAACTTCTGACAAGCTAAGTATTTATTTCTAATATATCAATTACTTTGTTATCATTTCATAATCAACTCAGCATAAAAAAATCTCCCAAAATTACCTTTTATGACCCCATTAATTTGACCTTTTATTACCCAAACCCAATGCACAGTAACCACCGATGGTTATCTTGACTACTGATGGTTTGTCAAATCATCGATTGTCATCTCCATCATCAATGGTCACCTTAACCACTAATGGTCACACTAACCACTAACTATCACTATGGAAAAAAATAATAACAAGCTATTTTCACCCACCTACCCTCAACCAAATCCATATTTCTTTTCATCTATCTATTTACAAACCCCCAACCTATTTTATGAAGCATACCTGACTTGTTTAGCATTAGTATTGACATTTTTATTACTATACTAGTCATTTTAAGTCTGTTTATTTATCAATCATTTCTTGTATTAAATTTTAGTAACTTTTGATTATTGATGCAAGTATTTTATCTTTTATTTTATAAACTTTATCATTTAAAACATGTGGATTGATAGCCCTTGAAGAAGCTCTTGCTTCCAATATCTAGCTAGTGTTAGACAATCCACCTAACTATTTATTTAACTAACCATTTGATTTAGTGATATCTTATTTGTAGGTCATCCTCCCAAGACAAAGAGGATCTCTTCATAATCATCTGATTCAATGCGTGCACAACCAAATATGTTTTTCTAACCTACTAGTATCTATTTTATTTTTTCTTCCTTTCTTGGAATATAAGCTGAAATTTTTTGAAACAAAAGGCTCCAAACACTAACCCTGAATAAAATGTATAAAGATCAAATCTTTCAAAACATATTCTAAACAAAATGTCTGAATAAAATTTCCAAACAAAATTTCTAAACATAAACCCTGATGACCAAAATCTCGAAGGATGAGTTTAAAATAAAATCATTTATGAGCAAGGGAAACCTCGAATATAGGTTATGAACAAAAGTTCTGATGAACAACTCTTGAATATAATCTCTAAACATAAAATATGATGAATATTATCCCAAAAAAATTGTCTAATGAACAAGTCCTAAATAAAATTTCTAACAAAAATATTCGATGAAGAAATTTTTTGAACATAAGTACCGAATAAAATGTCTAACTACCAAAATCCCAAAGGAGGAGTTTTGAATAAAACCAAGTCCCAAAACTTTATTAATTAAAAATCTCCCAAAAGGCATTAATAAGTTATTCCAAAATGTAAAATATCATTTTTTGTAATTTTGAGTGTTGAGATTAAGGAACAATCTGATAAAACTTCCACAAAATGAAGAAGAAAACTTAACAAACAGGGCCAAATCAAAATAAAAATGGGTCCCCATTCATTTTTTTTAATAAAAGGGGAATTTTGGGTACAAAAATCTATATCATGTGTCTTTATCAATCAATTTTAGGTCTATTATGGGTTTCATTAGTAGTTTGACATTGAAATATAACATTACATCATGTTTAGTTAAGAGAGGTCTTACAACTTCATTGATTACTATTGCCTTCTCTATTCTTTGATTAGCTAGTGCTACCAAGTCCACCATCTCTTGTCCAAAGGTTACTCCTCAATCTAGAACCTATTTCCTAAAATTCACAATGAAATTCTAGAGTTGTGCTTTGAAAGCATCCAAGTTGATGATGGTACCATCTCTATTTTCAAGGTGTGTGATTTCAACCTCCTTGAGTAGAGTTATAACTCTGTTGCCTTACTAATTAAGAGACTAGTCCAAGGATCTCATATCATCAATCCATTGATTGAAGGATTTTTGACTTCCAATGATGTAGGACTAAGAAATGTCAAATCTTCCAAGGGTACTATTGTCACAATATTTTTCACCCTAGAAGAGGGTGTTCAAGCCTCTTCCAAATTTGAGCAAAATGGGAACATTTATAGGTATGTGGGTGTACATATTATGGAAATGTGCCTTTAGATTTAAATGTCTATCTCCCTAAATATCTCTTTTCAAGGATTATCACCTAAACTAATATTTACTTGTAGAGGAAAGATTTAGAAATAACACAAATTAAACCTAGTCTATAAAGGTGATACACCAAGATTGTCTCCACATGACCATAATTTTACAAGCACTATAAATCAAGGCATAGAAACTAGTCTCAAAGTCCTACAATGTTTTAACATGAGTATTTCAATATAGAGGTGAGATATGTGAAACAACACAAAGGCAAATGAACCAGAAGATAGGTTGTAAATTCTAAAGACAATTATACACTGGAAAGAATTTGACACATTTAAATGCACTCTATATGACCTATTACACTAATAAATCTTGCTCAAATATGAAAGGATAAAGAAAATAAGGGTATAATATTATCACTTCTTATCACTATAGATCACTTATACACTTAGACAATTATTTGAGAACTTAAAAACAAACTTGCATTAATATTCAAAGGCAAAATATGACATTAGTCCATTAGGTATTTTTCGTACATAGATGTGGTATCTCCCTTACAGTGCTAAAATGGAAACTACTTATAGAACTTCTGAGAGAGAAGAAAAGAAAGAAATTTAAGGGTCACTAAAATACATGTCCAGGCATGAGAACTAGTTATGTTGTAGGTAAAACTGAGTGTAAAATAGATAATGAATGCCTTCCAAGCCAAATGTCTATGTAATACATGACAAATTCCTTCCAAAATGGTACAATGACTCTTTCACCAACCTTTGTGAAACTATTTCCATCATGGACCATCCTTTGAGAATTTAAAACTAAACCAAGAGATTCAACACATAAACACTATTCGAGGGGGTTAAAATATGATATGATAGTTATAATATGATCTCATAACTATCTATCTATTGTTTAGACAACTATGTTCACCATTTTTAATCATTTATTGATTTCTTAAACTTTTCTCTTTACATTTGGAAGTCATTTTTCATCTCTAACCTCGATTGGGTTTTCATGGTGGCATATGAGTTGAAAGAGCTTGATTCACTATAGGATCCTTAGTCTTATATATTTTCTCATGTGGCATTCCCTTTTCATGTTTTTCATTCCTTTATAAACTATGTTTGTGATATTCACTTGATCTTGTCCAAAATGACTCTTTGGTTTGACATTTATTCATCGAAGCTAACTCAGACCAATCACATTTGTTCTTATTAATTTCATAGATCCTTGTTTTCAAATATTGACTTTTTGACCTCTTTCATGTCATTGGATTTCCATGTCTTATCTCCCATGTGCCATTGTATTTCCATAGATTCACATATTTTACCTTGACTTGGTCATTAAACTTCAACACTTTGACCTAATATCATTGCTTCCTATGTCTTTGGATCACTTTCGCTATGTCGATCTTCCCAAACTTGTTCAGTCTTCAACTCATCATTGTGTTGATAAAACTCAAGCACTTTATATAATTTGAGTCCATTCACTCCATTGGATCTCTTTTTCATGATTTATCATGATTCATTAGATCTTTTGACAATATCGATCATTAACTCTAAATAGTTTACACCCATTTGGTCTCTATTTGACAAGCTCCATGAATATGACACTTTTCACTTACATGCTCACTTGAAGCACGTTTTGACAATTGACTTCATCATGATCCATTATATCATTTTCATATGATGAATCATGGGTCATTGATTTGGATCAACTTTAAAATATTTAAGGTCATTTTAAATATAAATAGCTACTTTATAAAGCTTGAAATTGATGCTTACATGAATGTTCTTAATAACTTTGAATCTTAATAACTTGATCTAGAGAGCTCGTACATGCATGAAATTTGTATAGTGTGTTCATGGGATGAAGAGATATAATTGTGCATAATTTTTTGGCTCATTGGGTCTTTCTAAGTGAAGATAAAAATTACACAAGTGAGATAGTCTATTTATTTCTAAATGACATCCTAGTGACAGTCTGCTTCCACTAAGCTCATATAAGAAGCTATATGCTTGATATTTGAATCTTAAATGAAATATTGAGGCCTTAAAAACATTTTAATTGATCCTTGAATGCTTTGGATAGCATGAAGACCTACCACTTCAATACATGACAATAAAATGGTCTCTAAGATATGAAATAACACAAATACTAAACTAGGCAATGACCAAAACTAGAATGGCATATGAAATGACATCATATACATTACAACACACCCTATGACATTACATCAGACCCTATATAATTTTTTGACTATAGGGGGTTGACCCATTTTGACTATGGTCAAAATGGTTAACATCTTTGGTAATTTCCCAAGGGTGGCATACTTGCTATGCCATGACTAGTTGCCCAATCCTATCCATTGGGTGATGGAGTCACATGTATAATAGATTGACTATGGGGGGTTGAACCATTTTTACTATGGTAAAAATGGTTAACATCTTTGGAAATTTCCCAAGGGTGGCATGCTTGTTATGCCATGACTAGTTTCCTAATCCTATCCATTAGGTGATGGAGTTACATGTACAATAGATTGACACACAAATGCATTTGACAACACACAACATTATAAAATAACAAGGAAACAACACAAAGTAAAAACAAACATATGTTTAACTAGAACACTTAGGGAACACTACACACATAACTAAAACAAAACACACACCTAAGATACTATTTATAGGATATAACTTTACCACTCAATAGAAAGGTTTCAAATGTATCCCATTCATAGGGATATGTATCTCTTTTAAATTCATCCTTACTACCTGGAGAGATTTTATTTACTTACACTTGATGATGACATATGGTCCAATCCATATGGTATCAATTTTTTTATGTCTTCTTGGTTTTGCTCTATCATCATCCCACTTCAACACTATGCCACCTTCTTGAAATGATCTTAGAGTTACCCTCTTGTAAAAATACTTATTCCTCAGTACTTGGTGATGTTCCAAAGCTTGATGAGACTTATCTCTAGTCTCTTTTACCTCCATTAATTCTATCAAACTGACTTCCATTGGAGTATTCTCAAGTAACTCTAGTTGGTGTGCTAACTCTAAGGTAGGTAGCTCTTGAGAGATAGGCAACCTAGCTTCTCTCCCATAGATAAGAAAAAAATTAGAATTCCCTATTAACCTCTTGGGATTTATCTTATTATCCCATAAATCTATCTTCAATTTCGTGTGTCAAACCTTCTAGTTATGTTCTAAGGTTCTCTTGATGATTTTGATCAGGTTCTTATTAGTAGATTTAGCTAACCCATTAATTTGAGGGTAATAGTTGGATGAAGTGATATGACATATTCCATTACTAATTGCCTAACCAACTATATTAACACCCATAAAAGAAAGAAAATTATATAAAATAATAGTATAAGTAATGCCAAACCTTGTTATGATGCTCTCATATAACTCCAAGATAGAATTCTTATTAGTTTCCTTCAATGCTACTACTTCAACCCATCTTGTAAAATAATTAGTTATTGTGAGTATAAATTTATGACCAACACTTGATGGGGGATTTATCATACTAATGAAATCAAGAACCCATTTCACGAAAGGTTGATCAACTTGGATAGGCCTCAAAGGGAGAGATACAAGATTCTTCTTTCCTACAAATAAATCACATTGTAAACACTTCCTCACCCAAGCATAGTAGTATTTGAAGAGGATATTCCAATAATAGCCTTCTCTCATGATCTTATAAATTATATTTCTTGGGGAGAAATGACCTCATGCTATCCCATCATAAAACTTCTCCAACAACACCCCATAATGATCATTATCAATGCATCTCAATAGCACACCATTAATGTCTCTTCTAAAAATGACGCCATCCACAAGATATAAGGGAATAGATTGTAATCTAAAATATCTCCTTTGTGATCTACTCATATTATTTGGTACTCATCATTTTGAAGAAATTTGACCACATCTTGTGTCTAACTTTATATATGCAAGGGACTAGTTGGTTGGGATCAATCATGATTGACTATAACCTCTCCTTTTGAATCATGAAAATATAAAACTAAGTGTTCAAAAATACATTTTATTCTTACCAAATTTATTACTTTAATATCAACATCATATTCAATTACCTTAGTGATCCATCTTACTCTCTTCTCACTAAGGTCTTTGCTCAAAAGGAACTCTTTGGTACTAGGATGAGAAACCATAACATGCATTTTATTATTTGAAACCATATGCCTAAACTTATTTATTCCCATTAAAACAATGATGACCTATTTCTCCACAAAGGTATAATTGACTTCATATTCTTCTAAACTTTGAATAAATAATACAATAGTCTACTCCACACCCTCATAATTTTTTTGCATTAACATGACTGAGATAGTGTCAAGGTTAGGAAATAAATACAACATGAAGTCTTTGGAAAAATCAATATTCACAAGAGTAGGATCTTGTGTAATTTACTTTTTTATGTCTTTATAATTGTTCTTACCCTCTTTAGTCCAAGAAAAGACCTGGTTCTTTTTTAGCATGGTTGTGATGGGTTTCAGTAAAGATGCAAAACCAAGTATGAATATTCTTATAAAATTTATTTTTAATAAGAAAATTTGAAGACATTTATTTTGAAATGGAAATGATGGGCCAAGAATAGACTCATCCTTTTAGGACCAATAACCAAACCATCTTTGGAAACAATGTGTCCTAAGAGCTTACCTTCATGGACAATAAAGATGCATTTTTTTAGATTAAGAGATACTCCATATTTCCTACATATTTAAAACACTTGTCTCAAGTGTTGAACATTTTCATTAGCATCCTTTTAAAACACTATTATATCATCTAGATAAACTAACAACATCTCATTAATCAAACCTTTGAAGGCCATGTCCATGGCTCTTTGAAAGGTAGCACTAGCATTTGATAAAATAAATGGCATATTTATATAAGAAAAATTCCCC
Organism: Torreya grandis; assembly: GCA_037957365.1. Classification (NCBI taxonomy): domain Eukaryota; kingdom Viridiplantae; phylum Streptophyta; class Pinopsida; order Cupressales; family Taxaceae; genus Torreya; species Torreya grandis. The sequence continues at coordinate 535,232 of JARHVA010006128.1, read as the reverse complement.
CATTCAGTGGTAAATTTTTTCTTATAATTATCATCATCATTTACAAGGATATTATTATAGCCTAAATATCCATCAAGAAGAGATAGACATTGAGAACCTGAAACTACTTACAAAATCTGCTCTATTGAGGGTATGTGATAGTGATCTTTGAGTGAAACTTTATTAAGATCTCTAAATTCCACACAAAATATTATCTCCCTAATATTATTTATAATAATCACAAGATTATTTACCCATGTTGAATGTTTTATAGGAAATATTATTTTAAATTCAAGGATTTTATTGAGCTCTAACCTCATGAGTTGTTTGACCTTCGGATTGATGGGCCTCTATTTTTTTATAACAAATTTAACTCCATAATTTAACTAAATAGTATGTATTTCTAGGATAGTATCAAATAATTTTAGGTATTTATATTCATAATTAAATATTTCATGAAACTCCCTACACAAATAAATGAATGTTTGCTTTTCTAATGTAGAAATACCTTGCCTAGTTTGAGAAGTCTATCTTTAAAAATCAATAATATTTCATAATTAGCATATTTTGTATACATAATAACCTTTTAATTATTATTCTAATCATTCTAATTAAATATAATTTATAAGGTCACTATACCCTTATGTATCTTGTTTGTCCTTAGCTACACAACCTGGTCACCAAAATACCCTTGGAGTCTCTTTTGATTCCTTGAGGATAATTTAACTTCATTATGCAAGAAATATGAAATGTGATTATCACTATAAAAAACTTGAAAAGAAACCTCATTATTAGGTAAATTTTTTTATAATAATTATCTTAATGTGATATTTTTTCCCCTCGTATTTTATGGTAGTTAGAGTATCAAATTGAGCTCCTATGGCAGCTAGTCTATCAACATGATTATTCTACTCCCTTGGGACTGGCTATATGTTAAATGTGTTAAAATATTAAATAAAATACCATGCACCTATTATTTTAGGCCTCAATTAAAGGTTTATTGGTAGTAAACACATTCCTAATTTGATGAATAACCAATTCACTATCTCTATTCACTTATAAGTTCTTGATTCTTTTTCTCCTTGCCCATTGAAGGACATGAATTAAACCTTCATACTCAGCTACATTACAAGTATAAATAAAATGAAATCTATATGAATCATAATATATTTTTTTATATGGTAATAACATCATGACACCATATCCTATTCCAATGTTACTTCTTGAACCATTAAAAAAGATTTTCCACATCTCATCTTCTTCACCTTCTTACTTGGCAAGTAGAGGTGTTGGTATTCCTCCTTCATGTATGCAATATACTCCTAGATCAGTTTCCTCCATGATAGAATAATGATAATGATCATAAGTGTTATTAAAATATTCATCAAGAAAAAAAAATTTAATGCCTTCAATTTTGGAATAAGTACCATCATCTACAATAGGATCCTTCTCTTCATAAACTACATAGTTCATATTAGAATTTGTCTCAATGTAAGGTTTTATATGAAACCTTGGGAGAGGTTGTGTCCTAATTATCAAATTATTCCTATACCTTGTTATAAAGGATAAAAATACCAATCATCTAAAAAATAGCCACCAATATTGGTAGTTAAGTCCCTCGAGAGGTAGATTGCAAAGTGGGTTGGGAGATCAATAACAACTATATCTTTAAAGATAGGAAAACTATGACAATCATGCAAGAAAACATTTAAGTTTTTTTATCACTAATTTAATATTGGTAGCTATACCATATAATTATATAAATCCTTTACTATGTCATTTATACTTTAGACCCAATTTATTAGCTACCACCTTGGGCATGATCGAATTTGAAACTCCACTATCCACTTTGTAGTTATGGACCAACTTGTCACCCATTATGAGGGTGAGGTAGAATGGTGGAGGTTTCTCAGCTCTAGTGGATGGTTTATTAATGGTGTTTGGGAAAATTACAAGGTAAATGTGAATTTTACCTTGATTTGAAAGAGGGACACTAGTAGGGATAATAGATAATTGATTTTGTAGGAGCTCTTTCTGACCAAGCATATGCGAAACATCCCAAAGGGAGATGGAAGTTTTAGTAATTTTCAATGAATATATAATGTTTAAATAATCCATAAATAATTTAAATCTACAACTGAGGTTCCTTGATTAAGCACAAAATCATCCTCAACCAGGAAGTTAGTGAAGACCTCTTCTTGAGGGTGTCCACCTTCACTTATTTGCATGATAACCTCAACCTCAGTAGATAGGAGAGGAGTAACTTATAATTGAGAAATAAGAGAATACTCTTCACCTTCACTGATGTCCATAAATTTTCCTTGCTACCAATTTTCACCTTTCACTAAATTACTATGAATGGGTACCATATCTCTTACATTAGTGGTAGAATTAGGATTGTATGCATTAGTAGGCCTATTGGGATTAATCTTCCATTGGCCCCTTCCTCTTCCATAATATTTATGATAAGGATAGGAATTATAATAGGCACCTTACTTCACATTAACTTTCCTATTTTGAGCTTACAAGGCTAGGAATTTTTCTTTCCTATCAATATTATTTTTTACCTATCTAGGGGTAGCCTTAAACTTGGTATTGGCACTAGGATTTTGGGTCATAGTTGGAGAATCAACATAAGTATGAGATAATGGAGGCATTAACATTTTAGGTGGTAATATTATTTCTTGTATGAGATTATTTCCAGCTCTGATAGTGATTTCATATTCTTTAGGGAAGGTGAAACTACCCATAGACTAAAGCATGACATCAATTTCAGTGTCGATATCTCTCAACTAGGTTGGGAACACAAAGCTGGGAGGTGGCCTCATAGGAGGAGGTAATCTATTCAAAGTATTTTATAATATCTTGTTAAAATAATATATTTTTTCTATAGGTATTCTCTTGATTACATTAATATGGTGTATAAGCGAGGCATGGTCACTCTCATTTCCAAATTTTACAATCAGTAGCACTCCAAATTCATCCCATGACATGATGCATCTTCCTTTTAGAGTCCTATACCAATCAAGAGCCTTACCTCTAAGGGATATGGAAATAAGTTTGATATAAATTTTCTCTTGAGTGATATTTTGGAAGCTACAAAAGTTGGAGACATATCTAATATGCTCACTAGGCATAACATGACTTTCACCATTGAATTGAGTCATACCCTTTGTGGTATTAGGAGGAATATCATTATATGCTCAAAGGTAAATAGGATTTTTTGTATTGAATGAAATAAGATCATGAGGTATATCCATTTCTTCTTCAAAATATTTAATTTATTCAACTTATTTACTCTCTTGACTTCCCTCACTAGAAAAATCTTCAATCTCTTCCTCTCTAGAAAAATCTACTAGTTCTCCAAAGTGTAGATTAGGAGGAAGATATTGAAATCTGAGGGGGAGTTCAGGCTAAAAGGGTAGGTCAATGGGATTGAGAACTCTTCTAGAGTCTAACCTAGTAAGAACCATGAATTATGGAATCAATTTCATAACAAAACAATGGTCTTTAACCATATTTACGTTGGTGGAGTCACCAAATTTTGAGCACACCAATCTGCAATTGATGTTGTCAAGACCAAAATTTATCTTGACAAATTGTCTTGAAGAAAAGGTCCCCCTTGGCATGCCATAACTGGTGTCATAAAAATTTTCACCCTAGAAGAGGGTGTTCAAGCCTCTTCCAAATTTGAGCAACATGGGAACATTTCTAGGTATGTGGGTGTACTTATTATTGAAATGAGCCTCTAGATTTAAAGTGATAGCTTCTTGAATATATCTTTACAAATATTATCACCTAAAGTAGTATTTACTTGTAGAGGAAAGAGTTATAAATAACACAAATTAAACCTCTTTTATAGAGGTAATGTACCAAGATTTTGTCCACATGACCAACATAGTCCAAGAAGTATGGAACAAAGCATAGAAACTATAAAATCTTAAATGTTTCTACCATGATTATTTTAATATAGTGGCAAGATATGTGAAACAACACAAAGGAAAATGAACTAGAAGGTAGGTTGTACATTCTAAGGACAATTATACACTTGAAAGAATTTGACACATTCAACTGCACTCTATATGACCAATTAGACTAAGAAATCTTGCTTAAAAATGAAAGAATAATAGAAATAAGGATAGAATATTATCACTTCTTATCACTATAGATCACTTACACACTTAGATAATTGTTTGAAAACTTAGAAAAAAACATGAATTAATATTCAAAGGCAAAATATGACATCAATATAGTAGGGATTCACCATACATGGATGTGGTATCTCCCTTACAAAGCCAAAATGATAGCTACTTATAGAACTTCTGAGTGAGAAGAAAATAAAGAAGTTCAAGGGTCATTAGAATACATGTCCAAGTAAGAGAATTAGTTATGTTGTAGGTGAAACTAAGTGTGAAATAGACAATGAATGCCTTCCAAACCAAATGTCCATGTAAACCATGAAAAATTCCTTCCAAAATGATAAAATGACTCTTCCACCAACCTTTGTGAAATTATTTCCATTATGGACCATCCTTCAAGCATTTGAAACTAAACCATGAGAGTTGACACATAATCTTAGTTCAAGGGGGTTAAAACATGCTATGATAGTTATAATATGTTCTACTAAATGCTAGCTATATTTTAAACACCTATGTTCACCATCTATAAGCATTTTTTTATTTCCTAGACTTTGATCTTTACATTTGGTAGTCACTATTCATCTTGGACCTTAACTAGGCTTTCATGGTGGCATATGAGTTCAAAGATCTTGATTTTTTATAGGATCCTCAGTGTTACATATTTGCTCATATGGCATTCCCTTGCCATACTATTCATTATGTTCTAAACTATGTTTATGATATTCACTTGTTCTAGTCTAAAATGACTCTTTGGTTCAACATTTATTCATTAAATTTGGCTCAAACTAATCACATTTGTTCTTATTGACTTCATAGATCCTCATTGTCATATATTGAATTTTTGGCCTCCTTTACACTATTAGAATTATAGCTCCTACCTCCTGCATGTCATTGTATTTCTAAACATGCACGTTATTTACCTTGACTTGGTCATGAAACTTTGACCCTTTAACCTAATCTCATTGCTTCCTAGATCTTTGGATCACTTTTACTCTGTCGATCTACCTAGACTTGTTCAGTCTTGAACTCATCACTATGTCAATAAACCTTGTGCACTTTATAGAATTTAAGTCCATTCACTTTATTATATATCTTTTGAATGATTGAGTGTGAGCCATTAGATATTTTTACAAACTCAATCATTAACTTTGACTAGTTTACACCTATTGGGTCTCTAGTTGATAAGTTCTATGAATGTGATATTTGTCACTTATACGCTCACTCAAAGATCCTTTTTAAAAATTTGAATTCATCACAATCTATTGGATCATCTACATATGATAAAGTGTGGGCCATTAATCTTGATCAAATTTAAACTTTTTAAGGTCCTTTTAAATATAAACAACTACTTTATGGAGGTTGTAATTGATGCTTGTATGAATGTTCTACTCTGTAGGTCTAACTTTGAATCTTCATAACTTGAGCTAGAGAGCCCACACAAGCATGATATTTATAGATCATGTTCATGGGATAAATATATATAATTTCATGTGATACATTGGCTCACAAGGTCTTCATGAGTGAAGATAAAAATTTCACAAGTGAGCTACTTTGTTCATTTATGGATGACGTCTTGGTAATGGTCTACTTCGACTGAGCTCATGTAAGGAATTATATGCTTGATCTTTGAAGCTCAAATAAACTCTCGAGGCTTGTGTAAACAAATTCATTGATCCTTGAATAATTATGATACCATGAATACCTACCACTTCCATACATGACCCTAAAATGACCTCTAAGATATGAAATAACATAAATACTAAACTAGGAAATGACCAAAACTAGTATGGCATATGAAATGATGTCAGATGAATTATATCACACCCTATGACATTACATAAAACCCCTATATAAGTTTTTAACTATAGGAGGTTGATCCATTTTGATTGTGATAAAAATGGTTAAAAAGTACCAAGTTCAGTTCTTCAAATTTCTTCAACCTAATCAACTTAACCAAGTTGATCACTTAGCTATCATAATTCCCATATGTATTTTATGCCTTAATATTTTTTTTTATAAACCTCATTTCCTTTTACTTTATATTAAGATAAAGTATTTAGAGTATTAAACATGGCCTGAACTACCCATTTGAATTTGGTGATAGTATCTTTTGGTAATGTGGATTTATTTTTTTGTTATAACTTAGTTGTCCTTTATTTCATCCATTTCACCAATTTGGTGGCCACAACATCATCAATACTTTATTTTAAGAATTTAGCCAATCATCACCCTTGATTTTTCCACGTCTTATTGTCATAGGCTTGAGTTTTTAGTGAAGTGACTTGGATTTATATACCCTATAATAAGTCCCTACTATCGATGCTTTATAACTAGTTGTATGCCACCTAGGTGTTGATTTTAACATGTACCTAACACTTGGCACCCTCTTGGGAATTTTATCCTTTTATTTTAATTATCTAACCATCTAAGTAGATTAGGTGACACTTTTCCAAGTGTCATATTATGATTGGATTGCTTGTCTTTAATTATTGCATGAATCAGCCACTTTCATATTTATATTGATGTGACCTTGAAAATTTTGGTGGTTTACCAAGTGGAAAGTTCTTATTAGCTCACATTATCATGTGGCTTTGTTATATGTAATTATTAATAGACCCAAATGTCATGACACTTCACCAAGTTTCACATTTTAATTTTATTACAAAATCATTGGGTTTCATGGCTTCCTTTAATCATCTTATTACCATGAGATATAGTTCCACATGTCTTGATCCCATTGCTCCCAAATGTTGTGTTGCTTCCACATCACATCTAGCTACCTAAGATTAAATGACTTAGTGCCAAGTGTCATATTGTCATGCAATTCTATATTATGAAATTTAAATATTGCATCTTGACTATGGGGCATGATTGAGTGCCATTTGGAATGATGTAATAGGAACACATTATCATGAGACTTAGAAAATAATAGAATCCTTAGAAGGCTAAAACTGGATGCCACATAGCATGTTCTAATTGAGTCATGGGGTCACAAACTTAATATATTATTCATAAGTTAGAATGTTTTGAATAGGTGACAAGTGGAAAAATCACATTGGGTTATGTTGTAATTGATTTTTTCAAAATCAAAAAGATATGCAAAAAATTCTTGAACTTATATGACTGAATCACCAATGTATGAGACACTATTGCATGCAATTTAAAGATTAATTGGCATCAAGGTTATTGATAAATAAAAAGGTTCCATGATTATATAAAATCCCTTGCAATTACCTTTGAAATCAATATGGAAGTTATTATAAGGCCCTTTAAGGTATCTCCTAGGAGATACCTTGAAATATAATTCCAATCATGTGCATGTTCAAGGTATCTCCTAGGAGATACCTTGAAAGAAAATTCCAATTGTGTGCATGTTCAAGGTATTTATTAGGATATAACTTGAAATAAAATTATAATTGTGTGCATGTTAAAGGTATCTATGAGGAGACCCCTTGAAATTAATACAATTCCCTTCAAGGTATTGTTTCTTTACGAGTTTTCACTTTCTACATTCAAAAAAAGGAAATGAGAAACTAAGAGAAATGGTCTAGGGTTAGAAGATACCCAGATGAGGTCTGCGCACCGTTATCTAGACGTTGTGAGAACTCCTCTTTGGTTGTGGAGGATGACACCTGTAGAAGAAAGAGACTAGAACAAGAAAATTGTTAGATGGCTAGAAAGTGGACTGCCAAGTGAAAGCTTGGTCCTAGAAGTGCAAAGACTTCTTAGAGAATGACAGCCCACTGATTATTAAAAGAATATCTGACAAAAAGCAGAATGATAACAGACTAAAATGATTAAATACTAAAAAGGAAATGAAAGCAAATACTTACCTGAATGCTGTTGTCAGCCTAGTCACAATCATCGACATTGGTTATTCTGCCAACGTCAGTTAGTCAAGTCTGCCAACGTCAGTGATGGCAGTGGTCTCTACAGCTGGCGTCAGTTAGGGTAGCAGTCTTTGGATGAGGTCAGGGTGAGTTTTTGGTCTGTGGATGGGTTTGAGGAGGAGTTTAGGCCTTGTTAATGGTCTGTGCAAGGGTCTGGGTAGAGTTGTAGGGACAATGGATAGAGTGTATATTTTGAAAAGGGGGATAGAGGTGATAAGGATATGGGAAGGCCTCTCAGCCTTTTTGGGAGGGAGTCAAGTCTGGTCTAGCTGATAGTCTGGTCTAGGGGGGTGATATTACTTGGAAGCAATAACTAAAAACATAATGAAAACATAGACAAAATACTTACCTATGGCTTGTAGAAGGAGTGCTGATGGTGCTTGTACCTATTGTTGATGTAGAAGATTGATGAAGAGTCCCTGCTACTACTGTAGCTAGTGCAGAAGCCCTATGAGAGAGAGAGAGTGAGAGGTCTGGTGGATTGAAGACTTGAAGATTGGTTGATTTTTGAAGGTTGAAAGGCAGATGATTGAAGGTCCCAGGAGTGGATTGAAAGATTGGAAAAATGGATTGAAGATTGCAAGAGCCAATCCTGCGTTCGGGTCAAGAACACAGTCTTGAAGGTAATCAACATCGGTAATATCACTGATGTCGGTCCAAAGTTGATCGACGTCGGTGGCTGGAAGGCAAGAAAAAGGCTAAAAATAGCCTTTTGTTTGTTTTCCCAAATGTTGGGTCAGCGGGTCAGGGGAAGAAACGGTCGAAGGCAAATTAAAATGGATGAGAGGTTGAGTGGGACAATGAAATATGAGTCTAGGCATTAATATTGGCCATGGGGTAGTGGAGGGAATCCAAGGAAAGACATCCTAGGGTGGTGAGGTAGCATGAATGAGGTGGTAAGGAGAGAGAGAGAATTATTAATTTAAAATAAGATAATTATTTTAAATTAATAAGACATAGGTTAGGAGTGGTTAAGTGGACCAAGGGGACTAAGGGGGGAGGACGACGTAGGAGTAGACACAATTTTGGTGTCTACATTTGCCCCTTTTTGTCTTGTTGGTTGTTTTGGATGAACTGCAAGACAAAAATAGGAGTAGGTTGCCCCAAGTATGGGATGAGGTTGATTTCATCCTATTGGTTGTTCAAGTGCACTGCAAGACAAAAATAAGAGGGTTGGTTGCCTCGATTATGGATGAGGTATTCCCCCTCAAAGCAGGAGTCAAGGGAAGGGAACCTGGAATTGGGTGCTGATTTGACAAAGAGTGGATGAAAATGGTGAAGATAGAGTGTGAACACTACAAAAGTCGTGATTATGTGTATAACACTTCACGAGATGGTCAGGTCAAATTGTCACAGGTTGAGGGTTGAGGAGTGCCAAAATTGAAATAAGTGGGCCCTAGCATTTGGTCGTAGCTGATCAGGTTATTCAATCCAATCTGTAGCTCCAATAGGTCATTGTGTTCCAGGTATCTTGGGCTCAGGAAGTGATCCTGAAAACATGAAAAATGTCACAAGTAGTGGGGATCAACCGGCTTGCGATCTTATACTTGTGAGGGTCATAAATAGTCTGCGCACAATTTTACTAACCATTCGTGAGGTAGCATACATGCAAAAACAACCAAGGCAATGTTTGTCTTGAAAGTGGTCATGGTCGGAGGAGATAGACATGATCTCCATGGTCATTGGTCGAGGCAGATCAAGATAGAGATAGTTGGTCGAATGAATAGACAGACAAAAGAATGTGGCTGAGCTAACCCTAGAAGATGCTATGTTAATTGAGTGCTGCCTACATAGCCCTTATTGAAAGGGCCTTAGGTCAATGTAGTTCTCCCTAAAAGGGAGGAAAAGGGTCAGTTGTGGACTGGTCGCACGAGGTCAAGTCATGGTCAAAGGGTCAAAATGGTTTGTCCATCAGGGAGAGGAACAAATGAGGGTGGTCAAGCTAACCTCAGAAGACGTTGTGTCATCTGAGTGCTTCCTACATAGCCTCAGTCTTAGGGCCTTAGAACAATGTAGTTCAGATGAAGAGGGAGGAAGGGTCAAAGTGGTTGGTGATTGGTTGGATGAGGTTAAGGTCATGGTCATGGTCAAAGGATGGATAGTTTGTCCATCAGGTAGACGAACAAACGAGGGTGGTCGAGCTAACCCTAGAAGACGTCATGTCATCTGAGTGCCGCCTACATATCCCCAGTCTTAGGGTCTCAAACCAATGTAGTTTAGATGAATGGTCAAAATGATCGATGATTGGTCTTGGTCATGATGATGAAGGGGAAGAGGATGTTACAGCCTTTTCCATATTGTGTGATGGTGTATTTTGTAACATTGGTTGAGGGGTCTTTCATTCCTAACATTGTTCTATATTCGTGATGGATGTATGTTAAAAATGAATTGAGTCTATTTATGCTTTAGCAAGTAATGGTTTATGCTTAACATAAATTGTGTCAGGTTGATAGTTTCCATGTGTATTGGTATCCATAGAAACTATGTGAAATGGACGATGTCATGTTGGTGGTCTAAAAATGTTTTGGTCTGATTGGGTTGAGTTGGCAAAATGATTTGGTTGGATGTGTGACCAAGATGTAAAAAGTGAAAGGTGCATTGCTCTTTCATTGACAAGGCCTATAATGATGGCATGGATAAGGGTTTTTAGAAACAAAAGCCCCGTTCATGCATTACATCGTTGACCAGTGGTTGTGTTAGAGAAGCAATCGAATCACTTGACGTTAAGTGAGCTTGAAATCCCTTGATTATGTTGGGGTGACAAGTGTAATATGATAGATGGATGGAAGGGGGAACCCTTGTTGGTAGTAACAACTTTGCCCCCTTTATAGGTGACCCTGAGAACAACTATAGACAAGTCCATGACTTTGAAGTTTGTCAATCAGTTTTTTTTTCTTGAGGTAGACTGATCGATGCGGGAAGTCTACGAGGGGATGTTGTCTTGCTTTGTGGTCATATTTTGAAGTTGATCGATGTGGGAAGCTTCTGAGATAATGCTGTGTATGTAGCAAGATTTAGGCATAGCCATCCTTCGAGGGAGTGGTCTATATTTTGCTTTTTATGTTTTTGATATGACTTTGGCCTAGCTGTCTTTCAAGGAAGCAGTCTAGTAAATACAACAATTATGTAGCTGTCCTTCGAGGGAGCAGTCTACATTTAGAATTTTATGACCTTCGAATATGCATCCCACTTTTATATTTTTTTATTTTTTTATTGACTGGACTGTTGGTCATGGACTTGACTATAGAGGTTTAGAGGGTTTCCCTTTTTATTAGGACAAAGCAGTCATGCTTGACAAAAGGGTTTACTATTGTTTGCAAAGTTGAGGTTCAAAAGGAATAAGAATGACAATGATGGGGAGTGCTCAAGAGATCGAGCTCAAGTTAAACATCAAGTGAATAATTACTTGACTAACAGTAGACTAGTTGAAGAGGTAAGGCATAAAGGGGCTCAAGTTTTGATAAGTCCCTGACCCATGCTAGTGTTATGATGCAAGGTCTGAATCAATTAGGAGCAAACTTGCCCCATTTGCTTCGTTTCAAATTGGTCACATGTTGATTGATGTTGAAGGAGTTAGGTTGAGGTCATGATTAAAAAGGTTGGTTGACATTTGGTCGATGTCTGGTTAAAGTCGATGCTTGGTTGAAGCTTGGTCGAGACTTGGTTGAGGCTTGGTTGATATTTGGTCGATGTTTTGGTCGAGGTGGTTGAATGTTTGGTCAATGGTTAGGTCGATGGATATTTGGTCAATGATTGGTCAATGGTTGGGTTGAATGTTTGGTCAATGGTCGGTCAAATATTTGGTTGAGGTTTGGTTGATGGTCTGGTTGAGGTCGGGTTAAATGTTTGGTCAATGATAGGTTGAATGTTTGGTCGAGGTCAGGTCGATGCTTGTTTGGTCGAGGCATAGTCAAGGTTTAGGATTAAAAGAGTGATTGATATTTGGTCGAGACTAGGTTGAAAGGTTGGTCGAGGCTTGGATGAATGTTGAATTCCCCCAGTGGCTAGGGAGAATGTTTGGCAGATTGGTCAAGGTCGGTTGAGGCTTGGTGGTCAGATTGACTGTGTTGATGTCAAATAAGGTGGTTAAAGGTGGCAAAGGGACCATAGTCTGGTGTGGAGATCCTAATTTAGGTGATGAGATTTGAGAAGCATGGGTCGGTGTTAATGATTTGTCGAAGGGGTGGTCAAGAGGATCCTTGATGGGAAGGGTATCCTTTTTTTGGTGTTGATGAATGACAGCTTTAAGAGTGTAACAACGCTTAGTGTCATGTCCCAATTTTTAATGATAGTGATAAAATTTAGAGTTGTCGAACCAAGATGGTCTTGATCTGAGAGTTGATGAGTGGGGTGGTGTTGAAGGTTTGTTGATAGTATGGTCGAGAAGAAAGATGTCTTTCTCCAAGCATTGGTGAATGAAAACCTTGAGGGCACAACAATGCTTAGTGTCGTGCCTAGGCATGTGATGATATGCAAAAATTTGAGTGTCATCGAACCAGGATGGTTTTGGTCTGAGGGATTGATATGGTTTAAGAGGTGGGAGATTAATGTGATAAGACTGCAACAATTGCCGTAACAGCAAGGCATAAGAACCTGCTAATGGGTCTGTGTCTTGTTGCAGTGGGGGTTGATGACTTTGGTTTGAGAGGCATAAGAGGCATTGGTCATACCATTCTTTTCATGGGTGGTGTAACCACACATGGAGATGGCACTTTTGTGGTGATAGGTGTTGGATGTTTTGGAGGAAATATATGTCTAATGGGTTGCGGTGACTTGCCCCTATGAAGTATGGGAGTAGGAAGCACTCCTATCAAAGGGGATAGATGCGGGCCCAAAATTGAAGGTAATGATGAAGGTGGGGGAGGAGTCCTCCAGTGTGGTTTAGTGGCCTTTTTTGGTTTGGGTTGAGGGCCACCATTGTGCGAGGCAAGGTTAGATACAAGTTTGGGTTCAGATGTGGATGGCGGTGAGTGAGATGTAGTAATCTCAAGCAAAAGGCAAGAGGAAACCGTGACTGGGTCTTTCTCAATCGAAATGGGTGAAGAGACTGGTTCTTCTCTTGGTGGAGAAGAAATAGGAGAGTGTGGCTCCTCAAGAGGGCAGAGGGTAGGGATGATTGTGCCTTCGACTTGTGGTTGAGGAGTAGGAAGGATAGGGTCCTCCATTGGTGGGAGGAAGGATGAATGTGAGCTTAATGTCATTGGTATGGTCAAGGCATCCTCCAATATGAGAGAGGTTGATGGAGGACTAACAGGAGAAGAAGATTCTTCTACCTGTGAAAGAGGTTGGTTAGGGATTAGAGAAGAGACAGTGTCGACTGTGTGTATGTCATGCTCGTGGGAGCTATCGGCCATGGTCTGGACATTGTTTTGAGTAGGTGGGTGATTAGGAAAGGGTTGTTTGAAGATGTAAATATTTTGATTGGGTGGGGCATTTGGGTTATTCAAAACAAGATTCTCCTTGTCGATCATGTCTTGAATGATGTTTTTGAAGGTTCGGCAATTGTTGATGTCATGGTCATGGACACGATGATAGTGACAGAAGTCAGCCTCCCTATACCATGTAGGGAGGGCTTTTGAAGGGTTGAATTGAGGTGGTCGGATTGGAGGGAGATTGAGGACCCCCTATTTGAAGAGTTTTTCCAAAATGGAAGCGTATGATTCTCCAAGTGGAGTGTATGAATGCTGGATGTACCATTGTTGGAATTGTTTGGTGATGCTTGGAGATGTAGAAGGTTGAGATTGGTCAGTTGTTGTTGAAGATGGTGATCTAATGACCACAGTGTTAGTCACTCCTTTGGATTTGGAGTGGGAAGAAGAAGGTTTGGAAGAAGAAGGGTCATCGGCTCTTGCATTGGTATTACGCAATTTGACCTTGTCTTCTTCGATGACACAGAGTTCAAGCTTTCGGGCCATGGTGAAAGCTTCATCAAAAGTGTGGAATGTTTGAATCTGTAAGGTAGAAGAGATGTGCCTAGCACATGCTCAAGAAAAGAGCTCGATGAGCTCAGGTTGAGGCAAAGAGAAGGAGAGCTAGTTAATCAAGCCTCTTCAATAGGTGACAAATTCGATTATTGATTCATCGTCAAATTGCCTGATGGAGTAGAGGTCTATGATTGAGACTTGTTTGGTGATATTGATAGAAAAATGGTCAAGAAATAATAAGGCGAGTTAAGTGAATGAAAAGATAGAATGTCTGGTAAGAGAGCTATACTAGTCAAGGGCGGGGCCAAAAAGTGACATGGGGAACGTACATAGAAGTAACACATCATCATGGGCTATGAGATAACAAGCATGTCTAAATGCTTGTAGATGTTGTTGCGGGTCTTCCTTACTCTAGAAATGAGAAAATTTACGAAGCTCCCACTGACTGGGATATGGTTAGATTGGGATGGAGGGATGAATGGGTTCATTACAAATTTGCTCATATGAAAGAGCATTATTTGAACCAGAGATAGATGTCTCAAGGCTAGACATCTTATCCATCAGCATCTTGATGAGATCAACTGACAGATTGGTAGGTGGGGCACTCCTTAGGTTGTAGGGTACCTGGAAGGTGGTTGAAGAGGCATATGACGTACTTGGTTGTGCTTGTGTAGGTTCAACATATGGGTAGTGCGTCATAGGGATAGATGTCATGGTTAAAGGGGCTTGTGCCATGAAATTAGAGGACACAAGTTGACTAGATACCACCAAAGGTGGTTGAGTGGTGGCACTGGTAAAAGGATAGGTTGTCACTCCTACATGTATAGGTGCAAGAGTGGGTGAGGTCGAGACAATCAAGTTCTGGTATGGTGTAGAACTTGCTTGAATTGTGTGTGGTTGAGGGAGTAATGACACCCTGATGGAGGTAGGTTCGAAAATAGATGGGGAGGCCAAACTTTGTGTATTGGCCATGGTCGAGTGACTAGTTGAGACAATAGGCTGAGTCATGATGGGTTGAGTAGTGGATGACGTTGATGTCTTTGCCGTTGCAGCTAAAAGGTCCCGCATTTGGTTTCTTGCAAGAAGTGTTGGAGAGCCTTGACGTTGTGGTCAAGGAGTCTCTCAAAGTTTGGGTCCCCTTCAGAGACAATTAAGGGTTGATTAGGAGTTGGTCGGGTAGGAGTTCATTTAGTCTCTGAATGATACTCCATTAGAGGGCTGGTTATGGATGGGGAAGGCGGAAGCGGTTGATGTCTCACATGGTCAAGAAGAGCCTTGGTTTGACTGCGTGTCAAAACTATTCAAAGAAAAAAAATTCAAGTGTTAAAGACTGTGTTTTTTCAATTTTAGAAACTCATAATGTGGTTTTTCATAGAAAAAGGGTTAGGTTTTAGGCTGTTGTTTTTGAAAAAAAGGACTGTGACAGTGACCGACGTCAATTTAAAAACTGATGTCAGTGAGAACAGATGGCCGACGTCAGTCAGATAACTAATGTCGGTGAGGGAAGGTTGTCGTCATTGGTGGTAAAACTAATGCTGGTGACTGTGTTTTCTAGAAACCCAAAAGATTTGAGAGTTTTTGGAAAAATGGAAGAAGAATGTCCTCACTAGCTCAAAAAAAACTAGATGGGAACAGAAAAATAGAGGGAGACAGGCAGACCCTAAGCATTAAATCCTAAGAATCAACTTTTAGAATCCTGTTGGCTTATGCCTTAAAGTGATGTATGGGAAGGTTGGCTATTAGAATGGGTCCTAGAAGAAGTAGTCTATGGATGGTTTTAGGTTTGTTTAGGCACTCAAGAGTCTGTATTAGGTTTGGTACATGGCCTGGTGCTAAGGAGCAAGCTCCCCTCACTTCACTAGCCCAGTGATAAGCTGGTCTCACTTAGCCAGTATATATGTCCCCTAGAGATTATCCTCTGCCAGAGAACAGAGTGGGCTTTCCCCTTGGTAGTGAAGTCCAAGTGGGATTGCTGGGACGGGTAAGGTATCCACTAGGTGATGAAATCCCAGTCGGACCTTGTCTCAAGTATTGTTTTGATGTTTGATTTGTGCAAGTGATTTGGTTGTGTAACATAAGTGATGATTAATTCATGATGTAGTTTTTAATTACTAGATGTGGACTAAGAAATGCAAGCAAGTAGAAATGAAATGAAATGTATTTTAAGCCCAAGTCAAAATGTGAGTTCATATGAAGACAAGTGATGAAGAGGCTGAAGAGTATGACTTTTGACTAGTCAAAGATGTAAGAAAAGAAAGAAGAGTTCTTTTTAATCCTGCTTATGATGTCTTTTGGAAGAGAGAGAAGAAAGAGGTGAAAAGGAGAAACCTAATGCACCCTATATGAAAAGAAAGAAAAGAACCCAAGGAAGACCTTAGGATCCCACCAGGCATGCCAGAATGTTTCTATACGAGTGTTCACTTTCTACATTCAAAAAAAGGAAATGAGAAACTAAGAGAAATGGTCGAGGGTTAGAAGATACCTAGATGAGGTCTGCGTACTGTTATCCAGACATTGTGAGAACTCCTCTTTGGTTGTGGAGGATGACACCTGCAGAAGAAAGAGACTAGAACAAGAAAATTGTTAGATGGCTAGAAAGTGGACTGCCAAGCAAAAGCTTGGTCCTAGAAGTGCAAAGACTTCTTGGAGGATGATAGCCCACTGAATATTAAAATAATGATAAAAATTAGAATGATAAAAGACTGAAATGATTAAAGACTGAAAAGGAAATGGAAGCAAATGCTTACCTAAATGCTACTGTCAGCCTGGTCACAGTCATTGATGTCAGTTATTTTGCTGACGTCAATTAGTCTGTCGATGCCGGTGATGGCAGTGGTTTTTATGGCCAGCATCGGTCAGGGCAACAGTCTTTGGACGAGGTTAGGGCGAGTTTTTGGTCTATGGATGGGTTTGAGGAGGAGTTTGGGCCTTGTTAATGGTCTGTGCAAGGGTCCGAGTAGAGTTGTAGGGACAATGGATAGAGTGTATGTTCTGAAAAGGGGGATAGAGGTGATAAGGATATGGGAAGGCCTCTCAGCCTTTCTGGGAGGGAGTCAAGTCTGGTCGAGCTCATAGTCTAGTTTGGGGGGTGATATTACTTGGAAGCAATAACTGAAAACATAATGAAAACACAGACAAAATACTTACTTGTGGCTTGCAGAAGGAGTGTTGCTGGTGCTTATACCTATTGTTGATGTAGAAGATTGATGTAGAGTCCCTGCTACTGCTGTAGCTAGTGTAGAAGCCCTATGAGAGAGAGAGTGAGAGGTCTGGTGGATTGAAGACTGGAAGATTGGCTGATTATTAAAGGTCAAAAGGTGGATGATTGAAGGTCCCAGGAGTGGATTGAAAGATTGGAAAAATGGATTAAAGATTGCAAGAGCCAATCCTGTGTTTGGGTCAAGAACGCAGTCTTGAAGGTAACTGATGTCGGCAATATCGCTGACATCGGTCAAAATTTGACCGACGTCGGTGGCTGGAAGGTAGGAAAAAGGCTAAAAATAGCCTTTTGTCCATTTTCCCAACTGCTGGGTCAGTGGGTCGGGGGAAGAAATGGTCGAAGGTGAATTAAAATGGATGAGAGGTTGAGTGGGAGGATGAAATGGGAGTCTAGGCATTAATATTGGCCATGGGGTAGTGGAGGGAATCCAAGGAAAGGCATCCTAGGGTGGTGAGGTAGCATGGATGAGGTGGCAAGGAGAGAGAGAGAATTATTAATTTAAAATAAGATAATTATTTTAAATTAATAAGACATAGATTAGGAGTGATTAAGTAGACCAAGGGGACTAAGGGGGGAGGACGATGAAGGAGTAGACACGATTTCGGTGTCTACATTTGCCCCTTTTTGTCTTGTTGGTTGTTTTGGATGAACTGAAAGACAAAAATAGGAGTAGGTTGCCCCAGGTATGGGATGAGGTTGATTTCGTCTTGTTGGTTGTTCAAGTGAATTGCAAGATAAAAATAAGAGGGTTGGTTGCCCTGATTATGGATGAGGTATTCCCCCTCAAAGCAGGAGTTGAGGGAAGGGAACCTAGAATCGGGTGCTGATTTGATAGAGAGTGGATGAAAATGGTGAAGATGGAGTGTGACCATTGCAAAAGTCATGATTGTGTGTATACCACTTCACGAGATGGTTAGGTCAAATTATCACAGGTCGAGGGTCGAGGAGTGCCAAAATTGAAATAACCAGGCCCCAACATTTGGTCGTAGCTAATAGGGTTATTCAATCCAAGCTATAGCTCTAATGGGTCGTCATGTTCCAAGTATCTTGGGCTCAGGAAGTGCTCCTAGAAACATGAAAAATGTCACAAGTAGTGGGGATCAATCAGCTTGCGATCTTATACTTGTGAGGGTCATAAATAGTTTGCACACAATTTTGCTAACCATTCGTGAGGTAGCATACATGCAAAAACAAAGAAGGCAATGTTTGTCTTGGAAGTGGTCATGGTCAGAGGAGATAGACATGATCTCCATGGTCATTAGTTGAGACAGATCAGGATAGAGATAGTTGGTCAAATGAATGGATGGACCAAAGAATGTGTCTGAGCTAACCCCAGAAGATGCTATGTCAACTGAGTGCTGCCTACATAGCCCTTGTTGAAAGGGCCTCAGGGCAATGTAGTTCTCCCTAAAAGGGAGGAAAAGGGTCGATTGTGGACTGGTCACACGAGGTCAATTCATGGTCAAAGGTTTGAAATGGTTTGTCCATTGGGGAGATGAACAAATGAAGGTGGTCGAGCTAACCTCAGAAGACGTCATGTCATCTGAGTGCTACCTACATAGCCCTGGTCTTAGGGCCTTAGACCAATGTAATTCAGACGAAGAGGGAGGAAGGGTCAAAGTGGTCGGTGATTGGTTGGACGAGGTTAAGGTCATGGTCATGGTCAAAGGGTGGATAGTTTATCCATCAGGTAGACGAAAAAATGAGGGTGGTCGAGCTAATCCAAGAAGATGTCATGTCATTTGAGTGCTGCCTACATAGCCCCGATCTTAGGGCCTCAGACCAATGTAGTTCAGACAAATGGTCAAAATAATCGATGATTGGTCTTGGTCATGATGATGAAGGGGAAGAGGATGTTACAGCCTTTTCCATATTGTGTGATGGTGTATTCTGTAACATTGGTTGATGGGTCTTTCATTCCTAGCATTGTTTCATATTCGTGATGGATGTATGCTAAAAATGAATTGAGTCTATTTATGCTTCAGCAAGTAATGGTTTATGCTTAACATAAATTGTGTCAGGTTGATAGTTTCCATGTGTATTGGTGTCCACAAAAACTATGTGAAATGGATGATGTCATGTTGGTGGTCTGAAAATGTTTTGGTTTGATTGGGTTGAGTTATCAAAATGATTTGGTTGGATGTGTGACCAAGATGTAAAAAGTGAAAGGCACATTGCTCTTTCATTAACAAGGCCTATAATGATGGCATGGATAAGGGTGTTTAGAAACAAAAGCCCCATTCATGCATTACGTCGTTGACCAGTGGTTGTGTTAGAGAAGCAATCGAATCACTTGACGTTAAGTGAGCTCGAAATCCCTTGATTATGTTGGGGTGACAAGTTTGATATGATAGATGGATGGAAGGGGGAACCCTTGTTGGTAGGAACAACTTTTCCCCTTTTATAGGTGACCCCAAGAATGACTATAGACAAGTCCATGACTTTGAAGTTTGTCAGTCATTTTTTTTTGAGGTAGATTGATCGATGCAGGAAGTCTACAATGGGATGTTGTCTTGCTTTGTGGTCATGTTGTGAAGCTGATCGATGCAAGAAGATTTTGAGATAATATTATGTATGTAGCAATATTTAGGCATAGCCATCCTTCGAGGGAGTGGTATATATTCTGCTTTTTATGTTTTTGATATGACTTTGGCCTAGCTGTCCTTCAAGGGACTAGTCTAGTAAATACAACAATTATGTAGCTATCCTTCGAGGGAGCAGTCTACATTTAGAATTTTATGACCTTAGAATATGCATCCCACTTTTATATTTTTTGATTTTTTTTGTTGACTGGACTGTTGGTCATGGACTTCACTATAGAGGTTTAGAGGGTTTCCATTTTATTAGGACAAAGCAGTCATGCTTGACAAAAGGGTTGACTATTGTTTGTAGAGTTGAGGGTCGAAAGGAATAGGAATGACAATGACGGGGAGTGCTCAAGGGATCGAGCTCAAGTTAAATGTCAAGTGAATAATTACTTGACTAATAGTAGACTGGTCAAAGAGGTAAGGCATAAAGAGGCTCAAGTTTTGATAAGTCGCTGACCCATGCTTGTGTCATGATGCAAGGTCTGAATCAATTAGGAGAAAACTTGCCCCATTTTCTTCATTCCAAATTGGTCACATGTTGATTGATGTTGAAGGTGTTGGGTTGAGGTCATGATTAAAAAGGTTGGTTGACATTTGGTTGATGTCTAGTTAAAGTCGATGCTTGGTTGAAGCTTGGTCGAGACTTGGTTGAGGCTTGGTCGAGGCTTGGTTGATATTTGGTTGAGGTGGTTGAATTTTTGGTCAAGGTTCAGGTCGATGGATATTTGGTCAATGATTGGTCAATGGTTGGTTTGAATGTTTGGTCAATGGTCGGTCGAATGTTTGGTTGAGGTTTGGTTGATGGTCTGGTTGAGGTTGGGTTGAATGTTTGGTCAACGATAGGTTGAATGTTTGGTCGGGGTCATGTCGATGCTTGTTTGGTCGAGGCATAGTCAAGGTTTAGGATTAAAAGAGTGATTGATATTTGGTCGAGATTGGGTTGAAAGGTTGGTCGAGGCTTAGATGAACATTGAATTCCCCCAGTGGCTAGGGAGAATGTTTGGCAAATTGGTCAAGGTCAGTTTAGGCTTGGTGGTTAGATTGACTGTGTTGATGTCAAATAAGGGTGTTAAAGGTGGCAAAGGGACCATAGTCTAGCATGGAGATCCTGATTTAGGTGATGAGGTTTGAGAAGCATGGGTTGGTGTTGATGATTTGTTGAAGGGGTGGTCAAGAGGATCCTTGATGGGAAGGGTATCCTTTTTCTAGTGTTGACAAATGATAGCTTTAAGAGTGCAACAATGCTCAGTGTCATGTCCCAATTTTTGATGATAGTGACAAAATTTAGAGTTGTCGAACCAAGATGGTCTTGATATGAGAGTTGATGAGTGGGGCATTGTTGAAGGTTTGTTGATAGTATGGTCGAGAAGAAAGGTGTCTTTCTCCAAGCATTGGTGAATGACAACCTTGAGGGCACAAAAATGCTTAGTGTCGTGCCTAGGCATCCGATGATACGCACAAATCTGAGTGTCATCAAATCAGGGCAGTTTTGGTTTGAGGGATTGATATGGTTTAAGAGGCAGGAGATTGATGCGAGAAGACTGCAATAATTGCCATAACAACAGGGCATAAGAACCTGCTAATGGGCCTGTGTGTCTTGTTGCAGTGGGGGTTGATGACTTTGGTTTGAGAGGTGTAAGAGGCATTGGTCGTACCATCATTTTTGTGGGTGGTGTAACCACACGTGGAGATGGCACTTTTGTGGTGATAGGTGTTGGATGTTTTTTAGGAAATATATGTCTGATGGGTTGAGGCGACTTGCCCCTGTGAAGTATGGGATTAGGAAGCACTCCTATCAAAGGGGATGGATGTGGGCCCAAAATTGAAGGTAATGATGAAGGTGGGGGAGGAGTCCTCTAGTGTGGTTTAGTGGCCTTCTTTGGTTTAGATTGAGGGCCACCATTGTGCGAGGTGAGGTTAGATATGGGTTTGGGTTCAGATGTGGACAATAGTGAGTGAGATGTAGCAATCTCATGGAAAAGGCCAGAGGAAATCGTGACTGGGTCTTTCTCAATCGAAATGGGTTTAGAGACTAGTTTTTCTCTTGGTGGGGAAGAAATAGGAGAGTGCGGCTCCTCAAGAGGGTAGAGGGTAGGAATGATTGTGCCTTTGACTTGTGGTTGAGGAGTAGGAAGGATAGGTTCCTCGATTGGTGGGAGGAAGGATGAATGTGAGCTTAATGGCATTGGTATGGTCAAGGCATCCTCCAATATGAGAGAGATCAATAGAGGACTAACAGGAGAAGAGGATTCTTCTACCTGTGGAAGAGGTTGGTCAGGGATCAGAGAAGAGAAAGTGTCGATCGTGTGTATGTCATGCTTGTGGGAGTTATCGTTTATGGTCTGGACATTGTTTTGAGTAGGCGGGTGATTAAGAAAGGGTTGTTTTAAGATGTCGATATTTTGATTGGGTGGGGCGTTCAGGTTATCCAAAACAAGATCCCCCTTATCGATCATGTCTTGAATGATGTTTTTGAAAGTTCAGCAATTGTTGATGTCATGGCCGTGGACACGATGATAGTGATAGAAGTCGGCCTCCCTATACCATGTAGGGAGGGCTTTTGAAGGGTCAAATTGAGGTGGTCAGATTGGAGGGAGATTGAGGACCCCCTATTTGACAAGTTTTTCCAGAATGAAAGTGTATGATTCTCCAAGTGGAGTGTATGGACGCTGGATGTACCATTGTTGGAATTGTTTGGTGATGCTTGGAGATGTAGAAGGTTGAGATTGGTCAATTGTTGTTGAAGATGGTGATCTAATGACCATAGTGTTAGTCACTCCTTTGGATTTGGAGTGGGAAGAAGAAGGTCTAGAAGAAGAAGGGTCATCGGCTCTTGCGTTGGTATTATGCAATTTGACCTTGTCTTCTTCAATGGCACAAAGTTCAAGCTTTCGGGCCATAGTGAAAGCTTCATCGAAAGTGTGGAATGTTTGAATCTGTAAGGTAGAAGAGATGTGCCTAGCACATGATCAATAAAAGAGCTTGATGAGCTCAGGTTGAGGCAAGGAGAAGGAGAGCTGGTTAATCAAGCCTCTCCAATGGGTGACAAAATTGACTATTGATTCGTCGTCAAATTGCTTGATGGAGTAGAGGTCTGTGATTGAGACTTGTTTGGTGATATTGATAGAAAAATGGTCAAGAAATAATAGGGCGAGTTGAGTGAATGAAAATATAGAATGTCTGGTAAGAGAACTATACCAGTCAAGGGCGGGGCTAGAAAGCGACATGGGGAACGTGCGTAGAAGTAACGCATCGTCATGGGCTATGAGATAATAAGCATGTCTAAATGCTCATAAATGTTGTTGTGGGTCTTCCTTACTCTAGAAATGAGAAAATTTATGAAGCTCCCACTAACTGGGATATGGTCAGATTGGGACGGAGCAATGAATGGGTTCATTGAAAATTTGCTCATATGAAAGAGCATTACTTGAACCAGAGATGGATGTCTTAAGGCTAGACATCTTGTCCATCAGCATCTTGATGAGATCAACTGATGGATTGGTAGGTGGGCCACCCCTTAGGTTGTAGGGTACCTGGAAGGTGGTTGAAGAGGCGTATGACATACTTGGTTGTGCTTGTGTAGGTGCAACATATGGGTAGTGCATCATAGGGATAGATGTCATGGTCAAAGGGGCTTGTGCCATGAAACTAGAGGACACAAGTTGATTAGATACTGCTAGAGGTGGTTGAGTGGTGGCACTGGTAAAAAGATAGGTTGTCACTCCCACGTGTATAGGTGCAAGAGTGGGTGAGGTCGAGACAATCAAGTTCTGGTATGGTATAGAACTTGGTTGAATTGTGTGTGGTTGAGGGGGTAATAACACCTTGATGGAGGTAGGTTCAAAAATAGATAGGGAGGCCAAACTTTGCATATTGGCCATGGTCAAGTGACTAGTCGAGATAATAGGCTGAGTCATGATGGGTTGAGTAGCGGATGACGTCGATGTCATTGTTGCTGCACCTGAAAGTTCTTACATTTTGTTTCTTGTGAGATAGTGTTAGAGAGCCTTGATGTTGTGGTCAAGGAGTCTCTCAAAGTTTGGGTCCCCTTCGGGGATAATTGAGGGTTGATTAGGAGTTGGTCGGGTAGGAGTTCGTTCGTTCTCTGAATGATACTCCATTAGAGGGCTAGTTATGGATGGGGAAGGTAGAAGCGGTTGATGTCTCACGTGGTCAAGAAGAGCCTTGGTTTGACTGCGTGTCAAAACCATTCAAAGCAAAAAGGTTCAGGTGTTAAAGACTATGTTTTTTCAGTTTTAGAAACTCAGAATGTGGTTTTTGGTAGAAAAAGGGTCAGGTTTTAGGCTGCTATTTTGGAAAAAAAGGATAGTGACAGTGACTGACGTTAGTTTAAAAACCAATGTCGGTGAGAACAGATGGCCGACATCGATCAGATAACCGATGCCGATGAGGGAAGGTTGCCATCGTCGGTGGTAAAATTGATGCCAGTGACTGTGTTTTCTAGAAACCCAAAAGATTTGAGAGTTTTTAGAAAAATAGAAGAAGAACATCCTCACTAGCTCAAAAAAAACTAGATGGGAACAAAAAAATAGAGGGAGATAGGCAGACCCTAAGTGTTAAATCCTAAGAATCAACTTTTAGAATCCTATTGGCTTATGCCTTAAAGTGATGTATGGGAAGGTTGGTTGTTAGAATGGGTCCTAAAAGAGGTAGTCTATGGATGGTTTCAGGTTTGTTTAGGCACTCAAGAGTCTATATTAGGTTCGGTACGTGGCCTAGTGCTAAGGAGCAAGCTCCCCTCACTTCACGAGCCCAGTGATAAGCTAGTCTCGCTTAGCCAATATATACGTCCCCTAGAGATTATCCTCTACCAGAGAATAGAGTCGGCTTTCCCCTTAGTAGTGAAGTCTAAGTGGGATTGCCGAGACGGGTAAGGTATCCGCTAGGTGATGAAATCCCAGTCAGACCTTGTCTCAAGTATTGTTTTGATGTTTGATTTGTGTAAGTGATTTGGTTGTGTAACATAAGTGATGATTAATTCATGATGTGGTTTATAATTACTAGATGTGGACTAAGAAATGCAAGCAAGCAGAAATGAAATGCAACATATTTTAAGCCCAAGTTGAAATGTGAGTTTGTATGAAGATAAGTGATGAAGAGGTTGAAGACTATGACTTTTGACTAGTCTAAGATGCAAGAAAAGAAAGAAGAGTTCTTTTTAATCCTGCTTATGATGTCTTTTAGAAGAGAGAAGAAAGAGGTGAAAAAGAGAAACCTAATGCACCCTATATGAAAAGAAATAAAAGAACCCAAGGAAGACCTTAGGATCGTACCGGGCGTGCCAGAATATTTCTATACGAGTTTTCACTTTCTACATTCAAAAAAAGGAAATGAGAAACTAAGAGAAATGGTCTAGGGTTAGAAGATACCCAGATGAGGTCTGTGCACCGTTATCTAGATGTTGTGAGAACTCATCTTTGGTTGTGAAGGATGAAACCTGCAGAAGAAAGAGACTAGAACAAGAAAATTGTTAGGTGGCTAGAAAGTGGACTACCAAGCGAAAGATTGATCCTAGAAGTGCAAAGACTTCTTGGAGGATGACAACCCACTGATTATTAAAATAATGTCTGATAAAAATTAGAATGATAAAAGACTAAAATGATTAAAGACTGAAAAGGAAATGGAAGCAAATGCATACCTGAATGATGTTGTCAGCCTGGTCATAGTCACCGATGTCAGTTAGTCAAGTCTGTCGACGTCGGTTAGTCTGTCGATGTTGGTGATGGTAGTGGTCTCTACAGCCAGCGTCGGTCAGGGCAGTAGTCTTTGGATGAGGTTAGGGTGAGTTTTTGGTCTATGGATGGGTTTGAGGAGGAGTTTGGGCCTTGTTAATGGTCTGTGCAAGGGTCTGGGTAGAGTTATAGGGACAATGGACAGAGTGTATGTTCTGAAAAGGGGGATAGAGGTGATAAGGATATGGGAAGGCCTCTCAGCCTTTACGGGAGGGAGTCAAGTCTGGTCTAGCTGATAGTCTGGTCTGGGGGGGTGATATTACTTGGAAGTAATAACTAAAAACATAATGAAAACACAGACAAAATACTTACTTGTGGTTTGTAGAAGGAGTGT
The DNA here is from genome assembly GCA_037957365.1 of Torreya grandis. Taxonomy (NCBI): domain Eukaryota; kingdom Viridiplantae; phylum Streptophyta; class Pinopsida; order Cupressales; family Taxaceae; genus Torreya; species Torreya grandis. The sequence goes on along the minus strand of JARHVA010006128.1, from coordinate 509,405 downwards.
TGCTGGTGCTTGTACCTTTGTTGATGTAGAAGATTGATGCAGAGTCCTTGCTGCTACTATAACTAGTGCAGAAGCCCTGTGAGAGAGCGAGAGGTCTGGTGGATTGAAGACTGGAAGATTGGCTGATTATTGAAGGTTGAAAGGTGGATGATTAAAGGTCCCAGGAGTGGATTGAAAGATTGGAAAAATGGATTGAAGATTGTAAGAGCTGATCTTACATTCGGGTCAAGAATGCAGTCTTGAAGGTAACCGACATCAGCAATATCACTGATGTCGATCGAAAGTTGACTGACGTCGGTGGCTGGAAGGCAGGAAAAAGGCTAAAAATAGCCTTTTGTCTATTTTCCCAATTGCTGGGTTAGCGGGTCAGGGGAAGAAATGGTTGAAGGTGAATTAAAATGGATGAGAGGTTGAGTGGGAGGATGAAATGGGAGTCTAGGCATTAATATTGGCCATGGGGTAGTGGAGGGAATCCAAGGAAAGGCATCCTAGGGTGGTGAGGTAGCATGGATGAGGTGGCAAGGAGAGAGAGAGAATTATTAATTTAAAATAAGATAATTATTTTAAATTAATAAGACATAGATTAGGAGTGGTTAAGTGGACCAAGGGGACTAAGGGGGGAGGAGGACGAAAGAGTAGACATGATTTCGGTGTCTACATTTGCCCCTTTTTGTCTTGTTGGTTGTTCTGGATGAACTGTAAGACAAAAATAGGAGTAGGTTGCCCCAAGTATGGGATGAGGTTGATTTCATCTTGTTGGTTGTTCAAGTGAACTGCAAGCCAAAAAAAAGAGGGTTGGTTGCCCCGATTATGGATGAGGTATTCCCCCTCAAAGCAAGAGTCGAGGGAAGGGAACCTGAAATCGAGTGCTAATTTGACAGAGAGTGGATGAAAATGGTGAAGATGGAGTGTGAATGCTACAAAAGTCATGATTGTGCATATACCACTTCACGAGATGGTCAGGTCAAATTATCACAGGTCGAGGGTCGAGGAGTGCCAAAATCAAAATAATCGGGCCCACAAATTTGGTCATAGCTGATTAGGTTATTCAATCCAAGCTGTAGCTCCAATGGGTCATCGTGTTACAGGTATCTCATGCTTAAGAAGTGCTCCTGGAAACACAAAAAATGTCACAAGTAGTGGGGATCAACTGGCTTACGATCCTATACTTGTGAGGGTCATAAATAGTCTGTGCACAATTTTGTTAACCATTTGTGAGGTAGCATATAAGAAAAAACAACCAAGGCAATGTTTGTCTTGGAAGTGGTCATGGTCGGAGGAGATAGACATGATCTCCATGGTCATTGGTCGAGGCAGATCAGGATAGAGATAGTTGGTCAAATGAATGGATGGACCAAAGAATGTGGCCAAGCTAACCCTAGAAGATGCTATGTCAACTGAGTGCTACCTACATAACCCTTGTTGAAAGGGCCTTAGGCCAATGTAGTTCTCCCTAAAAGGGAGGAAAAAGGTTGGTTGTGGACTGGTCGCACGAGGTCAAGTCATGGTCAAAGGGTCAAAATGGTTTGTCCATCGGGGAGACGAATAAATGAGGGTGGTCGAGCTAACCTCAGAAGACGTTGTGTCATCTGAGTGATACCTACATAGCCCCGGTCTTAGGGCCTTAAACCAATGTAGTTCAGACAAAGAGGGAGGAAGGTTCAAAGTGGTCGGTGATTGGTTGGATGAGGTTAAGGTCATGGTCACAGTCAAAGGGCGGATAGTTTGTCCATCAGGTAGACGAACAAATGAGGGTGGTCGAGCTAACCCCAGAGGACGTCATGTCATCTGAGTGCTGCCTACATAGCCCCAGTCATAGGGCCTCAGACCAATGTAATTCAGATGAATGGTCAAAATGATCAATGATTGGTCTTGGTCATGATGATGAAGGGGAAGAGGATATTACAGCCTTTTCCATATTGTGTGATGGTTTATTCTGTAACATTGGTTGAGGGGTCTTTCATTCCTAGCATTGTTCCATATTCGTGATGGATGTATGCTAAAAATGAATTGAGTCTATTTATGCTTCAGCAAGTAATGGTTTATGCTTAACATAAATTGTGTCAGGTTGATAGTTTCCATGTGTATTGGTGTCCACAGAAACTATGTGAAATGGACGATGTCATGTTGGTGGTCTGAAAATGTCTTATTTTGTTTGGGTTGAGTTGGCAAAATGATTTGGTTGGATGTGTGACCAAGATGTAAAAAGTGAAAGGTGCGTTGCTCTTTCATTGACAAGGCCTATAATGATGGCATGGATAAGAGTTTTTAGAAACAAAAGCCCCGTTCATGCATTATGTCATTGACCAGTGGTTGTGTTAGAGAATCAATCGAATCACTTGACATTAAGTGAGCTTGAAATCCCTTGATTATGTTGGGGTGACAAGTGTGATATGATAGATGGATGGAAGGGGGAACCCTTGTTGGCAGGAACAACTTTGCCCCTTTTATAGGTGACCCCGAGAATGACTATAGACAATTCCATGACTTTGAAGTTTTTCAGTCAGTTTTTTTTTAGGCAGACTGATCGATGCAGGAAGTCTACGAGGGGATGGTGTCTTGCTTTGTGGTCATGTTGTGAAGTTGATCGATGCAGGAAGCTTCTGAGATAATGCTGTGTATGTAGCAGGATTTAGGTATAGCCATCCTTCGAGGGAGTGGTCTATATTCTACTTTTTATGTTTTTGATATGACTTTGGCCTAGCTGTCCTTCAAGGGACTAGTCTAGTAAATACAACAATTATGTAGCTGTCCTTGAAGGGAGCAGTCTACATTTATAATTTTATGACCTTGGAATATGCATCCCACTTTTATATTTTTTGATTTTTTTTGTTGACTGGACTGTTGGTCATGGACTTGACTATAGAGGTTTAGAGGGTTTCCCTTTTATTAGGACAAAGCAGTCATGCTTGACAAAAGGGTTGACTATTGTTTGCAGAGTTGAGGGTCGAAAGGAATAGGAATGAAAATGACGAGGAGTGCTCAAGGGATCGAGCTCAAGTTAAACGTCAAGTGAATAATTACTTGACTAACAGTAGACTGGTTGAAGAGGTAAGGCATAAAGGGGTTCAAGTTCTGATAAGTCCCTGACCCATGCTTGTGTTATGATGCAAGGTCCGAATCAATTAGGAGCAAACTTGCCCCATTTGCTTCATTCCAAATTGGTCACATGTTGATTGATGTTGAAGGAGTTGGGTTGAGGTCATGATTAAAAAGGTTGGTTGACTTTTGGTCGATGTCTAGTTAAAGTCGATGCTTGGTTGAAGCTTGGTCGAGACTTGGTTGAGGCTTGGTCGAGGCTTGGTTGATATTTGGTCGATGTTTTGGTCGAGGTGGTTGAATGTTTGGTCAAGGGTCAGGTCAATGGATATTTGGTCAATGATTGGTCAATGGTTGGGTTGAATGTTTGGTCAATGGTCGGTCGAATGTTTGGTTGAGGTTTGGTCGACGGTCTGGTTGAGGTCGGGTTGAATGTTTGGTCAATGATAGGTTGAATATTTGGTCGGGGTCGGGTCGATGCTTGTTTGGTCGAGACATAGTCGAGGTTTAGGATTAAAAGAGTGATTGATATTTAGTCGAGACTGGGTTGAAAGGTTGGTCGAGGCTTGGATGAATGTTGAATTTCCCCAGCGGCTAGGGAGAATGTTTGGCAGATTGGTCAAGGTCAGTTGAGGCTTGGTGGTTAGATTGACTGTGTTGATGTTGAATAAGGGGGTTAAAGGTGGCAAAGGGACCATAGTCTAGCGTGGAGATCCCAATTTAGGTGATGAGGTTTGAGAAGCATGGGTTGATGTTGATGATTTGTTGAAGGGGTGGTCAAGAGGATCCTTGATGGGAAGGGTATCCTTTTTCTGGTGTTGACGAATGATAGCTTTAAGAGCACAACAACGCTCAGTGTCATGTCTCAATTTTTGATGATAGTTACAAAATTTAGAGTTGTCAAACCAAGATGGTCTTGATTTGAGATTTGATGAGTGGGGTGATGTTGAAGGTTTGTTGATATTATGGTCGAGAAGAAAGGTGTCTTTCTCCAAGCATTGGTGAATGACAACCTTGAGGGCACAACAATGCTCAGTGTCGTGCCCAGGCATGCGATGATACACACAAATCTGAGTGTCATCGAACCAGGGCAGTTTTGGTCTGAGGGGTTGATATGGTTTAAGAGGTAGGAGATTGATGCTAGAAGACTGCAATAATTACCGTAATAGTAGGACATAAGAACCTGTTAATGGGTCTGTGTGTCTTGTTGCAGTGGGGGTTGATGACTTTGGTTTGAGAGGCGTAAGAGGCATTGGTCGTACCATCATTTTTGTGGGTGGTGTAACCACACATGGAGATGGCACTTTTGTGGTGATAGGTGTTGGATGTTTTGGAGGAAATATATGTCTGATGGGTTGAGGTGACTTGCCCCTGTGAAGTATGGGATTAGGAAGCACTCCTATCAAAGGGGATGGATGTGGGCCCAAAATTGAAGGTAATGATGAAGGTGGGGGAGGAGTCCTCCAGTGTGGTTTAGTGGCCTTATTTGGTTTAGATTGAGGGCCACCATTGTGCGAGGTGAGGTTAGATACGGGTTTGGGTTCAGATGTGGACAACAGTGAGTGAGATGTAGCAATCTCATGGAAAAGGCCAGAGGAAACTGTGACTGGGTCTTTCTCAATCGAAATGGGTGAAGAGACTAGTTTTTCTCTTGGTGGAGAAGAAATAGGAGAGTGCGGCTCCTCAAGAGGGTAGAGGGCAGGAATGATTGTGCCTTTGACTTGTGGTTGAGGAGTAGGAAGGATAGGTTCCTCGATTGGTGGGAGGAAGGATGAATGTGAGCTTAATAGCATTGGTATGGTCAAGGCATCCTCCAATATGAGAGAAGTCGATGGAGGACTAACAAGAGAAGAGGATTCTTCTATTTGTGGAAGAGGTTGGTCAGGGATCAGAGAAGAGATAGTGTCGACTGTGTGTATGTCATGCTCGTGGGAGCTATCGACCATGGTTTGGACATTGTTTTGAGTAGCCGGGTGATTAGGAAAGGGTTGTTTGAAGATGTCGATATTTTGATTGGGTGGGGCATTCGGGTTATCCAAAACAAGATCCCCCTTGTCGATCATGTCTTGAATGATGTTTTTGAAGGTTCGGCAATTGTTGATGTCATGGCCGTGGATGCGATGATAGTGACAGAAGTCGGCCTCCCTATACCATGTAGGGAGGGATTTTGAAGGGTCGAATTGAGGTGGTCAGATTAGATGGAGATTGAGGACCCCCTGTTTGACAAGTTTTTCCAAAATGGAAGCCTATGATTCTCCAAGTGGAGTGTATGAACGCTAGATGTACCGTTGTTGGAATTGTTTGGTGATGCTTGGAGATGTAGAAGGTTGAGTTTGGTCGGTTGTTGTCAAAGATGGTGATCTAATGACCACAGTTTTAGTCACTTCTTTGGATTTGGAGTGGGAAGAAGAAGGTCTGGAAGAAGAAGGGTCATCAGCTCTTGCATTGGTATTACGTAATTTGACCTTGTCTTCTTCAATGGTGCGGAGTTCAAGCTTTTGGGCCATGGTGAAAGCTTCGTCGAAAGTGTGGAATTTTTGAATTCGCAAGGTAGAAGAGATGTGCCTAGCACATGCTCGAGAAAAGAGCTTGATGAGCTCAGGTTGAGGCAACGAGAAGGAGAGCTGGTTAGTCAAGCCTCTCCAATGGGCAACAAAATTGACTATTAATTCGTCGTTAAATTGCCTGATGGAGTAGAGGTCTGTGATTGAGACTTGTTTGGTGATATTGATAGAAAAATGGTCAAGAAATAATTGGGTGAGTTGAGTGAATGAAAAGATAGAATGTCTAGTAAGAGAGCTATACCAGTCAAGGGTGGGACCAAAAAGTGACATGGGGAACGTGCGTAGAAGTAACGCATGATCATGGGCTATGAGATAACAAGCATGTCCGAATGCTCGTAGATGTTGTTGCGGGTCTTCCTTACTCTGGAAATAAGAAAATTTAAGAATCTCCCATTGACTAGGATATGGTCGGATTGGGATGGAGGGATGAATGGGTTCATTGCAAATTTGCTCATATGAAAGAGCATTACTTGAACCAGAGATGGATGTCTCAAGGCTAGACATCTTGTCCATCAACATCTTGATGAGATCAACTGACGGATTGGAAGTTGTGGCACCCCTTAGGTTGTAGGGTACCTGGAAGGTGGTTGAAGAGGCGTATTACGTACTTGGTTGTGCTTGTGTAGGTGCAACATATGTGTAGTGCGTCATAGGGATAGATGTCATGGTCAAAGGGGCTTATGCCATGAAATTAGAGGACACAAGTTGACTAGATACTGCTAGAGGTGGTTGAGTGGTGGCACTGGTAAAAAGATAGGTTGTCACTCCCACGTGTATAGGTGCAAGAGTGGGTGAGGTTGAGACAATCAAGTTCTGGTATGGTGTAGAACTTGGTTGAATTGTGTGTGGTTGAGGGGGTAATGACACCCCCGATGGAGGTAGGTTTGAAAATAGATGGGAAGGCCAAACTTTACGTATTGGCCATGGTCAAGTGACTAGTCGAGACAATAGGCTGAGTCATGATGGGTTGAGTAGCAGATGACGTCAATGTCATTGCTGCTACACCTGAAAGGTCCTGCATTTGGTTTCTTGCGAGATAGTGTTGGAGAGCCTTGACATTGTGGTTAAGGAGTCTCTCAAAGTTTGGGTTCCCTTCAGGGACAATTGAGGGTTGATTAGGAGTTGGTCGGGTAGGAGTTATTTCGGTCTCTGAATGATACTCCATTAGAGGGCTAGTTATGGATGGGGAAGGTGAAAGCGGTTGATGTCTCGCGTGGTCAAAAAGAGCCTTGTTTTGACTGCGTGTCAAAACCATTCAAAGCAAAAAAGTTCAGGTATTAAAGACTGTATTTTTTAGTTTTCGAAACTCAGAATGTGGTTTTTGGTAGAAAAAGGGTCGGGTTTTAGGCTGCTATTTTGGAAAAAAAGGACTATGATAGTGATCGACGTCGGTTAAAAACCGATGTCGGTGAGAATAGATGGCTGACGTAGGTCAGATAACTGATGCCAGTGAGGGAAGGTTGCCATCGTCAGTGGTAAAATTGATGTCGATGACTGTGTTTTCCAAAAACCCAAAAGATTTGAGAGTTTTTGGAAAAATGGAAGAAGAACGTCCTCACTAGCTCAAAAAAAACTAGATGGGAACATAAAAATAGAGGGAGACAAGTAGACCCTAAGCGTTAAATCCTAAGAATCAACTTTTAGAATCCTGTTGGCTTATGCCTTAAAGTGATGTATGGGAAGGTTGGTTGTTAGAATGGGTCCTAGAAGAGGTAGTCTATGGATGGTTTCAGGTTTGTTTAGGTGCTCAAGAGTCTGTATTAGGTTTGGTACGTGGCCTGGTGCTAAGGAGCAAGCTCCCCTCACTTCATGAGCCCAGTGATAAGCTGGTCTCACTTAGCCATTATATATGTCCCCTAGAGATTATCCTTTGCTAGAGAACAAAGTGGGATTTTCCCTTGGTAGTGAAGTCCAAGTGGGATTGCCGAGACGGGTAAGGTATCTGTTGGGTGATGAAATCCTAGTCGGACCTTGTCTCAAGTATTGTTTTGATGTTTGATTTGTGCAAGTGATTTGGTTGTGTAATGTAAGTGATGATTAATTCATGATGCGGTTTATAATTACTAGATGTGGACTAAGAAATGCAAGCAAGCAGAAATGAAATGCAACGTATTTTAAGCCCAAGTCAAAATGTGAGTTTGCATGAAGACAAGTGATGAAGAGGGTAAAGAGTATGACTTTTGACTAGTGTAAGATGCAAGAAAAGAAAGAAGAGTTATTTTTAATACTGCTTATGATGTCTTTTGGAAGAGAGAGAAGAAAGAGGTGAAAAGGAGAAACCTAATGCACCCTATATGAAAAGAAAGAAAAGAACCCAAGGAAGACCTTAGGATCCCATGGGGCATGCCAGAATGTTTCTATACAAGTTTTTTCTTTCTACATTCAAAAAAAGGAAATGAGAAACTAAGAGAAATGGTCTAGGGTTAGAAGATACTCGGATGAGGTCTGTGCACCATTATCTAGACATTGTGAGAACTCCTCTTTGGTTGTGGAGGATGACACCTGCAGAAGAAAGAGACTAGAACAAGAAAATTGTTAGATGGCTAGAAAGTGGACTGCCAAGTGAAAGCTTGGTCCTAGAAGTGTAAAGACTTCTTGGAGGATGACAGCCCACTAATTATTAAAAGAATGTCTGATAAAAAGTAGAATGATAAAAGACTGAAATGATTAAAGACTAAAAAGGAAATAGAAGCAAATGCTTACATAAATGCTGCTATTAGCCTGGTCATAGTCACTGACATCAGTTATTCTGCCGATGTCAGTTAGTCAAGTTTGTCGACGTCGGTTAGTTTGCCGACATTGGTGATGGCAGTGGTCTCTGTGGCTGGCGTCAGTTGGGGCAGCAGTCTTTGGACGAGGTTAGGGTGAGTTTTTGGTCTGTGGATGGGTTTAAGGATGAGTTTAGACCTTGTTAATGGTATGTGCAAGGGTCTGGGTAGAGTTACAGGGACAATGGATAGAGTGTATGCTTTGAAAAGGGGGATAGAGGTGATAAGGATATGGGAAGGCCTCTCAGCCTTTTCAGGAGGGAGTCAAGTCTAGTCTAGCTGATAGTCTAGTTTGGGGGTGATATTACTTGGAAGCAATAACTAAAAATATAATGAAAATGCAGACAAAATACTTACTTGTGGCTTGTAGGAGTGCTGCTAGTGCTTGTACCTATTGTTGATGTAGAAGATTGATGCAGAGTCCCTGCTGCTGCTGTAGCTGGTGCAGAAGCCCTGTGTGAGAGAGAGAGAGAGTGAGAGGTCTGGTGGATTGAAGACTGGAAGATTGGCTGATTGTTGAAGGTCGAAAGGTGGATGATTGAAGGTCCCAGGAGCGGATTGAAAGATTGGAAAAATGGATTGAAGATTGCAAGAGCCGGTCTTGAATTTGGGTTAAGAATGCAGTCTTGAAGGTAACCGATGCCGGAAATATCACCGACATCGGTCAAAAGTTGATCGACGTCGGTGGCTGGAAGGCAGGAAAAAGGCTAAACATAGCCTTTTGTCCATTTTCCCAACTGCCAGGTCAGTGGGTCGGGGGAAGAAACGGTCGAAGGTGAATTAAAATGGATGAGAGGTTGAGTGGGAGGATGAAATGGGAGTCTAGGCATTAATATTGGCCATGGGGTAGTGGAGGGAATCCAAAGAAAGGCATCCTAGGGTGGTGAGGTAGCATGGATGAGGTGGTAAGGAGAGAGAGAGAATTATTAATTTAAAATAAGATAATTATTTTAAATTAATAAGACATAGGTTAGGAGTGGTTAAGTGGACCAAGGGGACTAAGGTGGGAGGACGATGAAGGAGTAGACACGATTTCGGTGTCTACAGGTATTCCCCTAGGAGATAGATTGAAAGAAAATTCCAATCATGTGCATGTTCAAGGTATCAACTAGGAGAACCCTTGAAGGTACTACAAGACCCTTCAAGGTATGTCCTAGAAGATAACTTGAAGGGCATTATAGTACTTTCAAGGGTATCTTAAAGGTATATTCTAAGAGATACATTTCAAACATGCATAAGGGTAGCCTTGAAGGTATTACAAGGCCTTTTAAGGTATCTCCTAAGAGATACCTTGAAAGACATTTCCAATCATATGAATTTTTAAGGTATCTAATAGGAGACCTATTGAGGGTATTAAAATCCCTTTCAAGGTATCTCCTAAGAGATACTTTGAAGGGATTTGTAGTTTCTTCAAGGGTACCCTAATGCATGTTTGAAAGGTATCTCCAAGAAGATACCTTATACCTTTCAAACATGAATTAGGGTACATTTGAAGGTAATTAAAATACCTTCAAGGTATCTCCTCGAAGATACCTTGAAAAGAAATTCTAATCATGTGCATGTTCAAGGAATGTTAGCAGAGTTTCCTAGAATTTCTCCATAACATGCTAATTACAGGGATAACTTATGCAATACAAAGTGAAAAAGCATCATAATAGCATGAGTGAATTTATAGAATCTTCAATTTTATACATAGCAGTAAATATAAAGATAAATTAACATGGTGTAAATAATTGTAGAGCATAAATTACATAATACAAGATAGAACAAGATTAAAAAAATAGAGTAAACACTGTGAACTAGGCATACATAAAAGAATCTTAGAAAAACCATAAGAGATCTAGTCTATTAATCTCTATCACACATCGGAACCATATTCAATTATATTCAATTATATATATATATGTCTCTGTCTCTTCACATTTCAGATTTCTAGCATACAAAAATAAAGACTCTTGGCATTCTTATATCTATCACTTGGATAACAAAGATGAAGACATCCAAAAGATAATATAGATGATAAAATGATACCCTACACATATGTGTTAATCAATTATACACTTATAATTTTATGAGGCCCTAATCCACATCCAACACTTTCCCATACTATAATTGTTGTTTTGTCTTAAAACAAACTTTGGAATCTAATCTCGGCTAAAGCTAGAAAAGATTAGCCTTTTACAAAAGTGGTAATAATTGATCTAACTACTGATTACCAATTTAAACCCTTTATGCACTAACTATATTCACTTTCTAGTTTTTAACTAAGTAGCATACTTGCCTACTACCCTTTATGATTTTTCATATGTTATCTTAACTAGGTGGCCATCCTAGTTAGCGGTTTTCAACCAACCTAACACCACTCTTAATGCTTATAACTATGTTACAATGTATTTTTATTTCTTAAACTATAAAACTTGAACTAAACATTTACCTAGTATGAAGGTGGTGTTGAAGTTTGGCCAGGTGGCTATATAGGTTATGGCTACTCAGACTACACCTTTGTATCCAAATTTATCTTCTATAAAATTTCTTTGAACTCATATGGTAGAATGAACTTAGGTTCTTCTATGATATGTGTAATATTTGGTTCAAATTTCAAGAGTTCATCCTTGACATTATTATAATTATCAATTACTTATTACACCATTATAAGCACAAAACATAGTGGAATCTAAATGACCATCAAAGTTTACACATCATCTTCATCTATGATGATAAGGAAGGCTCTAGAATTTGATAAATTAATTTGGATATCTAATGTAATATCATCCAACCTATTTGCAGTCATTTGGGCTTAAATAGCCAAATATGTGTTGCATATTGTCTCATTCTACTAGACCTAGAGCTTATTCATCATGGTATCATTGGCATCTAACAGCTATTGAAATGAATCGGTTTATGTTTCTCTAGTATCTATTTGATCACTTATTATAATTTATATTTGTCTACCATTTCAAAGTCTAATTTTGTAGAAGCCAAGTATTTTTCAAGGTGCTACCTCTAATCAAGAATTCATTAGGCTATCTACTTAGCTAGATGCGTAGTAGTATTAAGGAGCTGTACATTTTCCTCTAATAGTTTACAAATGCCTTCCATTTTTGTATGGATATCTTGCCCTTGGGTTTGAAATCTATGTTCACTCACCTAATCCTTTGTTATCTAAGTCAACAACATAGTGATTTATTTATCAGCAGACATTACTTGATCGCCAAGGACTTGTGTAACTATATTAAGAAAAGTACCATTAATGAGCTTCCTAACCTTATTAATTTTATTTTGTGCTTCTATTTTTTCCTCATGTAGATAAAAAATAATTTGTTCTAATTATAAATCCTTTTATGTAATGGATTATTAAAATGAAACTACTCTTTTAATTTTCTTGGATAATGGTAACTACAAAACATCCAAAGATGTCTACTTGGAAGTAGAAGTAAGTGAAGTGGATATAGCTCTTATTATGGTAGGATCTGGTGTAAATTGAGCCAATGAAAGCAAAAAAGTGGTGCAACAAGATGATGTGGTAGGGACATCCCATAACCATTGGGTAGAGGGGTGAGACTTTGATAATGAAGTCTTATCTAGTGCACCTGATTAGGTTGCATCCTTGTGGGATGTTGCATGTTCTACTTCTAATTTTTACTTGGATTCTTTCTATTTTTAAGTCTTTGCCTCAAATTTAGATTGAGCCTTAGCTATGGTCTTATCATGATTTCATGCTACTTTCTTGGCCTTAACTTTGGCCATAATTTTAGCCTTGGCATTTGCTTCAGCCTTAACTTTAGCATCATCCTCTAATTTATTTTTAACATTAGTCTCATCTTTTTCCTTGGCATCTTGCACCTCTACATCATGCTTGGATTCTTCCTCCTTCTATCATTGTTCTTTGGCATATTTCTCTTGTGCCTCTTGTTTTATTTGATTTTGTCTCTACACAACTTGCACCTCTTAATCCTTGCATTATACACATTTGTGCTCCCTTATCTTAGCTTCTACTTCTTCATTTTTTTCTTGTTGGGCCTTTACTTCCTTAGCTTGTCTCTATGTATCCTCCACTTATTTTTCTCTCTTCCTCTTTTCCTCTACTTCATTGACTTTCTTTCTTTCAACTTGAGCTTCTTTAGCCTTATTTTTCCCAACCTTAACTTCTTTAAAATTTATTGTTCTTCTTTTTTGGTGTACTATTTGTCTTTTTATTATGACACACATTGGGCTTCCGGCATAGATACTTTTTTGTGGCCTCTTTCTTCTTTGTGTTCTTTTATACTTTTCTCTCTTCTTTATATGTATCTTCCTCCTTAGGATATAGGGTATCTTCCATAACATCCATTTATTCTAATGGATCTAGCATAGTGATATCTATAGGTCCCTCTATTATACATACATCATCTATTTCTTTATCAAATTATGAGTTCTCTAAATATTTATATTCCATAACCACACCTCTATGCATGAAAATCTTCCTAGACTCAGTTGGAGGGATAATTGTATCATTGTGTCTCCTTGTGTCCCTAGAATTCACCTGATGGGTACTACTTATTATGGTTGACTCTTCAAAATATACCATACATTATTATACGGTGGTTGAAGGCTTGACCTAATGATGTGTATGTTATTTTCCAAATAGTTGTTGTAATGGGTTCACTTGCTTTGGTGGATCTACACTCTATGTAGATGATGAACCAACTACTAGATCTATTTAGAAAATTTATGCCTCAAGTTTGCACTGAGCTTCTTCCTGACAATTAGTATCTAAAATAATAGAGGGAGGGGGTTGTATAATGTAAACTCAAAGGTATCTACTTACCATATTACACACTTGGTAAGTTCAATCTACTTTCCAAAAAAATAATTCCTTCTAATCCTTCTTATTGTAGACCTATTGGCTGATGTCTACGATCATGCATTGAAGAACTTCCTATTTATTAACTCCAAAATTTGAAAGATCAAACTCACAAGCTATCCTTGGCACATGTTGGTTATCCAACCAAGACTTTTTTTCCTTGATCTCTTTCTAGCTAGTGGTGGTGAGGCTCTCTAGATAAGTTCCTTTTGTTTGCATTTTTATTACTATGGGGGAACTGCAAACTATTATGGTGAGGCATGTGGTTACATAGTTGGATGTGGTTGTGCTTGATCTTACCTAGGTTATTATTAACTTAGAGGGATGGTTTGAATATGATGCACTAACCTTGTAACTAGGGATCTCTACATCCATAATTTAGCTTGTGCTTCAACCATTGTGATGAAAAAGGGCATAGGAGTCATAGTTGGCATGTCTAACTCATTCACCTTTATTTGAATACCATTGTACAACTTAGTTACTGATACATACTACCCAAAATATTGCATGGCATCCTATGGAATTTGAAGGTGTAACCTGATCAAAGCTAGAGCCTCAAGCCACCAAGTGATAAACCACCCCATTTATTCATAATATTACACTTAGTCCAAGTGATGCCTATGAGGGTAGTAATAGACCAAAAGTTCATAGTAACATTAACTTGGCCTATTGGAGACTTAAATTGGGTGAACTATAACAAAAAAAATAGAAATTAATATTAGAAATTTTGTAATCTACCTAAAAGTACCTTATTGATATTAGTGGTAATCTTTGATGTAAGAAACTTGAGCCAATTGGATTTCTCATTTAGTTGTATCATGTGATACATAATGTCAATTACTTATTCTATTGCTTGCTTGGCCTAATTTGTCATCTACAAAACCTCTTTATTATACACTCTACCAAAATACATGTTAAAACATATTCAATATAATAAATTGGTACTCTTCTACCTGCCCTAATGGGAAACTTCTATCGAACAACTAAATGAATTGGTAGTATGGTGTACTTATATGGTAATAAGGATTTTTCATGATTTGAGAGGCCTATAGATCTCACCATAGTCTACGTATTGATCTAAAATACATTGGGACAAATGAATATCCCCATAATTGTATATAATTAAAAAGGTTGCATGACCTAAAACTTGATTATCCTCTCTACATCAGAACCCTGATGTGGATGTTGAAGTGCAAGAGCTCATACTTGTGCACTTGGTTGTGTTGATGGGGTGAAGAGAGTAACTTCATCCATTTCCATAAATTCAAAGGGATCCATGATTTTGTATTGGGTTTTTATAATACTTATCCTAATCCCCATTTCCTTCTTCTATGCATCTATGAGTGAGATCAATAACTTGCTCCTATCCATGACTATACCTATAATATGCATTATTTAATTATTTTGTTCTACTAAAATCTGAGTCTTGATATTTATGAATGGGATTATATCAAGAGTAGATAGTAGAATAATCTTATTTTTCAAAGATTTTAATATTTTGATTTGGTGTTCATCCCCTTCATTTTATAGTTTTTGGCATCCAATTTACTTTTTCCAACCTCTTTATATGCACTGACTACTTGCACATGAGTTCTCTTTCTCATATTTAATATTTTAGCTTTGATAGTGACCTTTTTGTCTCCCAAATATTTAATTTACCCCATAGCATATGTTTGATGTGACCTTATGTCACTTCATGTAGCCACTATGTTTAATTAATCCACTTGTCGCATCCCAACTTAATCTACCTTGAATAAGATGTAATCTCTTAAAACACTATGTCATTAATGGTCTTACATGACCATTAGTGGTCCTTTTGTAATAAATATCTTGTTACCACTAATTTCCTAGAGGTAATTGAGCTTGATGTAATTGTGGCCATTTATCCTTGATGATTTGTCACTAGAATTTGAATGCACGCTATGATCACAACCTCTTCTCAGATGTTGTGATATGAGATTAAAGTTGGTAAGGCTTAACCCTAAATCCATGTATACATCTTGAAAATATGTTTCCATAAAAATATTTTAGCATAGTGGTACCATATTATGAGACTTATTGAATAATCTAGGGTCCTTTTCATCTATATTACATCTTCCCTTTAAATTCTTTGAACTTTCTATCATATAATAATACTACCTGTTTTGGATTAAACTCTTTAGATTACAAGTTATGATCATGGTGTGCCTTTTAAATTAGTATTCAATCACATTTTAAAATAATTAATTCACCATTAATTAATAAAAAATGCATTTCCATTGAAGGTGTTTTTTGTTTATTATTTATGAATATCTCTACATATTACTCATATAGCCATAACTCAACTATCCCTTGTACACCATGGTTATATCAAATCCCTTGTAATAAATTTTTTAATAAATATTAAGGGTATTATAGGGCCCTTTAAGGTATCCCCTAGAAGATACCTTGAAATAAAATTCCAATCATGTGCATGTTTAAGGTATCTATTAGGAAAACCCTTGACACTACTACAAGACCCTTCAAGGTATCTCCTAGAAGATACCTTGAAGGGAATTATATTACCTTCAAGGGTATATTTTAATTATTTACTAGGAGATACATTTAAAACATTCACAAGCTTACCCTTGAAGGTATTACAATTCCCTTCAAGGTATCTCCTAAGATATACCTTGAAATAAAATTATAATCATGCACATGTTTAAGGTATCTACTAGAAGACCCCTTGAAGGTAATACAAGGTCCTTCAATGTATCTCCTAGGAGCTAGGAGATACCTTGAGAGAAAATTCCAATTGTATGCATGTTCAATGTATCTACTAAGAAAACCCTTGAAGTATGTTGTATTACCTTTAAGGGTACTTTGAAGGTATCTCTAATTTTATACCTTTCAAACATGCATAAGGGCCCCCTTGAAGGTATCTCTAAGTTTATACCTTTCAAACATGCATAAGGGCCCCATTGAAGGTATTACAATGTACTTCAAGGTATCTCCCAATTTATAAATTATCTTAACAAGATATTATTCCATAAACAATCAGTAAGATCTATCAACTAGAATTGCTATGACACATTATTCATTAACATAACTTAATTAACACACAATATAGCTTTTAAAATTGATATTTCATATATCAAATAACTAAGATACCATATCAATGACAAGAAATGGAAGAGACCACCATAAAACATAAAATTTTAGAACAACTTGAATGATTTTTTATTTATATTTAATGTCAAAAAATTTCCTCTTAAATTAGAGAGGGTGATACACTTTTTATAGGCTTGGGATGGGGCCAACCTCATGTCAAGCAAAGTTGAAGTAACACTCAACATCTCATTAGAGACAAAAAAGTTACACTAGGAAAGATTCCCAAAAAAGGCTTGCAGTTATCAAAGTAGCTACCTATGAGGTGGCATCTATAAATGGTGGCACTTATACATTGGTGACTGTTGTAGCTATTGCAGTTGAAAATGAAATTATTGACACTATATTTGAAGTTGTTTTCATAGTGTGGGATGTCATTAAGGGGACTATTACAATTGGAATATGAGCCATATTTAGAACAATGGTTACAACTACAATTGTCAGTGGGGTGACCATGGATGTCTTGGCCTACTTGCTGACCTAAATTTGGAGGTAAACAATATGTCTATCCATGAAGTCAATTTCCACTACCTAAAAATCTAATAGGGGTATTTTCAAGAGTTGAGGAATCTTATCCATCAATATTTTTTGTATATTTAGTAATGCCCTAGGATTTATGTAAAAGGTTTTTACACTAAGAACACTACTTCTAAAAAAACTCATAGTTATTACACTTCATCAACTATTATATAGATATTTCCCTTAACCTTTGATCTAAAACTATTGGTAGATGTACAGATAAGGTCTTCAAAAATTGATCCATGTACTAAATATCTCTATGGAGTGACTACATTATTGAACCTTATTTCTTCCAAAAATAGCCATAGATTTCCTCTCCTAACTAATCAACTATAAGACCAAATACTTCATGTCTTGGTGACATTTAAGCAAGATGTATCTCTTAGTAGTTACATAGTTATGCACCCAAGTAGCATCAAGGGTTGATATCAGGTTAAAATGGGTATAAGATTTATTCCTAACTACTCAACTCAAAAAATATATTTTATCTTCCATTTTCTTCATCTTCTTTACCTCTATATATACATATCCCCATCGAGGTTGTGACTCCCCTTTTATAGCTCTAATTAATTAGATGATACTATATAGCTTCTTGGATCCTCCTTGTATATTATCAATTGTGTCTAATAAGGGTTGTATGTTTATTATTATTTAAAATTCTTTGATGTATTGATCATATCCTTTTAAAATTTCCTTGATCACCCCTTGTAGAATCCATAAAGGTATAGGGGTCCTCTCAGGGTAGAGAGCTCACATTAGAGGGATGTACTTTTCTCCTTTTGGATATAGATAAGATATCTTCCCTTTGTTAAAATTCCACCTCCTTCACTTATTTAATTAGGGTCTTCCTTTTTACCATCCTCATGGTCTTCATCTCCTTGTAAAAATAAAACTTGACCATTGATTGCTCAATAATTTCTAGGTTTCCCCTACCCTATTCTGCCTATTACAACTTTTGCATCCATTCTATATGTTCAAGGATATTTACTTATCATTGGGATTTTTAGGATAAATTGGAGTGTAATATTGATAATTTTATGGAGGGATCATGGAATTAGGGGAAGAGGGTACTATTTGTGGGAAAGGTGGGATTTCCCACCTCCAACTAGTGACCTTTTTAAGGGAATTATATCTAGAAATAGCTTGCCCTTTTCTACTTAATTTTAATTAGTCATCACAACATTATAGGTGTCAGTAGGCTATGTTAGTGGCATCCATATTTGGGTGGATGGTTAATATGGGGAAATAGGTGAAGCAAAAAATGGAGGCAGTGACTAGGCTCTCAAATAGAACTCATTTCTATAGTTGGGGAGGGTTAGTTGTGCTGACATAAAAGTATGTGGAGGGAGTATTGAGTAAATTTTGTAAGTACTAAATAGATGAGGCAAATTTGATCCTAAAAATAGTGGTAGTAGGTGAATTATGGAGTGGGATAACCTAAATCTCATTAAAAGAATTTAAAGAATGAGAGGGAACTACAATACTAGTAGATATTATAGTAGAAATTATAGAAGTTGAGGATAAATAATAGTGGGTTAAAGTGCTTACATGTTGCATAGAAGAAACTAGGGGAATCATTGTAGAATTTTTCATTATTTTCAACAAGGATGAAGGACCTAGAGATAATCTCACTGATTATCCACTTATGCAAGCTAGGGGTCTCTAATTTGCTTCATCCTTGGTTTATCCCTCTTCTAGAAGTATCTTGGTGAAACTAAAATTGTCCCCAAAATATTTTTATCCCTTGATTAAGACTTTTCTTACTCAATACATTCATCCTTAGGACCACTCTTAGTATTGTCACTAATAGAAATTTATAGTGATGTCTTAGATTCACCTTCTCATTCCCTTTAATTTGAGGGTAATTTATTTAGTTCCTCATCACTATCTAATACCTATAGTGGTTATATTATTATATAAACCTTCCCTCCATTAAATCATCCCTTTTATCCCTCATTAGGTGCCTCTTAGATAGGTGTACATTATGGTGATGTCAGAGGAGTCCTAGGTTTTCTTTTGTATATAGTATGCTTCATGGTATGGGTGGAAGTTTGTGTGGAGGGAATTGGTATAGGAACTAATGAAATAAGTGTGATACTAGGTGGAGATGAGGAGAGAGTGGATGGATGTAAACTAGGATCCAAGGTGAGGAAGGAAGGGAGAGTAACTTGTTGCACTATGGAGAGTGGAGGAAAGGTTAACATAGAGAAGGCTCCACTGATCCCCATAGTGGTGGATACTACATGAATTATAGGTGAAGGTGTGAGAGGATAATTGATTAAGGAGAGGAAGGAAGGAAGATTAAATTCCTAGACTATGGTGAGTGGAGGAAAAAATAACATAGGGAAAACTCCACCATTGCCCATGGTATGTATGGTGCCTTGTGTTGTAGAGGGTGGAGAAAAGATCATTGATATTGTAGTAGTTGTTATGATGGAAATGGATGGTGGTGAGGCATGAGGAGATGAATAATAGGGAACTTACTCTTGTGTTCCCATTTGTGAAAGGGTTCCCTTGGGAGGTTTCAAAACCTAGTGCTCATTTTAATTATTCTTGGCCTTCTCATTGGTGGTTTTAGTATTATATTTTA
Organism: Torreya grandis; assembly: GCA_037957365.1. Lineage (NCBI taxonomy): Eukaryota > Viridiplantae > Streptophyta > Pinopsida > Cupressales > Taxaceae > Torreya > Torreya grandis. The sequence goes on along the minus strand of JARHVA010006128.1, from coordinate 489,956 downwards.
TGTGCCTAGCCACCACCATTTCATTGTGACCTTATTCATCCTAGAATGGACCTATGAATCATTTATGGTATTCATAAACACCTCATAATGCTAAGTGTGGACATGTTCGTAGTCGATCTTTACATTTCCTCTAAGTCTCGTTAGGTATTTCCTCACATTCTCCTTAGGGTCTCATTCTTTATAGGGTACCCAATTGAAATAATAATGGGTTTAATTTTTCCCCACCAATTGGAAGTGTTCCCATTTAGTATATTTAATCCTATCAATACTAAGGGGAGTCAGGTGCATAGATCCCTGCATCTCATTTCTTAGTTGAACATCCATTGATTTAACCAATTAGGTAGCCATTTCTTATTCTACAACTTTTTCTAGGACCAACCTAGGTAGATACATAGGGTAGGCTCTAGTACCCTCTATATTAATTATGGTGTATTCCAAATAGAGAAAATAATCCCCCATATTGCTTATGCTCTTCCAGATTTGATCTAAGATCCTGGGCATATATTTACCATAGATGGACTAGTATACCATTGGGTAGAAGGTCTCAAAAATCTTGGTTATATTCCTCCTAAACCTATTAATTTTGAGGATGTTGAACCTTTATCATATCCTACTCATAGGGTACTCTTCAAAAGGCTCCCAAGGCTTGTTGAAATATGCATGGATGGTCCTAGTTATAACATCCACCATGCAAGACATCATATAAAAGTTAAAATCTTTAGAGTTGTTCAGATTAGTTATTGTGTTGATGATGTTGGAAATAATTATTTTCCCTATATGAATTATCCTTTTAGAGGTGAGAATAAGTTGAGCAGGGGAATCCACACCTCATTGACATAATTCATTCTAGGGAAACTATATATTGTTTTTAACAGGTCCATGGCAATTTTGAATCTAGGTCAAAAAGTGGCTATTAAGATAGTAGAAATAAGTCCTCTAATTGCAAAAGTATTAGGGCCATGGGTTCATTATTATATCCTGGTGGCTATGTTGTTTGCATGAATCTAGGTATTCACTAGAGTTTTATTTTACGCCATATTAGGGGTAGGTATCTTGTAGTACCTTTTGAATTCTCTACCACAAAGGTGGGCCATAGGTGTTATGTTTTGGCTAAAGTGAAATATTTTTATAAAAACTTTACCATTTGTAAATAAATCAAACAATAAGTCTATATATGAAATTACCTCAAGTTTAACTATGGTATTATGCAGACCCACTATCTTAATTACCAATAGGTAATCTTAGTACCTCCATGAGAATATAGAGAGTTAGTACTCCAGATTACAAGGTTTAGCCTTGTTGACTTCTTCCTAAATAGAAGAGAAGTGCTTTAAATTATGTTTGGGGGTAGCTTCATTAAACACTATCTTAGTTTATTCTATTGTTCTTGTAATTGAATACATAGATGAAGGAGGTGAACATTGAGATGAGGAGGCCATGATTATGTAGTTGTGAAATTTTTGGTTCATTAAGTTTCAAACTTAGGCATGTAATTTGTTAATTCGATGGTAATATGAGTGTAATTAGCTCTACCAATTGCATATATTGCCTTTAAATTCACTAGATTCACCTAATTAAATGTAAGGATATTCAATTCATTTGAATTAAATATTGCCTTTATATTCACTAGATTCACCTAATTAAATGTAAGGATATTCGATTCATTTGAATTAATGGTGTTAATGGATTTGGATCCTTACTTTTATTTTTTATATTTGAATTTCACTTGACTCATGGGATGTTAACACTTTGATCACATCAGACTCACAGGATGGTGACACTTTGATCTCGTTGGACTCACAAGATGGTGCCACTTTGTAGGATCATAATGAGTTACTTAACTGGGAGATTTCATATAATGTCTTTCATTGAGCTAGTCTTGTTGGATTATTATTAGTGATGTCCTTATTGTGTCTAATATTATTCATGCAGTGTTAAGTGTGTTAGTGTTTCTATGACAAAGTGTGCCAAGGTATCTTATGTGAGATATCTATATTGATGGATTTTGAGCCATAATTGTTTAGTTTGTTATTACATTTCATCAGTATGGATAAGGTATAAGGGTATATGTGACTTGAGTAAAAGGTATAAAAATGTTTCTTTAATAATATCCTTGTGTTGAATGTGTTCTTGTGCAAGGTATGTGACATGTTTGAGCAAGATGGTATAAACAAGGTTTGATGCATTTGGATGTTGTGTATATGCATGCTTCATAAAATTATTTTATGACAGAAAGGCTTCATGATGTTTATAGAAGGTTTTGAAATCCATTAGAGTGATAGGAAAACTTTGGAATGCTTATGTGCTTGTCTAGGTCATCCTAGTCTACTTGTCAAATCAAGATAGAGAGTAAGTTGATCACATCATATTTGGCACATTTGAAGGCCTTAGGAGCAGTTTGATATATGGATGGCATCCACTATGAGAAAAGAACATATGTTTCAAGTTTTAGGTCTATTATATGTATATATAAAAAATTAATAAAGGTCAAATAGGGATTCCAAATTATATTTCATCATTTTCATAGCCATTTTTGCATAGAAATATGAGAATTGGAATTTAAATATTTGAATTTTGCAAAGGAAACCAGTTGCGATTGTTTGATCTATATCTTGAGAAAATGGAAGAATTTTCTAATGGTGTAAAAATGAAATTTGTAGAAGATTCTAGTAAATATATAAAAAATATGGTTTCAAGCCTTGAATAATCATAGAAGTGCACTTATGGAGATTCAAAGTTGACTAAGGGTTTGACTTTGTTCTACAAGTAACTAGAGAAGGGTGTTTTAGATTGTATTCATGATATTTGGATGTTTCATGATGAATTATCTATTTTATAATGTTTTAGAATCCCTAAGGATAATCTATATGTATTTTGGAGGTTTGACCAATCCATATTTAGTATGAACCATTACTTATAAGCTGTATTTTCCTTCATCCATCATGGTGGTCATGGTTAGTGCATTGAATTAATAGGTATGAGTTATTCATAGGTGTCTTGAGATGGGTTTTTTATTTTTAATATGTATTATTTGCCATGTTTCATAGACCAATGCACTTATAAGTGGTCTTGTGTTTCTATTTTACTTGGTGAAGTGTTAAAGGGATGAATAAGTCTCCATGAGACCTAATGAAGGCTTGGGGCCTAATAAAGTGGTGTATGACTTGTTGAGAATGTAGAGGGAGTGACAGATCTTGTGGTTAAGTATCTAAAAGGTTTCTCTTATTTAGTGACAGATATTGCCTTAGAAAATAGTCTTAATGTAACTTGTTCTTAAGAGAAGGCTAATTCATTAGGCCTAGTGAGTAGGTTAGTACCATTTGAAGCATGACAAACCTAAAGAGTGGTTAGTTATGATATTTAAAATTTCATAATTTATATTTTTATGTTGGTTCAAGTATGTAATGTGTTTTGGCTGATATAGGTTATTTATTGAGTAAGTGTCAAGTATAAGAGAGGACTAATTAAGCTTGTTTGAGAAAGTTAGACTATGGGATATTGAAGTGAATGGAATGAGAGTTTACACAAGGGTAAGAGGCCATGGAATATATTATAAAATCATGTTGAAGATGTGATAAGGGTACAAAAGTGTTTGTTTCAAGTCTAACTGTGTGTATGAGGGTAGTTTGAGTGAAGAAGAAGGGTTATTGAATGCCTATGTGAGAGGTAGACTTGAGTTTGTATGAGTTGTAGAAGATCATCATCATTTGTGTGAAGGAAACAAATTAAGGTGAAGTTTCAATGTTATGGTTAAGTGGGTGCTTGATCAAAAACAAGGGGTGTAATCTCCTAGCAAGTTGGTGCTTGCTAATGTCTAGTGGGTGCTAGATAAATTAGGAGTTGGTACTCCTTGTGGAGCGGGTACTTCACTAAAGTCTTTTTTTGTGATATATTACAGTACTGTAGTAAATTTTTTTTTAGGATTGAGATTGGGTTTTATTCCTTATAAGGGTTTCCCTCATAATTCATGTGTTATGTGCTTTGATCTTACATTGTTTTATTTGTTCATTGAAATGAATGGTTTATATGCTTCATGAATGCTTATGTTGAATGCTCAAGAGTTTGAAGAAATGGAATTAAAGTTGATTTAATTTAATCATTGATTCACCCCCCCCAAGTGATTATTCTTCCAACAATTGGTATCGAAGTAGGTCCTTTTGCAATTAGCTTAATAGATGGAAGGTGATCATAAGAAGCACGAGATGCCTAGAATGTGTGAAATGTTTTCTAAGTGTTTGAATGATCTAGAAGTTATCTATGATAGTGAAGGAGGAGAAGTTGTAGTCAATATTGAATCTCAGCTTGCTAGTACCTTGAAAGATTTGAAGCATCAAAAGAAGATGAATCATAATTTGAAATCTATAGTGAAGGCTCTTGAGGAGCAAGTGTTAGTCTTGAAGAGTGATCTAGTTAAATAGGTCAACAAGGATGCAAATATCATCAAAGATCTTATAATTTAGTTAGAGATTTCAAATGGTAGACTAAATTCAAGAGAAGAATAATGTAGGCATCTTAATATTTAGTTTTAAAAAGCAAATTCTAAGATGAGTTCTAAGAATGAGTACTCATAGAGCTTTGGAAGAAGGAGTAATTGGTCTTTGAAAAATCATAACTCAAATTAGTCAAGAGGTATTTTCAATGATATGTTTACTATAGTTTAAATAAAGTAGGACACATTACTAGGTTTTGGAAGAATAGTTTGAATAAGCACTCAAGTCTAGACAAGAAGAAAGATGATCCTAAGATTCATTCAATGGTGTGAAGACCAAAGACTATGAAGGATAATCTTGATCAAGGTGGATTCCTTGCTACAATAAAGAAGGAATATGATATGAAAAAGTTATAGGAATGCCAAGAGAGCTTATCTTCTATTCAGATAAAAAAGGTGGATGATGAAGTCATCAAATCAAAAGATCCAATCAAGACAAAGAAGATGGATGATGTATAAATCATGATTATGGTGCCAAAAATGTCCAAGGAGGCCCTAAGAGATGATTCAAAATCTCTTGATTGCAAAGTATTTTGAGAAATAATATAGTCTATAGGTATTTTTAGATCTAAGTGGAATACCTGATGTAGTTAAGCAAGATTCCTACAAAGAACTTCTATGTGATGATGCTTTGAAATGCAAGGTGTATACTTCAGTAGAAAAGGTAAACCAAGAACCTATGTTAACTTCATGTGTTGAAAGTGCAGTCATAAAAGAGAAAAAGAATGATAATTGGATGAGCAAGTGGTTTCCATCAGGCATAAGAAGAAGAATAATAACAATTAGTCTCATAAGTACAAGATGATTAAGGATGTAATAGAGGAGATGTGGGCATCTCCTTGGTTTACTTTATTCTAGAGCCCTAATGACTAGGGTGTCTCTATTAGGCTTCATAGAGGCAGTCTTAAGCTAGTGGAATGATGAGGTGGTAGGTTATAAGGATTTAAATTGTTGATGGTCTTGATCTGAGATGCTCAGTCATGAAGGTAAGTCACTCTACTTTGTGTATGCTCTTGATGATTAGATTAGTAGTGGTAATGAACTTCATATAAAAGGTGTATTTATTAGTCATGAAGTGGTATTATGGGCCTTAGAAGACATAGACAAAGTAGGGGTATGAAGAGTTGTTGATTGGTCTTGAATACCAATGATAATGCAAATATTTTCATTGCTCATATGTTCCAAGGTCTTATATTAATCTTTGAAGCAAGTCATGAAGGGTTTGGTGTTCCTTGAGCATAGAAATGGTCATTAGGTCATAGTGGATCAATTCAAATATTTATCGTACCTATTGGCATCTCATTAAGGAGATAAATGTTTTACTGTAAGGTGTATGATAAGTCATCATATAGGTAAAAAAATATTGATAAGGTCATATCTCAGACCTGAGGTGACTTGCAATTAAAGACCTAATATGTAAAGACACTTAGTAAGGCCTAATGAGAGGTTAATATTAGTTACCAAGGTGTAAGATATCAAGTGGGCATGGTTTGAGGTATGTAATGTTTTTTCAAGGATGTTTACCAAATATGAAGTCATGATTTTTTTGAAAAGGCTTGAAAAGTGATTTTTTATCTCTCAAGCTCACAAAATGAGGTATGTTAGTTTGAGAAGAAGTTTCTAGTGCTCATTGGCATGTGTGGACTATGCATGGGAGTTTTATCCCTTCATGATAGATATATAAGGGTCCTAATAATAATCTCCAAACATTACTTTTTAGATTGAGGGCCCAATCTCTATGAATGATTACTAAGACTATAAATAGGGTTAAACCCTCATAAAACCCTCATATTAACCTAATGATGAAGAAATTGATGTAAATGGATAAAAATAGTTTGTATAAGCTAGTGTGATGTTTGGGTCTTGTATACAACTCTCTCAGGCACCTAAAAGTGAAATTGGTTTGTCATGATTATGAGTGTAACCTATAAAAAAGGTGTTGTTTCCAAGAAGTTTATTGTAACAGTCAATGTTGACCTGGTCAAACTATGCAAATGACTGAAGGTTGAAACCTAAGAATTTTTATTATTTAACATGGTGTTTGTTGGATGATTTATAAGCACTAACTAAATCATCTTGGTCAATCAAGTTGTCTTATCAGTAAGTAAGGGTAATAGTGAAACCAGTGAGAAGTTACTAGTCTGAGTGAGAAGAGGTTTGGGGATGTGAAATAATGGATTAAGGATAAACCAATGGTCATGGAGTGTGATTATAAACCTTTTATCATCTCACCATGAATTTTAAGTTGTTCCTAATCTTGTGTGGTGGTCAAAGTTGCTTAAGAAACTTGTAGACCTTAACTATGTAGTGATAGTGAGATGGAAGACAATGAAATTAATCTAAAAGACCAATATGTGATATTAGAACATGATGGATAGTTGATTTAAGGTGTGAATTATAGGTATAGTATTAATATGAATGATTTTATAACATTTTAAAGTATCCATGCTGATGTGGGTAGTCAAACTTTGTTGATTGGGTATTGACAAAGTTTGGTAGCTTTGAGTGAATTATTTACAGAGTTATTTTAGAGGTCTTATAATAAAATTTGAAACCTTAGATGGAGTTATTAGTGTGTTATGTGTATTATATAATCATTATAATGTGTTTTTTTAATGAAAATTTGTTATGTTCATTTGATTAATCAAAGCTCAATTGACTGGTTTCTAGTAGATGAAGCAATTCTGAGTGGTGTTTTTGAAGGAGGGTTCTTGAGGTGTTTTTACCTATGTTGGTGTGTCTAAGGAACATGGATGTGTTATATAGGTCTAGGAATTTCCATCCATGTAATGTTTTCATATATTTGTGTGATAAAATTGGTTATATGCTTTAGAAGTTTGAGACAGTGTTTTTGGGTGCTTGAAGGCCTAATAGGCCTAAAGGCCAATTATGAGGTTCAAGGGGTGAAATGTTAGAAAAGGTAGTGTGAAATAACTGTAAGCTTAAGAGAGGTCTATTGGTGGTTAAAATTAAGAATTTCATTATTTATTAAGGGATAATTTATTAAAAATAAGTATGAGGATAACATGTGCTAAGCTCAAATGGTGTTCAAAGGTTGCCTAAGCTCAGATGACTTAAGTGGAATATATTTTAGTGTTTATGAGTTGTGATCACTCCTTTTTTATTTATATTTTTCATTTATTCTTAAAGGATTAGTGCATGGTCAAGATGGTGTTTTTTAAATGAGTAGGTCTATGAATATATTATTAGAAATGGTATGCTTAGTGATAAGGGGAGCATTTTTAGATGTTCCTAAGGTCTAGTGAAGTGTACTTAAGCTTCACATGTTATTCATTTGGACCACTTTTTCATTATGTTAAAGGCGGATAAATAATTAGATAAGTGGATAGAGAACTCAAGCAAGGGATAGATGATTTGATAGCTTTGTGTTAGTTGTTTATAGGTGTTGAAATCAATGACAAAAGGGAAGATTATTGGAGTATTATTAGTGATGTCCCTATTGTGTCTAAGAGTGTTCATGAGGTGTTAAGTGTTCTAGTATTTATATGACAAAGTGTGCCAAGGTATCTTGTGTGAGATATCTTCATTGATGTATTTTGAGCCATAATTTCCTATTTTTTAAAGATATTTAAACAGTATGCAAAAGTTCCAAGGGTGTATGTGACTTGATTGAAAGGTCTAACAATGTTTCCTTAAAAATATCCTTGTGATAAATATGTTCTTATGCAAGGTATGTGACATGTTTGAGTGAGATGGTATAAGAAAGGTTTGATTCATTTAAATTTTGAGTATATGCATGCTTCATATGTTTATTATGTAATGGAAATACTTCATGATGTTTCTATAAGGTTTGATAATCCATTTAATGTGATAGGAAGACTTTGGAATTCTTATGTACTTATCTAGGTCATCCTAGTCTACTTGTCAAATCACATTGAGAGAGTAGGTTGATGATGTCATGTTTCACACATGTGAAGGCCTCAGGAGCATTTTGATATATGGATGGAATCCCCTATGAGAGAACATATGTTTCAAATTTTGATATATATATATGTGTGTGTGTGTATATATATACATATATATATACATACATATACATACATATATATATATATATATGTGTGTGTGTGTGTGTGTGTGTATATGTATATGTATATATATATGTATACATACATATATATATATATATATATATATATATATACATACATACATACATACATATACATACACATATATATATATATATACATACATATACATATATATATATACACATATTTATAAATATATATACATATACACACACACACACACACACACACACACACACACACACACACACACACACACACACACACACACACACATATATATATATATATACATATATATATATATATATATATATATATATATATATAGATGTGTGTGTGTGTGTGTGTGTAGAAAAATTTATTAAAGATCAAATAAGTATTTAAAGGTAGATTTCATCATTTCCATACTTAGCCATTTTTACATAAAAATATGATGTTGGAATTTAAATATTTGAATTTTACAAAGGAAACCAATTGTGATTGTTTGATCTATATCTTGAGAAAATGAAAGAATTGGATGATGGTGTAAACATAAAAATTTGTAGAATATTCCAGGAGATATCCATCAAATATGGTTTCAATCCTTGACTAATCGTATAGGTACATTTATGGAGCTTCAAAGTTGACTGAGGGTTTGACTTTCTTCTGCAAGTAACCTGAGAAGGGTGTTTTAGTTTAGATTGATGAGATTTTGATGTTTTATGATGATTTATCTATTGGATAATGCTTTAGACTACTTCAGTCTCATCTTTATGGATTTTTGGAGGTTTGACCAATCCATCTTTAGTATGAACCATAGCTTACAATTTGACTTTTCCTTCATCCATCATGGTGGTCATGATTACGCATTAAATTAATAGTTTGAGTTATGCAAAAGTGTCTTGATATGGGTTTTTTCTTTGGATTATGTATTAGGGGTCATTTTGCATGAAGCCATGTACTTTAAAGTGGTCTTGTGTTTCTATTTTGCTTAGTGAAGTGTTAAAGGGATGAATAAGTCTCCATGAGACTTAATGAAGGCTTGAGGCCTAATGGAGTAATCCAAGTGTAAGTGAGTGACATAAATTGGCATATGACTTATTTAAAATGTATAGGTCATGAAGGATCTTGTGGTTAAGTATTTAAAAGATTTATCTTGTTTAGTGAGGGCTATTTCCTTGTAAAAGAGTCTTAATGTAACTTGTGCTTAAGAGAGGGCTAATTCATTAGGCCTAGTGAGTACGTTAGTGCCATTTGAAGGATGAACACCTAGAGAGTGGTTAGTTGGGGTATGTAACATGCCCTAATTGATATTGTTGTGTCATTTCAAGTATTTAATGTGCTTTGGCTGATACAAGTTATTGCTTGAGCTATTGTCAAGTATAGGAGAGGGATAATTAAGCTTATTTGAGAAAGTTAGACTATGGGATATTGAATTGAATGGAATGAGAGTTTTCATAAGGGTAAGAGGCCATGTAATATATTATAAAATCATGTTGAAGATGTGATAAGGGTCTAAAAGTGTTTATTGTAGGTCTAACTATGTGTATGAGGGTATTTTGAGTGAAGAAGAGGGGTTATTGAATGCCTATATGAGAGGCATATTTGAGTTTGTATGAGATGTATAAGAACATCATCAGTTGTGTGAAGGCAAAAAATCAAGGTAAAGTTTCAATTTTTTGGTTGAGTGGGTTATTGATCATAAAAATGGGGTGTAACCTCCTAGTAAGTTGGTGCTTGCTAAGGTCTAGTGGGTGCTAGATAAATTAGGGGTTGGTGTTCCTTATGGAGTGGGTGATTCACTAAAGTGTCTTATTTGTAATATCTTATAGGACTGTAGTCATTTTTTTAGGATTGAGAGTGGGTTTTATTCCCCATGAGGGTTTCCCACATAATTCATGTGTTATGTGCTTTGATCTTACATTTTTTCTTTGTTCATTGTAATGAATGGTTTATATGCTTCATGAATGCTTATGTTGAATAGTCAAGAGTTTGAAGAAGTGGAACTAAAGTTTATTTTCTTACATAATTGATTCACCCCCTCTCAATGATTGAGCTTCCAACAAGTCTTGGAATGATCAGGTTGATGACATTTGACATGATCTCACTTGCCTACTTATCCAAGGATTTCATACATTAAGTTTAATCTATAAATCTCTAGGTAGATATGATGAAGACACTTGGTATAATCTCAAAGAGTCACTCACCTGATGAACTTTAAATTTGAGTGTTGAAATTTTGTGGGTTCGTAGGTGCATGCCACATGTCCTTGGTTATTGAAAACTAAAGTCTTAAGATAATTTCATGGGTACCCTTGAAGGTATTACAAGGCCCTTCATAGTATCACCCAATACTACCTTCAAATAGACCTTGAAGGGCTTTGTAAAACCTTCAACACTACCCTTACACATATTTTAAAGGTATCTCCTAGGAGATACCTTCAAACTCTTAGGTCCACTATAGAGGTTCAAATCATATACAAGAGCCCAAACTATAAAAATATAATTTTTTTCCATAATTTTTCTCAAAACCCCCATTTCTCAATATCATTTTGTATACTAATATAATATAGGGTTGAATATTGACTTAATTAGTTATTTTTCTCTACATGACTATTTTGTTCTTATGCATGTTTGAAATGTATCTCCTAAGAGATACCTTCAAAGTAGGATGAAAAAGGATTAAATTATTAATTATATGATATTAAAATCTATTATATTTTTGGATTGACATAAACTGTGTTGTTTAAAAAAGTTATACATCACCTTTTTAACATTTTTAGGTTTTAACATATCTCCATGCTTATGTTGTGTTATAAATATAGTTTTACCTCCTATATATAGGTATAAATCGGATTGATTATATAAATAACCTTATTAAAAACTCTTTTCATGTCTTTTAAAAATGTCCATGCTGAAAAATCATACATCAATGGATTTTTAATGTAGATACTATGTTTAACTCATTAATAATGTAAGGTCATTAGTGAAGGAAGAATACACAAAGTTTTAGGTCCAAATGTTGAATCTCTAGAATCGATAAATCTCACTTCTACATGACACAATGAGAAAATACCTATTGAATGTGTAAGTGTTAATATGACTAAAGATTTTGATCTGACTCTAGTGCTTCCATTTCCTATAGATTTTGTGGATAATCTAAGGGATGTAGTTGATAGTTTTACTATATGAAGCATAAGAATGATGCAACACATGACAAACATGTTTTCTATAGATAATGACATGGAAGAAAGACATAATAATTTTAGTTCACTTCTACATATACAACCATTGCAATAATAAAATTCTTGTTTGGATTCATTTATTTGATATATTGATGATCCTACCACATTTCATAGCCAAAGAAATATTTTCATGGGAAAAGGGTACATTTTTTGTACAAATGTACAACTCTTGAAAATGATGAAAAAAAATTTATTTTGGTTATGTTGAATTTTCACAAGCTGAGATTTTTTGGTTGCATTCATGTCCCAATTTTGAAAAATGAATTGTAAATTTACATAAGGCAAGTTCTAGAACATTGTGATACTTTCAATACAAAGGTAACTGAAACATCTATCATTAGATGACATTTCAAAAAGATAGTGGACAATGAATATAGAGTAATAAATTTATCATACATGAGAACAAAGGAGAAAGAAATTGGAAACATTTGGGTCATAAAGGATAATGAACTCACTCTTTACCTGACATTCCTTGTGCAAAGGCATCCAAAAAAATTAACTCATGTCTACAACTACTCAGGCTAAAAAATAAATCATCTAAACTCTTCACTCAGCCATGTGGAGTTTGATGAAAGCATAGATATTGAGATTATAATAATGTATACAGATAAATGTTGTACAAAAAAATGTCTTTAGTTAGGATTATCATTTGAGATGCTAAAAATCTACAAGGATAAATTTTATTGATTCCACCACAACATATAAGAGGCAACATGTCTTAGATATCCTTTTTATTGGTTTGTTTAAGAAAAAAAAACTACCATTGATTTTCAAGGTACATATATTTATTTGGAATCTTGGCTTAAAATATATGGATTGAAGAGAATTAGCTTTTTTGACATTCAAAATATTCACAAAAAAGGGGAATGAAATGCATTCCATGAAGGGAGATTTTGACAAAAGCCACAAAAAAAGACAATATCAACTAAAGATTTATTGTACCAATTGGTGGATGATTTTGTAGATGTTTCTCCATGACTAATATTCTAGGTAGATTTAGATGGCTCATGAGAAAATGTTTTACATCTTCTAGCATCTTTCACTCAATAATTTAGGTGGTGCCACATTAATGCATAACTAGCAGATATGGAATATGATCCAATATCCTAGCCAACATTTAATAACATGTGGATAACTAATTTTCATGGTGTGATCATTTCCACATCTAATGACTTCACTAGGTACAAAACATGTATCTTGTTGACTCAAAAAAATGCCTTGGGTCCCTCTATAGAGATCAAGAAGATTGTATCGATTAGGAATTCATGATGAACTCAAATTAGATAATTTATACTACAAGACAAATGTATTACACACATAAAAATATGTCATAGTAATAACCTGAAGAATGCCTCAATGTCATTCATGACAAGGTGAAATGTTAAAAAACATTTTTGCTAAGGATAATGATAAAAATCAAATCATTTACTAATAGAATGGTAGAGTTATGAATGACAAGGATTGTAACACATGGTCATAGTGCAAGTAGATATGGGAATTTGTTTTATCATATGTTCTTGGAGAGTTTAATTTTACTATTACCTCATTGAACAAGTGATTTAAGCATATGGAAACAACAATGCCAAATATTTATGGATCTTTAATATATAAACTTGGATCTTCAAAATATACATTATATGATGCACTTTTATCTAATAACTACTACCCTAAATGTAAGAAATGTAGACAAGAAGCACAATCAATTGGTGCCTTCAATAAACTTCCTTCCAAGTTATATCTTTAACTAGACAATTGTTTTGGGGATAATAAGAATAAGTGCTTCTTTCTATCCATAATTATATTTAAAAAATGTTGAATCTTATATGGAACTAATATTATGTTTACAAATTCACAAAATCATGTCTTTTATACAAGTTTGTGTTGCAATACTCATCTCTCCTTGTATACAAAGGTATTTTTCCTTGATGTTGAGGTTGGATTTCTCCCTATAGGACATACCCATGATGATATTTATGACACATTTGGAAACCTTTATGAATGTATAAAGAGGAAATATGTATGGATTGTGGTAGAGATGATGTAAAATTATAGGACATGTGAAAATAAAAGAAACTTCATGCCATATTTGATTGAAGACGTAGTGGATTTAAAAGACTATGTTAATAGTTACTAGCTAAAGGGAAGAAACAAAATAATAGGATTGATAAAAGCTCAATATTTTATTCTACACATGAAGAAATGTCAACCCATTATGCATTTAAAAAACTCTATAAGAGATATAAATTCTCCCCCCCCCCCCCCCACCTGAATATATTATGGGGAACAAAAGAAAGGGGTGAGCCAAATGTTCTAGAAAGTAATCCAACAAAAATATTTTTCAAAGACTTGAAAAATAGAAAAATGTCACAAGATTCCATTGTTGTAAAAATCTTAGATATAAATAGAAAAAAAAGTGAAAAATAAATTAAATATAACTTGATTAAGTATGTACAATAATTCAATGAATTTAGTTTGACCAAAAATATTAACTGGAAAGATCTAGCATATTACTTCCAAAACATAGACAACACAATTAAAGAAGACATGTTCCCTTCTAAAGTTGAATGTATAAGAGATTTTTGTCCTAGAAATCACCATGACATACCTTTTCATATAGATATGTAAAAAATGGTTCATGATAGGACCTTTGATTTTGGATTGGCATGTACAGATACATATGTTGGTCTAAGAAGAAAAAGAACAAAAATTGCATTTGATCCAACTCAAGATGTGAAAATCATAGATATGTTATTTGTTAGACCTAACAATTATACAAGAGTAGACTACATAGTATGGATTACTAGAGATAAAAGAAATATTGAGACACTTAAAAAAATGGAGATATATAATGAAGGTTCAATGTAGCTTGGTTCATCCCAATTCACATAGAGAAAAAAGATATAGAAGAAGCAAGAATTTATTTAGGTTGTTTGGATAAGCAATGTAAGCCAAACCAACTAACACATCTTTACCATACATACACATAGATAGTATCATCTACACTTGAAAACCAAATAAAATTTGGAGAGGTCATACACTTATTCTCACTTATTTTTTTAAAGGCATTGTAATAGACTATTTGAATGCATCGTCCCACTAGGCATTTTCAAAAATAGTGATAAAGGATTGGGAACTATCGTTTTCTTTTGTGAGATTGGAAAATTTGAAATAGTGTTTCCTTAATTTTGGAATAAGAAATATGAATGTTTTTTTTTCAAAATTTAGTCCATTTTTTGGGAATGTATAATATTTTATTATTTTATTTATTTCTAGTGAAAATTTGAATTTTGGGTCTTATAAAATAAACTTAGGCATTTGCATTTTATATTTTCTACTATGATAATTCAGTATTTCAATAATTATACATATATTTAATGGAATTTAATTATTGGAACTTCCACTTCACATTTTTGTGTTTCAAAATGGTCTTTGGCTTTTGTGTATTCCAAATAGCTAGATTGCATTTTATGAATCACAAAAACCTCTTCGACTTTTTGGTTTTTCAAATTAAACTTCATATTTTTCATCCCTCAAAATGGTATTCAATAAATGGTATTCATAATTTTTACATGATAATTTACACTTTGGATTTTGTGCAATTCAAAATATAGTTTGGCATTCATGTGTTTATGAAAAGGTCTTCAGTGTTTATGCTTCAAAATGTCCCATTTACACATCAAGATTTGTTCCTAGACATTTGTGTATCAACAAATGGTCTTCAAATTTTCATTTTTTTAAATTACACTTCAGCCAAGCACCTGATATTGTGCCATGTGGCATAATCTTGGTGAATTAGCTGTGTGAAATGATGACCAATCCAAATAAAAGTCTCAAACAACACAAGCACTTGAGATTGTGACACATGTCACAATCTTGGTAACTCAACTATGTGGGATATTATATTGATAATATAATAATAGAACATCAAAGATGTACCCAACACCAGAATACCTATGATTGACATGTGGCATGTACATAAATATGAGATAAATGCTGGAAGTCGCAAGGATGTCACCTAGTTTAGATTAAACAAATAGTTCACAATCTAATCAACTACTAACATGTGGTATCCCAGTCATCCCAAGTGATTTAAATCACATATCACCCAAGCACCTAATTGATGTATGAATTATTTCTCCTTAAGATATAAACCACCTAAGATTATTATCTATAAATTCATGGTATGTGAACTCGTTTAAATGGCTGTATAAATTTGATTGAAGATATTAGAAAGACCATGGGCCTTTTGATTGTTTTACACATTTAGATAGATGTGATTTATTTGTAAAATTTTCAACTAATTTTTAATTTTTTTCAATTATTTTAAATAATTTGAACTTATTAAAAATACATTAGATAAATGTGATTTATTTGTAATAAATCCAAGTAATTCTTGATGAAGTCCAATTTATTTATGATAGTTTTAAACTACTAATTATTCTTAATCATTTTAAATAATTTGGACCTATTATAAATACATTAGATATATGTGATTTATTCATAATAACTCTAACTTAATCTTAATGCAAGCCAATGTAATCTTGATACAGTCTGATTTATTTCTGATAGTTTTCAAAAATTTGGATTGTTAATAAGTCTATATTATCTAAAATAGTCCTTAATTATTTTATCATTAACCTTGTCTACTTGGTTTGTATTAGTTTTATAAATTTCAATGATCATGATGACTCTATCAATAGGTTGTGTAATATCCGTTATAGTATTCTAAATGTAAAATTAATATTATCCCCAAGTCATGCTTGATTTGAAAAAAAAAATACTTAATGGTGCTTGCATTTTTAGAGGAATTCTCCTATAATTTGAGTTGAGTAGGGTAGTGCATTATCCATTTTAGCCTTTTTATGATATTTTGATTTTAACAATGTGAATATATAATGAATCATAATAACGGTTTAAAAAGTGAGATAGAAATTAATACTAAATTATAAAATATGTAATAAAAATGCATTCATTATTACTATGATTTTGAATTTCAAACTTTGAAATTATGCAAAAAGGATTAAGGATGCAACTAGTCAAGGTGTGTTTGTATTGTAGGCTCTTAGATTTACTAATCCAAGTTGTAAATAGTGAACATAGCCACAATGGCACTTACTATGATAATTACACCACCTCATAGCAACACTAATTTATCTCTAGAGTATATTGAGAGTAACTTCCTAGGGATAACCCTTATGAGTGTACTACAAGAATAAATAATCAAAAGATTTCTATATCTAAAATAAATCCTATGAATTTTTAATATATCATGAAGTACGTGGAAAATAAAATCCATCTATATTTTTTATAATGAATTAAATATTAGTGTACTACCCCTCACACAACACATTCAATAAAATTAAATACCGGTTGCCTAGAGTGATATCCTATGAGTTTTAAAGTTTCAAAAACATAGTTTCTATGAAAGTAAAGAAAAAAAAATTTAAATTGAAAACCAAATAAAAAAACAAGGGATAAAAAAATTTATTTGGGTTCACTAATGTGTTTTTCCCTATTTTTTGATAAAACACATAAATGCATCAATAATTATAATTGTAAAAATAGAGTATATCATAATTCTAAAATATGTACAATAATCAATAATTATGATCTTGAAAAATTAAACATAGAAAATTAATAATTTTGGAAAACACTTAAAAGAAAATAACTTAGATCAAGATATAATTTATGTTGGTTTTTTAGATGTCTGATAATGAAAATCAATAAAAGATATGACTGTGCATGTTTAATATTAGGAACAAAATTATAAACTACTTCTAAACATATTATTTCTACTTCATTAAGGGTAGTAAATATAATCTTACCTATTCGGAAAAATTGATTACAAGATATTTATACATTAAGAATTAGTTTTAGAAACATAAATATGGTCACATGTATATGAAAATTTTAATTATTGACACATCCTAAACCACATGACTTGTACTTAAATACTTAACTCTTATTCGTTGCTCCTCTAAACCTTTTATCCATATGTGAGATTGATCCTTTGTTTTCCATTACTAACACGTAAAAATTTGAAATTAAAACTCTCAAGATGCTTATAATCACCCTAATATTATCTCCATCTATGGATATGTATCCTTGACATCTTTATACAAGTGTGACATAAGTAGATATGAGCACTGTTAGGATTCTATCAACCTAGGTTAGTCATGTCCCATGCCAAATAACATTGAATTTTCAAAATTAAAATAAATATGTTAGGTATTCCTAATGTTTCATAAGGTTATATAAATTAAATTATAAAAAATTTCAATTAAAAACATATTTAATTTCATTAATTATCCCTAAGTTGGTACTATTTATTAAGCACTTATAAACTTCTACACATTGAGAAAATTCACCCTTTGTTTACAAATTCAAAATCATTCATAAGGAGCAACCATAATCCAAGTATAAATCATCTCAAATAAATTCAATAGCTATCATTTTTAAGTATCAAATCCATATATATATATTTACTTACACATTCAATAATCAAAATCACATAATAATTCTAGGTGTGAGAATTACGATGGATTGATTTCCATCCTTGGAGTATTGGATATGTAGACAATGGTCAATCATCAAGGGGGTGATTAAATTCAGATTAGCCCATTACATACCAATATTCTATGTAGGGTTTTAAGCTATAAAAAATGCCTTAGGGTTTCAAATATAAAATAAGAAGAAAAAAAATGTGTGATAAATTTAAATTATGATATCTTATATTTCTTAATATACATAGGTGTAGAAGGAGAAATGATAAGTTTTTTTATCATGGTCAACCTAGACAAGTCATTGATCAATAGACTCTAGTGGCTTAAGTTTTGGTCCACTTAAAAAATTCTTACCTATAAATATCTTAAGATTACATCTATGATCTATCACCATCAAGTTTCTAATTCTTTCTATATTTTCCTTTCAATCATTGATCATAGTCAATTGGGATGAGTGCATTTTTTCCAATTATAGTGGAAGATCAGGCACCTAAAACCCTTGATAAACCATTCAAAAGACCTGATGAAAGATTTTGGGTCTCAATTCATTTAAATGTAAGGGTTTGAATTTTTAATGACTTTAGTGACCTCTATAGGTCCCATGGGAATTATAATAAGGAAATTGGTGGCACGTGTGACGGACATGGTGTATGAAATTAGCCTGAAAGTCAAGGTGCAAGATTAATTATGAGTATGTAAGTAGTAGTAAGTCTTAAAATTGGATAAAAAGGATTTGTAATCTTTGTATAAGGTTCTAGGGCCCTCTATTCACCTTTGTAGACCACCTAAAATGGTACATCAGCTATTCAAGTCACTAATTAAGGCCAAAAAAGTGACTATAGTACTATGTTCCCAAATAAGCTTGATTATAGACCCATGGAAGACTATGGGGAGTTTGATAGTCTCTAAAACACCACTAAGAGCACTAGTTGATCTTTTTTGGAGCTTCATCAGATCATGAGCAAGTCTAACTAGGTGACTAAGGTAGGTTTAAGCATGATGTCCTAGTATATCATTAAAAAACCTTAGAAGTGATCAATATATAAGACTCTTAAATAGACACAAGGTGTCAATATAAGGATATAAAGTAGCTCAAGGTGAGCTTGGTGATCAAGAATTCCATTTATCTCTTCTAAACAAGAACAAGGGTAGTTTCAAATAAACCTATCCTATGTCAACCACAATAAGATCATGATTAGGAAAGATGACACATGTTTAATATATTTCATAACTGACCACTTGCAAACATTCTTGCTTGTAACCTACTTCTTCATGAGGGGACACTTGGCATAAGTATCTCCAACATCCATCTTCTCTCCCCTTCTCATTATCTTTTATAAAGGCTACATTTTATGGATTTGTAAGGATCCTCCACCTAATTATGATGAATACATGTTCATTTGTATGACTTGGATCAATAAATAATACTAATTTTACCTCCTTCTATGACTATGTTTAGTGTGTATGCATAGATAGTTGATCTTGTTAACTGATTTACTTAGTCTTCCTTGACATGTTGTCCTCTTCTAACACCTATAAGTGGTTTAAAAACTTCTCTTGTTGTTCATGTGAAGTATTCAAGTGAAGTGTAAGGTTTGATTGTGTTTATCTAATCATTAGTGTCATTTTGGACCTCTTGTTTAGTCCTCCTAGCCTAAACAACTTTCATACCTCCACATGAAATGCTAATGTAAGATACTTAGATTGGGAGTAGTGTATGTTAATATTAGTCTCATGGTATACATGTTCACATGAAATTATTTGGTAGTGATTAGTTAGTTTGGTGTATCATTTCCTTAGTCAGGTTTTTTTCATGTTATCCTTCTCTCGTTTCCCTTACAAGCTAGTATTGTAGTGTTGTGAGCTTAATTAATTCATCAAGGAAAGATAACCATATATTATAGAGGTATATTCCATTTAGAGGTCACAAAAAACCTAGGACTAATCCCAATTTTATAACTCAAATGAAAGGGATTTAATCACCCTCTCAAGGGTGTAAATTTGAGCTATAACATATACTTCAGCATATCTACTTTGGCCATGACTATGGTCTTGTTGTTGAGAATGTAATAATATAGCTTATGGGATGTAAATATTATAGCTAAAAAAGATTTATTGATCAACATATGATTATGTTAATATACTAATAATTTATGGCTTAGATAGTATACCACATGTTCTTTCTCGTGCTCTTCATGTTGGGCCAAAAGTGCCCCTAGGGAATTTTTAGTGGTAGATAGGTAAAGTAAGAATAGATTTCCTAACATAGGTGGTAAAATAATAGGAATATTAGCCAAATATTATTTCAAGTGCTCAAAGGCATTTTGAAAGCCTTTGTTCCATAAAAAGGTGGTACCTTTCTTCAATAAATGAGTAAATGGGTGACATTTATCAACTAATTATGAAATGAAGCATATAATAGACTATATTTTACCCTATAAACTATGGAGTTACTTAAAATTAGAAGGTGGTGAAATATTAATAATGGCCTAAACCTTGGTAGGATTAAATTTAATGCCTTAGTGAGAGACAATAAAGCCTAATAGTTTGCCTAAAGTAATATACAAGATACACTTTTTGAGATTATGTTAAACCTAGTACTACATGGTCTACCTTGTACTTGTTTGCCTGTAGTATAACTAGATGGTCTACATGGGTCTTATATTTACCCAGTATGTCATCAACATAGTCTTTAATAATATCATGCCTCATATCATGGAATATAACCCTCATGGCCCTTTGGTATGTTTCCCATGCATTATTGATGTTGAACGACATGACCTAATAATAAAATGTTCCCCAAGGAGTGGTGAATGCTATTTTTTGTTGGTCTTCTAGTGAAATCTTGATATAATTATATCTTAAAAATCCATCTATGAGGGAAAACATTTCATACCTAGCTATGGAGTCAAAAATCATGTCAATATTTGGTAGAGGAAAGTAATCCTTTAGGCAAGCCTTGTTAATGTCTCAAAAATTAGTGCACAATATGATCCCTTGTAGATTTTTCATGAATGACACAATATTGGAGATCTACTCCAAATAATCAATAGGTCTAATACATCCTATATCTAAAAGTTTCTCCAATTCTTTTTTGACCAAGATAGTAATGTTAGGATGCATTTTTCTAAGTTTCTACTTAATTGGATTAACATCTAAATAAACTAAAATATGGTGTAGAACCAAAGATGGATTCAAACTTGACATATCAAAGTAAACCCATGAAAAATTATCTATGAACTCTCTAATAAGACCTTTGATAACTTCACGTTCATCCTCAGTGAGGGACACACTTAGTTTTATCCACTTGGGATCATTTGGAGTTCTAATGTTGACTTTTGAAGTATCCTCTACAAGGAGCGTAGAACCATATTTTAGGATAGTTGGAAAAAATATAAATTGGTTGTCAATATCAAAGTCCTCCAGTTAGATTGGTTCTTTAATTTCCACTAAAAAAGATGAATTAAAATATCGTAGTAGTGTCTAAGTCCATGTAATAAACACTTCACAACACTCTTAAATAATTTACTCAAAATCATATTACTCCTTTGTACTAAGTTTGGACCCAAAGTCAAGCTCATTATTGGTAGTCTCTCAAACTTCATTTGAGGAAGGGTAAACATCCTCTTGAATAGGTTTTCACCAATAGACTAGCCTTTTTGTTTACTTTTTCCCTGGTCTAAAATCACCTCAAAGAGGTTTTCACTTTGGGACCTCAATGATTTATTTATTTTATTTTAATTTTTCCCATAACACATGCTCTCTAAAATAGGTAGCAGGATACAATTTGAAAGAGAATCCTTTCTTATGGTCTCCTAAAGGAACATTGAGGTCCATGGTAGAAATAAATCAAAAAAATAAATCATTTTAAGTTTGATATACTATACCATATCATACAATTTGCTTATGTGTCATCCAAAATCAAGGAGAGTAGAGCCATGTTATGAAACTTTATTTCTAGAAGGGTGAACATGCTAGAATGAGGAAAATTGATACACTGGTGCAAGGTTGAAGGTATTACACAAATTTTATGTATATATGGTTTGCCCAAAATCAAATTGTATGATAAATATATATACAAGATGTGGCAAAGTGTATCATGGGTAAAAGTCCCAATGATAACTAACAAATAGATTGTTACTTGTGACTCCCTTTATTCATTATCATAAGATTTGATGGTTATGGTCTATGGCTAAATGTTAGCTATTATATATCCTAGATGCTTGATTAACTATAGAGTCACAATATTAAGGCCCAATCCATTCTATATGAGAACACATTTAAAATTATTTCATGTTATGATACTTTCAATATATAATGGGTTATTGTGGAGAGGGTCTAATAATGACATATCACTTTGGTCAAAATCTATTTGCTATCCTAAGGCTAGGTGTCTAATCAAATCTTGAAATATGTTTGACTTAATGTCATTGGGTACTTGGGACTAGCTCATGGGTTTAGTAAGGATATTTTTGTGGATGGTAGATGTGCATTATAAATATAGAATAGATATTTTTGTGGGCATATTTTGTAGTTATTTCATAATATCATAATTTTAATCTTTTACATTGGTAATTGGCTTCCTCCTTACTAGTATGGTGGACTAAATGGATTAATTGGTAGAAGGTGGTTATGGCTTGGGATGGTGACTTTAGACCATCAAATTATGATTGTGTAATCTATATTAGGTAAAG
The DNA here is from genome assembly GCA_037957365.1 of Torreya grandis. Classification (NCBI taxonomy): domain Eukaryota; kingdom Viridiplantae; phylum Streptophyta; class Pinopsida; order Cupressales; family Taxaceae; genus Torreya; species Torreya grandis. Next base: position 466,989 of record JARHVA010006128.1, on the reverse strand, counting down.
TACCATTGTAACTAGAATAAGATGGAGAGGGGCCTGAGATGGCAATCCTTGATTATTTTTGCACTTGGATTCAATCACATGTCAAAGAAGGATTACTAGCATAGGGAGGCTGATAGACATTGTTAGGTAATAGTTTTGGTCTATTAGCATTTGGTCCAGGGTTAATGGTAATAGTAGATATATGACTGCCTAAAATATAACCTATAACTTTATTTTAGTCACGTGTAATAGAATGATAAGCCCCTTGGTTGGTTGAGTCATTTTAACCTTACTTAAGGCCACTTTATTGATGTTGTTGTCATGGTAGTTATTTTTTTTATTATTGTTGTTGTTGTTGGGGTCTTTATAGCTATTGGTTTTGATTATTGGCATTATGTTATGGGAAAGGATTTTGATAAATGCTCAAGTTATGATTAGAAGTAGAATCTTAGTTATCCAATTCAATATCTCCATTATCCAACATGTTCTCAATCAAGTTCCTTAATTTCACACAATAATACATATAATGCCCCTTACTGTGATGGTACTCACAAAACTCAACTTTTTTTACAAGTCATAAAAATGAATACCTTTAGCAAAAGGTTTTGGAATAGACCAATTAATCATATTTGCCTAAAATGTTTTTTAGAATATGAACTCAATGGGATCTCTCAAATCACTAAAGTTTTATGGTACATGTGGTCTTATTTGTAAAGGGGATGTTTTCAAGAGGTGTAGATTTGGTAGAGGATTATAAGGAGATCTAGGTTGAATAAATGGAGGCAGTTGTTTTTAATGGGTTGAGGTAAATGAATATATAGTGTTTATACCATTTGTATATGTGGAAATTTAGTGAACCTATTACTAACAACATTATTATTGTTATTAAAGGATTTTGGTCTCTTCTAAGTATTATCCTAAGAGGGTGCAAACATTGGTATTTAGATGGTATTTTGGATTTGAGTCTAGCTTTGATTCTAGTTTTATTTTTGGTTTTGGTTTGAAGAATAAAAATTGATAATCCCTTTATTAATAAGGGCCTTTTAAATTTATATACCTTTCTTGATGATATCCATAAATGTGTGAGAAGCTTCAAGCTCCAAGTGATAATATATTTCACTATGCAATTTTTTGGTAAACACAAATACCAATTATTTATCTAGTAAATTATGGGTGAAGCATCTAACAAGTGCTCTCCACCATTGAAATTAACTCATAAATATCTCACTAACCTTCTACCTAGCCTAATTCAAATCAACTATCGAAACTTGATGTTTGATATTATAGGAGAAAATTTGTACAAATTTATTTGAAAGATCATCAAAAACAAACATTGAATTCTTTGACAAAATAAGAATCCACTCCAAGGCATGTCCAACTAAACTTCAAGGAAAGAGAAGAAGTAGGTAGATGTCACTATAGGCCACTAGTTGGAAATAAATAAATAACTCTTTTAAATTATCCCTAGTGTCAGGAATCTAGAACAACAAACATGCTCTGAATCCACTGTTAGGATCTAGGAAGCACCATTGATAACCATGTACAAGCAATTAAATGCAAAATTTAACCAGAAGTAACAAGTAACTAGAATTCATGAAACATTAGAAAAGAATGTGGATTTGAGGGTGCTCATTCTTCATGATGCAACTCATGCAAAGGAAGGAAAGATTGGATTGTAATAGAAATATAATGAGTTGGAGGAGTGGTAGCGCGGGGAAAGGACAACAATCATTAAAGAGGAAGGCCCTCAAGAGTGAGAAGCGAATCCTAAATATGCACAAACAAAGCCGACTTTATAATCAATTTGGCAGCAGGTGGGATCATTGTAAAGACCATAGCGACTGGGTTTCAAAGAAAATGAGTATGGCACGTGAAAGGAAGGGAGAACCCAGGAAGCAGGAACCCAAAAGTTGTGATGAATGGAAAGAGAAACAAGAAGTCTGGAGAATTCTGCAGAAAGGTAAAGTCACAAACTATATGGAAAGGCTCCATGGGTCAAAACCGCATATCACAATGGCTTTTTTCAAAAATTGGACTGATGAAAGGGTCACCTTGCATGGTATCACAGTGAACCTAATAGAGGATTTTATAGCAGAGGTTACATGGCTACCTACGGATGGACTTAAATTCTCCAAGCAGACAAGCATTTCGAATGAGGCCTTTTGTAAGTTCCCCAAGATGGATGTGGAAGAGCAAAAGCTGGTCAAGAATGGGGATTTCTATGAATTGGACCAGATTAAAGGGATATGGAGGGATGTCTTACACTGTATAAGGGAGTACTTCATCCTAGATGGAAGAAGTAAGCGAGTGCACAAATTTCACTTTGTCTTCCTTAATCATTTTAGGCATAAGGTAGATTGTCTTTTCCCTTTTACCTTCGCTTCTCCTTGGTCTAAAGTTTATATGCTCATAGGAAAAAGGAAATGCACCCTATTCTACATGAAGGCCTTATTCTATTAATCGAAGGCTATTGCAAGAATAATGTAATGGTAAAGTACCCTAACTAGGGGGAAAATAAGGAGTCAGGGAGCAAAAAGAGTGAAAGTGTAAAAGGGAAAGGCAAAATCAAGCTCCCTAGCGCTAAAAATTAGAATGTAGAAGAAGATACTGAATGGGAGAGAATTGATAAACCCAGGGAGGAAAATTTGGAGGAAGAAGATGGAACTAAAAGCTGGGATACAAACTCTAATGAGGATGAAGAATGTCCTAAGAAGAATGAAAAAGAAGATGTCAATAGAGAGGAGGATTCTGCAAATAGAACAGAAGATACGAAGGAAAATCAGAAAGTATCAGAGGATGAATTTGTCCAGGATGGCCCTGTTGAGGACCTTGCTTCAAGAAATGAAAAGGAAACTACAGTTTAGGATGATAATCAAGAAATGGACATGGAAATTCAAACTGGAATTAAAGAACAGGATCAAAAGGGTCGAGAGGATATCTTTGAAGAAGCCAAGAACAGTCCCAATAAAAATTCTGAGGAATGGAGAGAGAAAAAATAGAATGATGAAACACACACACCAATGACTTGGGTCAATTGCAAAGCAGAGGCATCTTTCCAACTTGATTCTTGGACGTGTAGGGAGATCACGGATCTCAAAAGGAAAGTGGAAACTACGGAAAATACTCTAAAAATTGTATGGAACAAAATTAACAATATGGAAAATTAGATAAGAGATATCCCAGTCAAGATCAAAGCCTACAAGAATAACCTCTAGGAACTCATCAAGGACAATAGAATGAAAATGGAGGAAGTTACATCCAATATTTGTGCTGCTGCTATCAATATTGGAAAAAGAGCTAATCAGGAGACCAAAGCCTTGGAGGGACCTAGCAAAAGGATGAGACAAAGTTCAAGAAAGAAGGCTACACAAGAGGGAGCCATGCTGGCGGCAAGCACTACCCAGGATACTGTTGTGAAAGGAAAAAAAACCATGAAAATGATATTGGAACTGGATGAATAGTCTGGTTCCTCTTGTTGGTTATGTAAACTAGTCCTGTTCAATGGTTTCCTTTTGTAATCTTCTACCTATGGTGTAACTAGATCTTTGTTAAATTTGGGTTTTGATCGGTAGTCTTTTTGGTGGTTTTAGGTCCATTTAAAACCTATTTTTGCTACTTCCTTGTAGTAGTTTTTAGGATTTGCCTGTGGTCTTGGACGCTCTTTCTTTCCTTCCTTGTACTAGGGTTTCAGGACCCCTTCAAAACCTATTTTTACCTTAATCTAAAACAAGTAACTAGATTTCAAAAATAACACAAAATATGAGAGACAATACCCAATTGTATTAATACTCTTCCAGAAGGAAATACAACAAAGAAGATGCCATAGTCTTCTTTTTTACACACCTCTAGGGCTCCCACACCTCTAGAGCATAAACAGTAAATCTCTTCAAGAGCTCACTCTCTCTCTTACGGTCCCAACACACAACTCAAACACAGAGTTGGTGTTCACCTCTAACTAGTCAGTATCACTGCTGCCAGTACCACCAGTCAGTATCACTACTGCCAATACACAAGTGCTCCATGCACTCCAAATCTGAGTACACACTGTATTCTAAGTACACAATGTACTCCAAGTAGATCTCTCCTGATCTTGCTACCTATTGTGTTGCTGTCACCTTTGATCCTACTACCCCATAGATCACCTTTGACCTCACACACACACACACCTGCAATTCAATGATCTTACTTACCCATGTAGATCTCTCTACACCCTAAAGAACCCTTGTCCTTGCCTCACCAAGTCCTTATGATTCTCCAAACTAGTACCCCAGTGGATCTTCTCCCTAATCTTGCACACCTGTAGATCAACCTGATCATACACACTCAACACCCCTATGGAACTAGGAGGAGCTACCCTTGCTCTCTTCACTCTCAGAAGGAGCTAACCAAGCTCAACTCTAAACTAGAACACTTTACAATATAGCCCATGAGACTATTATATAGATCTCATGCAAACAATAATTAGACATCTAATTACAATAATTAGATCCGTAGCTCAAGACTAAAATTAGCCTTTCAACATGCAAACAACTAGTTCATTAATAAAATATTTGTGAAACTTGTAGTTTCAAACCGCACAAGCGACCAACATTGGTCCCTATCTGCCTAGAGATGACTGACGTTAGCTGAATACTGACGATGTCAATTGCCTTCCTATCTACACCTGACCAACGTCAGTTGGCCTGACCGATGCTAGTGACTATGACACTCAGCAACCTCCCCCAATGTTTGCATTAGTGAAGCTTTTAGCTCTACAACCTAACAATCTCCCACTTGGAGATAAATAGCTGCACTATACCTGTACCTGTACACCATCTAATTTGTTTCCTGGCTTGTATCCCTCTTCAAGCTCAATATTAAAGACTAACCACCACACAACCTATGGTGCAACACCTGTCATCTAAGTAAACTACCAAATTTGAAGTACTTGACCTTGCATAACATGAATCCCTACTACTGGTCCTTCTCAGATACCTGAGAACCCACTGAAACGCTTTCTAGTGCTTCCTTCCTAGATTGACTACAAACTTTTTGATAGCAGCCATTGCTTGGGTAAACTCAGGGAGTACACATGTACTCAAACTCATCATGTGATTGGGGACTCTATTATGTGAACTATCCATCCATAGGTGTGCTTGTCATTCTGCATCCTGCACTACCTTCACATAATCATCTTATGACAACATCAACTTGTGATCTTCCCTATCTCTAGGATTACTCATGCCAAAGAATTTTGTTGCTCCCAAATTCTTCATGGCAAACCACTGAACTAACCTTACCTTTAGCTCAACAAAACCATGTATGTCTAAACCTACAACAAGCTCATCCTCCACATACAGTAATAGGATAATGTCATGACCATTATCCACATGGTAAGACAAACACAATGGTTACAATGACACTGACTAAAGCCATGCTTTGTCATCCACCTGTCAAACCTGTACCACTATCCTGTAGCTTCTTCAAGACCATATGACTTGGCCTTCTGTCTCACATATCCATTCTCTCTATTCTTTGACCAAGGAATCCATTCATCTCTCAGTGCTTTTATCCCAGTTGGAAACTCTACCAAATCTCCCATTTGGATCTTCTCCAAGGAATTCATGCCATGCTCCCACTATTTCTTGGATCCTTCCTACTCTATAGTGAGCAATGAGTATAAAGAAGAGGAACAATGAATTTGAGGTTTATTTACCCTTTTAGTCCTCCACAAGGGTGTTTGAGACTTCTTGACAGCTTGTTATCTACCCAAAGTCCATTCCAGTGACCAACCTCAGTCACCACACAGTCTACATCCAACTGATGTCAGTTCCATGCGACTGTCCAAGTCATCGACATTGGTTATCCTACCGACGTCGATCTCCACCTACCCAACACCACCAACTTTACCTATCAGCACATGACCAAGATCGGTGCCTATCTATTCGATGTCAGTTACCTATGATCGATGTTGGTACCTGTGTTTTCTTGTGAGTGATGACTTTTTACCTGTGAGCTCTCTTTGGATCAAAACCCTATCCAAACTGCCCTGCTTAGAGTTACTCAGCCTTCTCCACTAATCTCTATCCATCATCTCCTCCATAAACACCAAGGCTTTCTAGTTCTTAAGTTTGTCAAAGACATCTAGCTTCCTCTTAAGAACATGCATCTCCTTCTTGCTCATGTGACCAAGCCTACAAAGCTACGTCTTCACAATAGAAGAAGAATCAGTAATATAAATAGGTAGATAAAGAGTACCTACTTTCTTACCACATGCTAATTCAAGTGAATCCATTGTGAGAGTTCTTGATGCATCTCTCATCACCCAACTTTCCTAAAGTAATTAGCCACATCTTCAAGATTGGGACCTGCATGACCTTCTTCAACACCCATGTGTTGGCTGCCTGCAATTTTAGCAACACTTCCCCTTTGCCAATACTTTGACAAGGCTCACCAACCCCTCTATTTGGGGCTGCATGGAAAGAGGCAATAGAATCTATAAACCAAGATTCTAATTTATCCAAGGAACATCCCAGAGCATCCTCTATAACAACACCTGCAACATCTGCTTCTTCAGTTCCTTCATGCTGATCTTCTACCAACCAACAATATTCTTTACTTGCTCTTTCTTTCCATAACATTGTAATTGACCATTCATGTTTTTCAATTCCTCCATTCTTAGTGTACTTTCTTCTGCCATTGCTATACTCCCACTCAATCAGAAAACCTTGAGAGTGACTTGTAACCAAACACAAACCTGCTCCCTACAACCTTAGCTCTGATACCACTTTGTCAGTGGTATCACTGCATGAAACTAGCAACTAGAGCTCTGATACCACTTTGTTAGGAATCTAGAACAACAAACATGCTCTGACTCCACTGTTAGGATCTAGGAAGCACCATTGATTACCATGTACAAGCAACTAAATGTGGAATTTAACCAGAAGTAACAAGTAACTAGAATTTAGAAATAACACAGAATATGAGAGATAATACCCAATTGTATTAATACTCTTCTAGAAGGAAATACAACAAAGAAGATGCCACAGTCTTCTTCCTTACACACCTCTAGGGCTCCCACACCTCTAGGACATAAACAATAAATCTCTTCAATAGCTCACTCTCTCTCTTATGGTCCCAACACACAACTCAAACACAGAGTTGGTGTTCACCTCTAACCAGTCAGTATCACTACTACCAGTACCACTAGTCAGTATCACTAATGCCAGTACACAAGTGCTCCATGCACTCAAAATTTGAGTACACACTTTACTCCAAGTACACAATGTACTCTAAGTAGATCTCTCCTGATCTTTCTACCTATTGTGTTGTTATCACATTTGATCCTACTGCCCTGCAAATCACCTTTGCCCTCGCACACACACACACACACACACACACCTATAAATCAATGATCTTACTTACCCATGTAGATCTCTCTACACCCTGAAGAACCCTTGTCCTTGCCTCACCAAGTCCTTATGATTCTCCAAACTAGTACCCTGGTAGATATTGGCCCTGATCTTACACACCTATAGACCAACCTGATCATACACACTCGGCACCCCTATAGAACTAGGAGGAGCTACCCTTGCTCTCTTCACTCTTAGAAGGAGCTAACCAAGCTCGACTCTAAACTAGAACACTTTACAATATAGCCCATGATTCTATTATATAGATCTCATGCAAACAATAATTAGACATCCATTTACAATAATTAGATCCGTAACTCAAGACTAAAATTAGCCTTTCAACATGCAAACAACTGGTTCATTAACAAACTATCCATGAAACTCATAGTTTCAAACTACATAGGCAATCGACGTCGGTCCTTATCTACTTGGAGATGATTGATGTCGGCCAAATACTGCTGATGTTGATTGCCTTCCTATCTACACCTAACTGACGTTAGTTGGCCTAACTAATGCTGATGACTATGACAATCAGTAACCTCCTCCAATGTCTATATCAGTGAAGCTTTTAGGTCCACAACCTAACAATCTCCCACTTGGAGATAAACATCTACATTGTACCTATACCTGTACACCATCTGATTTGTTTCCTATCTTCTATCCCTCTTCAAGCACAATCTTGAAGACCAACCACCACACAACCTATGGTGTAACACTTGTCATCCAAGTAACTTGACAAATCTAAAGTACTTGACCCTGCATAGCATGAATCCCTCCTGCTGGTCCCTCTCAGATACCTAAGAACCCACTAAACCACTTTCTAGTGCTTCCTTCCTAGATTGACTATGAACTTTTTGACAACACCCATTGCTTGGGAAAACTTAGGGAGTACACATGTACTCAATCTCATCATGTGATTGGGGACCCTATTCTGTGAACTATCCATCCATAAGTGTGCTTTCCATTTTGCATCCTACACTACCTTCACACAATCATCCTGTGACAACATCAACTTGTGATCTTCCCTATCTCTAGGATTACTCATGCCAAAGAATTTTGCTACTCCCAAATTCTTCATGGCAAACCACTAAACTAACCTTACCTTTAGCTCAGCAAAACCCTATATGTCTGAACCTGCAACAAGCTCGTCCTCCACATACAGTAACAGGATAATGTCGTGACCATCATCCACCTGGTAAGACAAACATAATGGTTACAATGACACTGACTAAAGCCATGCTTTGTCATCCACATATCAAACCTATAACACTATCCTATAGCTTCCTCAAGACCATATGACTTGGTCTTCTATCTCACGTGTCCATTCTCTCTATTCTTTAACCAAGGAATCCATTTATCTCTCAGTGCTTTTATCCCAGCTGGCAACTCTACCAAATCTCTCATTTGGTTCTTCTTCAAAGAATTCATGCCATGCTCCCACTATTTCCTAGATCCTTCTTGCTTTGTAGAGAGCAATGAGTATAAAGAAGAGGAACAACGAATTTGAGGCTTACTTACCCTTTCAATCCTTCACATGGGCATTTGAGACTCTTTGATAGCTTGCTGTTTGCCCAAAATCCATTTCAGTGACTGACCTCAGTCACCACACAGTCTGCATCTGACCAACGTTAGTTCCATGTGACTGTCTAGGTCACCAACACTAGTTATCCTACCGACATCAGTCTCCACCTGCCTGACACCATTGAATTTGCCTATCTACATATGACTGACATTGGTACCTGTCTATTCGACATCAGTTACCTATGACTGACACTGGTACCTATGTTTTCTTGTGAGTGATGACTTTTTACTTGCGAGCTCTCTTTGGATCAAAACCCTATCCAAACTACCCTACTCAGAGTTACTCAGCCTTCTCCACTAATCTCTATCCATCATCTCCTCCATAAACACCAAGGCTTTCTAATTCTTAAGTTTGTCAAATACATCTGACTTCTTCTTAAGAATATGCATCTCATTTTTGCTCATGTGACCAAGCCTACAAAGCCACGTCTTCGCAACAGAAGAAGAATCAATAATACAAGTAGGTAGATAAAGAGTACCTACTTTCTTACCACATGCTAATTCAAGTGCATCCACTATGAGAGTTCTTGTGCATCTCTCATCACCCAACTTTCCTAAAGCAATTAGCTGCATCTTCAAGATTGGGACCTGCATGACCTTCTTCAACACCCATGTGTTGGCTGCCTGAAATTTCAGCAACACTTCCCCTTTGCCAATACTTTGACAAGGCTCACCAATCCCTCTATCTAGGGCTGCATGGAAAGAGGCAACAGAATCTATAAACCAAGATTCTACTTTATCCAAGGAACATCCTAGAGCATCCTATGCAACAACACCTGCAACATCTACTTCTTCAGTTCCTTCATGCTGATCTTCTACCAACAAACAATATTCTTTACCTGCTCTTTCTTTCCATAATACCGTAATTCACCATTCATGTTTTTCAATTCCTCCATTCTTAGTGTAATTTCTTCTACCATTGTTATACTCCCACTCAATCAAAAACCCCTGAGAGTGACCTATAACCAAACACAAACCTGCTCCCTGCAACCTTAGCTCTGATACCACTTTATCAGTGGTATCACTGCATGAAACCAACAACCAGAGCTCTGATACAACTTTGTCAGGGATCTAAAACAACAAACATGCTCTAACTCCACTGTTAGGATCTAGGAAGCACCATTGATTACCATGTACAAGCAACTAAATGCATATTTTAACCAAAAGTAACAAGTAACTAGAATTTAGAAATAACATAGAATATGAGAGACAATACCCAATTGTATTAATACTCTTCCAGAAGGAAATAAAATAAATAAGATGCCATAGTCTTCTTCCTTACACACCTCTAGGGCTCCCACACCTCTAGGGAATAAATAGTAAATCTCTTCAAGAGCTCACTCTCTCTTATGGTCCCAACACACAACTCAAACACAGAGTTGGTGTTCATCTCCAACCAATTAGTATCACTACTGTCAATACCACCAGTCAGTATCACTATTGCTAGTACACAATTGCTCCACACACTCCAAATCTGAGTACACACTGTACTCCAAGTACACAATGTACTCTAAGTAAATCTCTCTTGATCTTTCTACCTATTATGTTGCTGTCACCTTTTATCCTACTGCCCCACAGATCACCTTTGACCTCATACACACACACACCCCTGCAAATCAATAATCTTACTTATCTATGTAGATCTCTCTACACCCTGAAGAACCCTTGTCCTTGCCTCACCAAGTCCTTATGATTCTCCAAACTAGTACCCCAGTGGATCTTCTTCTTGATCTTTCACACCTACAGACCAACCTGATCATACACACTTGGCACCCCTGTGGAACTAGGAGGAACTACCCTTGCTCTCTTCACTCTCAGAAGGAGCTAACCAAGCTCAACTCTAAACTAGAACACTTTACAATATAGCCCATGAGTCTATTATATATCTCATGCAAACAATAATTAGACATCCAATTACAATAATCAGATCCATAGCTTAAGACTAAAATTAGCCTTTCAACATGCAAACAGCGAGTTTGTTAACAAACTTTCCATAAAACTCATAGTTTCAAATCGCACAGATGACCGACATCGGTCCCTGTCCACCTGGAGATGACCGACGTTAGCTAAATACTACCAATGTCAGTTGCCTTCCAGTCTACACCTGACCAACGTCAGTTGGCCTAACCAACACTGATGACTATGACACTCAACAACCTCCTCCAATGTCTGCATCAGTGAAGCTTTTAGCTCCACAACCTAACAATCTCCCACTTGGAGATAAATAGCTACACTATACCTGTACCTGTACACCATCTAATTTGTTTCCTTGCTTGTATCCCTCTTCAAGCTCAATCTTGAAGACCAACCACCAAACAACCTATGGTGCAACACCTGTCATCCAAGTAACCTACCAAATCTAAAGTACTTGACCCTGTATAGCATGAATCCCTATTGTTGGTCCCTCTCAGATACCTGAGAACCCACTAAACTGCTTTTTAGTGCTTTCTTTGCAAATTGACTATAATCTTTTTGACAACACCCACTACTTGGGCAAACTCAGGGAGTACACATGTACTCAACCTCATCATGTGATTGGGGACCCTATTCTGTGAGCTATCCATCCATAGGTGCACTTTCCATTCTGCATCCTGCACTACCTTCACACAATCACCCTGTGATAACATCAACTTGTGATCTTCCCTGTCTCTAGGATTACTCATGCCAAAGAATTTCACTACTCCCAAATTCTTCATGGTAAACCATTGAACTAACCTTACCTTTAGCTCAACAAAACCCTATATGTCTGAACCTGTAACAATCTCATCCTCTACATATAATAACAGGATAATGTCGCAACCATCATCCACCTGGTAAGACAAACACAATGGTTACAATGACACTGACTAAAGCCATGCTTTGTCATCCACCTGTCAAACTTGTACCACTATCCTACATCTTCCTCAAGACCATATGACCTAGCCTTCCATCTCACATGTCTATTCTCTCTATTCTTTAACCAAGGAATCCATTTGTCTCTCAATGCTTTTATCCTGATTGGCAACTCTACCAAATCTCCCATTTGGTTCTTCTCCAAATAATTTATGCCATGCTCCCACTGTTTCCTGGATCCTTCCTGATCTTTAGTGAGCAATGAGTATAAAGAATAGGAACAACAAATTTGAGGCTTACTTACCCTTTCAATCCTCCACATGGGCATTTGAGACTCCTTGATAGCTTGCTGTCTACCAAAAATTCATTCTAGTGACCGAGCTCGGTCACCACACAGTCTGCATCCGATTGATGTCAGTTCCATGCGACTGTCCAAGTCGACGATGCCGATTATCCTACTGACATCAGTCTCTACCTACCTGACACCACTAACTTTGCCTATTTGCACATGACCAATGTCGGTGCTTGTCTGTTCGACATCAGTTACCTATGACCGACGTTGGTACCTATGTTTTTCTGTGAGTGATGACTTTTTACCTATGAGCTCTCTTTGGATCAAAACCCTATCTAAACTGCTCTACTCAAAATTACTCAACCTTCTCCACATCCATCATCTCCTCCATAAACACTAAGGCTTTCCAATTCTAAAGTTTGTCAAAGACATCTGACTTCTTCTTAAGAACATGCATCTCCTTCTTGCTCATGTGACCAAGCCTACAAAGCCACGTCTTCACAATAAAAAAAGAATTAGTAATACAAGAAAGTGGATAAAGAGTACCTAATTTCTTACCACATGTTAATTTAAGTGCATCCAATGTGAGAGTTCCTGTGCATATCTCATCACCCAACTTTCCTAAAGCAATTAGCCGCATCTTCAAGACTGGGACCTGCATGACCTTCTTCAACACCCATGTGTTGGCCACCTGCAATTTCAGCAACACTTCCCCTTTGCCAATACTTTGACAAGGCTCACCAACCCCTCTATTTGGGGCTGCATGGAAAGAGGCAACAAAATTTATAAACCAAGATTTTACTTTATCCAAGGAACATCCCAGAGCATCTTGTGCAACAACACCTGCAACATCTGCTTCTTCAGTTCCTTCATGCTGATCTTCTACCAACCAACAATATTATTTACCTGCTCTTTCTTTCCATAACACCATAATTGACCATTCATGCTTTTCAATTCCTTCATTCTTAGTGTACTTTCTTCTGCCATTGCTATACTCCCACTCAATCAAAAACTCCTAAGAGTGACCTATAACCAAACACAAACCTACTCCCTGTAACCTTAGCTCTAATACCCCTTTGTCAGTGGTATCACTGCATGAAACCAATAACCGAAGCACTGATACCACTTTGTTAGGAATATAGAACAAAAAACATGCTCTGACTCCAATATTAAGATCTAGGAAGCACCATTAATTACCATATACAAGCAACTAAATGCAAAATTTAACCAGAAGTAACAAGTAACTGGAATTCAAAAATAACATAGAATATGAGAGACAATACCCAATTATGTTAATACTCTTTGAGTAGGAAATACAACAAAGAAGATGCCACAGTCTTCTTCCTTACACACCTCTAGGGATACCACACCTCTAGGGCATAAACAATAAATCTCTTCAAGAGCTCAATCTCTCTCTTATAGTCCCAACACACAACTCAAACACAGAGTTGGTGTTCACCTCCAACCAGTTAATATCACTACTGCCAGTACCACCAGTCAGTATCACTACTGCCAATACACAAGTGCTCTACACACTCCAAATCTGAGTACACACTATACTCCAAGTACACAATGTACTCCAAGTAGATCTCTCCTAATCTTACTACCTATTGTGTTGCTGTCACCTTTGATCCTACTGCCCCACAGATCACCTTTGACCTTGCACACACACACACTTGCAAATCAATGATCTTACTTACCCATGTATATCTCTCTATACCCTAAAGAACCCTTATCCTTACCTCACCAAGTCATTATTATTCTCCAAACCAGTACCCCAGTGGATCTTGTCCCTGATCTTGCACACTTGCAGACCAACCTGATCATACACACTCAGCACCCCTATGGAACTAGGAGGAGCTACCCTTGCTCTCTTCACTCTCATAAGGAGCTAACCAAGCTCAACTCTAAACTAGAACACTTTATAATACAGCCCATGAGTCTATTATATAGATCTCATGCAAACAATAATTAGATATCCAATTATAATAATTAGATCTGCAGTTCAAGACTAAAATTAGCCTTTCAACATGCAAACAATCGGTTCATTAACAAACTATCCATGAAACTCATAGTTTTGAACTGCACAGGTGACCGACGTCGGTCCCTATCCATCTAGAGATGACTGACATCGACCGAATACTGTCGATGTCAGTTGCCTTCCTATCTACACCTGACTGACGTCGGTTGGCCTGACTGATGCCGGTGACTGTGACACTCAGCAACCTCCTCCAATGTCTGCATCAGTGAAGCTTTTAGCTCCACAACCTAACACCTAGGGTCTCTTTTGCCATTATATTTATAAAATTTTAGTGGCTCATAGATTAAAAGAAATAGAATTTGGAGGTACTCCATGTTAAATGGATATGAGCACACATTGTTCAATTTGAACTTCTTGGTCTGCTTTCCTATCTAAATGAATATAATTACAACCTTTATTTGTTTTAATTCTTGGGCTAAGAAACTAGATGGTACTATTGGTTGTGGTTATGGTTGGGAGATCAAAGGTGGATTACCTTGATCAAGGTATAATGGGGGAATGGGGTATTGCATAATGTTGGTTTGATGGACTGATCAATAAATAAAATACATCTATGCATTAGGATTAGGATAATGGTATGGTATGCATTATTTTTTATACATTATGGTTAGGGTTTAGAATATGGTTTTGATTTTAAGGGAAATATTTTTGTGACAGAGGTATATGGCTTGGTGGAAGGTATTGTGCTTGTTGGGTTTGAGTAAAAACTTGTTGTCAACTAGTTAAACCTTATTGTATAAAGGGTAACCATTATTGGATAAATCCCTATTATTGAATGTGTTACATGTTGGATCCCTATTGTATATTAGGTACACATTAGGTAAAAGGAAATTATTTCCTATTGGCTACTTTCTGTAATTTGGGACCTCTATATTGAGTAAACACCTATTTTGAACTGGGTATTTATTAGATGTTAGGTGTATTTTATTGACCAAAAAGAATGAATTTTTTATTAGACAACATTTGTGATGAAATTACATTTATTGTAATGGTAGATTGGTTTGCATATGTGGTTATAAAATATTAGTCACCACCTATTGAGGTAGGGTAGTGTTCAACACTTGTTTGGGTACATGTTGGTTTGTGTTTGGCTACTTTCCACCTACTACATTTTTAAGGAATCTATTGGTTGATGGGTGTTAGTGGCCTATTATGGTTAGGAAATAGGCATGCTTTTCCCTATTATTGTAAACAACTCATGGTATTGGTAAGAGGCACCTGTTGTAATGAATTATTTTATGTTGTCTTTGACCCACCTTGGTTTAAATTATAATGCACTTACATGTTATCTACTATGTTTTACAAATGGTCTTAGGTAGAATCCACAGTCACTTCCTCAATGGTAAGGACATTGAATATGTCACCAAGCAACATTTTTTTGAAAAATTGGTCCACTTTCAAATTAGTATGGCTTGAAGAATCAATTTTCACCCCTATTGAAGGATCTAACTCTTTAAGTGGGGTGTTTGAAATGGCCATAGTGTTGAAATTTTAAGCTAAATTAAGATATGTCTAATATGCTTGTTGCATCTATGTGAATTAGTCAACGATTAGACCCTTTCTTTTTGTAAGCACATTAATATCTTGGTTGGGTATTGACATGAGTGTTTGATGGTAAATAGTTTAGTCCTATTCAATTTGTATGACACGAGGTGTGTTTCTAGGTGCTCTAGCTAAACTAGGTAGGATTTCATGGGGAAAGTATATCAAGAATTTTTCTCTTACCTCTATGGCCCTAACTAAAATTGTGTACCTATTTTCAAGTAAGTGATGATCAAATAAGCATGGGTCATAACTTGTTGTCATGTTTACATTACATAGTAGGGATACCATTATTGGACATGTTCAATGATCGATGCAACTTTAACAAGGTATTGGGATGTTTTTCTTGATTTTTCCCTAGATAAATAGGTGCATTAAATAGGTACAATGTTAGTGGGTCATGTCCTTGTTTTGTATATCGAGTATAATAATAGGGATATGAATCCTTCTCATAAGCTAAAACATTTCCATATGGCTCTTGAATGAAGGGTTCATTTTTGACTAAGTTCTCATAACTCAGATTACACATTATCCCATTACATGTATAGCGAGGCATATCTAAATCCATGGATAATGTATCTCTAATAAAAAAAGTCTAATGTTTGCAAATGCTCAAAATGTGGTCTAAAAAGGAAAGTTTGTAAAACTATAAAAATGATCTAAAAACTATCAATAAACCACACTTATCTCTTTAAAATAGGTCTAAATATGACTCATAAATGTGGTTTTGGCAAACAACCTTTAGCTTTTTTAAAAATTCTTAAAGGTGAAACATCTATACTAGGTCTAAGGCAAAGTCAAATTAGAAATAAAGAATAAAAATAGTCTTTGTCAAGGTGATTTGAACAAACTTAATATAGGTATGAAAATGAAACAAAAGGTGCTACATATTTGGCTAAATTCAAAAATCTAGACTTGGAAGGGAATGAACTAGGTCTACATCATGAAAATAATGCTAGACTTTGAAACAAAATGGTTGAGGTAAAAACTTGAAAATCAATGTAAATCTAAGGGAAATGGTTTGAAACACTTTATTTAGAGACATGAATTAATCTCAACACATGAAATTAAGATAAATTTGATTGTAACACAAAGAACTTACTCTAGGAACATGCCTAAAACTAATTGGGAAAGTCAATCTCAAGTAACAAACTAAGAATAAAGAGTAAAACATTTAATCATAAGTGATAGACAAGACTCAAACATAAACTAGTTGTGCTTAGAGCTATACTTGAAGAATGAGTTTTGACCTTAGTTTGATATGGTAAATTATTTCAAAACACATGAAAGAAACCACTCCTACGCCTAGGCCAAGGTCTTTAAATCAAGTCAGAAATTGATCCAATTTTCACAATCCAAAGATAAAAAATGAACACCCAAGCCCAAAATAGGCAAAAATTTAGCATAGACCAATAATTTTTAGATCCTAAATTTGAAAGATGAGTTTCAAACTTGGTGAAAAATACTCAAATTTTCACATGAATAATGGCCTAGATTCAAATAGGTATCATAATGACACTTTTTGGAACAAAGGTACAAAAATATATTTGGAATTAGTTTTGAATAAAGGTAAATGTAACATTTCCTTGAACAAGTGTACAAAGGTGGTTTTATCAATCTAAGGAAAACATTTTAAATGATTTAAATAGTGTAACACTTATTTTCTCAAAGTAGTGTGTGTAATATGTATTTTGTTTTAATGTTTTGAATTTTTTTGGACATAGTTTTACACAAAAAAATAATTTAGACCCAAAAACAAATGCAAGTAAAATAATAAAACAAGAACCTAAGTGCACATCCTATGCTAAAAGTGACAAGGTTGCATAGTTTCTACCAAAGTTTCCATCGATATACCAATTTCAAAAGGAATTACATGTTAATCCAAAAGGTAAAAATGGATGTAGGTAGAGTTTTTTAAGCCCCCCATTCCTCTCAAACATTGATACATGTAAAGAAACTTAGAGTTCATAAGAAACTTGATATTTGTTAGGATATTCCATAGAAAGTATGGTTGATCTAAATATAATTTTTTTGATGTGTTCTAAATGTTCCACACATATAACTAACATGAATAAAATAATCATTTCATTTGGATGGTTTTCATCTATCTTGTCATGCAAAGGTCTTATGCTTTTCACAATGACTTTAGCTATGTAATGCTTAGTGAAGTCCTATGTCAAGTACATATAAGCTCTGAGGGATCATTGAACTAGTTAGGAAATCCACTCTACCACTTTTCTATCCAAAATCATAAGCATTTATATCCACCATAATGGAATAGGGTTGGAAAAATGTTGGGAGATGAAACCCTAGGTCAATGCCCTTCTACAGAACTCATGAGGATGTTATGAACTCCCACTCACAATCTAATGTGGAAAAAGAAATAAAATATAATTAGAACTTTGGGGTTGTTTTTGAGTCACCCAAGTCACTTAGAGCCTAGGGAAATCATACACAAATTTTATTACTTCTAAAAATCAACTAAACAAGAAAAAATGATGCACTTTTGATCACCCAAGTTCCCTAAAGAGGATGGGAGGAGAGCATATACATGAGGTTTTGCTAAAAATAAAATACTTTAGGAAAATAAACTAAGTAATTTTGTAAAAAAGGAAATCAAAAAGTAAAATCTCTTAGTAGCAATAAATACAATGTTTTTTTAAGAAATTAACAAAATTTGAAGTGAAGTTTGGTCCTTTGTGTTTGAACTTGTAACTTTGAAAAATAAAAAGTAAAGTTGTTTTACAAGTGATGCTTAAGCACCAAAAAGACAAGTGTGAATGAATTTTAAATTTATTAAAACCTTCTCTTTTTGACTTATTTTCCTATAAAAAGTGTTAAATAATTAATTTTTGTTTATTTGAAATGGTTATTAAAAAATAACTTTCACTTTTTAATCTCTGGGGTTTTAATCTCAAGGTGAAGTCATCATTTACTAGACATGGTGAAGTCATCATTTTATTACAAAAATAGCACAGATAGAACATAATTTTGGTTAATTCATCATTTATTAGGGGTGAATTTATTTATTACATTATTCAAAGTCACTTTTTATCCAATTAAAAATGGTGAAGTCATTGAATTCATAAAGGAAAGTTACCTAGCGGAGTCACTAATTTCTTAGGTTGAAGTCACCTATGTATTTCATCAAAGTTATCAGGACGTAGAGGATGAAAATTTAGTCAAAGTCAATAAAATTTAGTGTCAAATTCATCATTTCATAAAAACATAATAAAAAATAGAACACATGAAAACTGGTGGAGTCACCGACTAGCAGGCACAAAGTTATTGATTAGCAGTCAAATAAAAATATGGGTTTTCAAGGTAAAAATCTAAAAAATTAAGGTTTAAGTGATATTTTATTAGATTTTAAAGGTCCAATATCACTCTTTTAATTCATGTGGTGTTGAGGTATGTTCTTTTTTTTGGTATTATGACATTGATGTCAAGGTCAATATGGATGTCATTAATGTCAAGGTCAAAGTTGATGTTATGCATGAAGTGGTATGTGACAAGGAAGTCTTATGATAAGAGAGAATTTGAAGGTAACAAATTGTATATTTATTAAGAGATAATTTCAAGGTATTCTAGTAATTTTTATGAGGTTGATGACATGTTTTAAAGTCAAGATCAAGATACAAGGTAATCATATTGTTGAGCACTAGTCTTGAGGAAGATTATCTTATCATGAACATGTGCATGAATAAGTGGGTATATATGTATGATAATATCCAATGATCATAAAATTAATATGATCAACATGTTGAAGCATCAAGGAATGTTTCAAGTTTAGTTTTCAATCTTCAAGAGCTTGAGAAGCCTAGTCATGACTTTGATCATCACATGAAGAGACCTTATGAGAAGGTATGTAGATTGTGGTATGGTAATATGGATATACATAGGTATGAGTGGGTGTTTAAGGATGATCAAACATGTATATGAAGTTTTAGAACACTCAAGAAAGTTTCAAGGTAAACCTACAGGGGTAAGGTCTTAAGCCTAAGCATGCAACCAGACTGGTCATAGACCCTACTTGACCTATTAAGGTATTATGAAGTGTTATCAAGACCTATAAAGGATAAAAATTAGTGTTAGAGAATTTAAAAGGTTTCTTTGGAATGTGAGTAAGGTGAAAAGTGCTTATACAATAACTATAAGATCTACTTTAAGGCCTAATATGAATTACAAATCCAAATCCTAAAGATCAAAGAGAGATGTTGATCAAATAGGGTATGAGGTTCAATTCCTAAGTAATGAATGGATAAATTAGCATTGATAGAGGTTTTTCATGTTATTTAAAGTGTTCTACTAAAATTTTAGGTCTTAATTTGAATATTAAAACATCAAATGTGGTTTTGAGGTTTCTTGTGCACATAGAATGTAGAGTTCTCAACTTGAGGACTTTCATGTGCTCATTGGCATGTGTAACCTTTACATGAGATAATAATAAGTTAATGGATGTTGTGGAAGGATCCTATCTAAATTTTTTAATAATTTATTTTTAAATTAAGTTCCTAATATTTATGAATGATCTTTAAGACTATAAGGTGGTCTTAACCCTCTCTAAAACCCTAACAATGACTTGATATGGAAGATGTTGATATAAATGGATCAAAATGATTTGGATGACCTTTTGGAAATATGATTATCATTAATGTCAAAAGGGAAATTATGATCTTATCATTATTTCTCAAATATGAATATGTTTATCATGGTGATTCTATCAGAGTTCAAGTATGATTGTAATGCTTGTGTGCATGAATGAAATTCATCTAGTTCTTCATAATGATCATCTAGCCATTTCAAGTCTAGATAAGAAAAGATGAGAAGGAATTTTCCTAACATCACCATTTCCACATGTGAATAATTATGGGGGAACTATTAATATGGTTGTGATCACATTAGTCCCTATTTATTATGCATTGAAGTTTAGTTCATGTGATGTAGCGTGATAAAATATATGCTTGATAAAAGTAGGGCTCCAAAACATTTTGACAGTGTTTTCCAACACAATCAAATTTGTAGGTTGCAAGATAAAGATAAGTAGTAACTTTTATAATGCCATATCATTTACATAATAATATTTTAGAACCAAATGGATATAATATTCTATGACAGAGGAATAAATGCACCAATTTGTAGGTCATGAGACTAAGCGCAACAAGAGGTATGTAGGTGCAAATTTAGCCTTCCAAGTAAAATGAAATGGTCTCCATACTTAAACAAAATATGCACAAGATCATGAAAATTTGTCATGATTTTAAAAATATCATCCATGAACATTTTCAAAATAAATAGATATTATATCTATTATGGGTTTTTCATGAGCATCTTGAATATATGGATTGAAGGTTCAATTAAAAAAGAATGAGCTCAAAATTGAATTATCTTTAATCTCAAACTAGATAGGGTTTCTCAATAAAACCTTAAGAGTTTAAGTCATGTTGTCAATATGCACTTTTCATTTTGATGGTGACTAGTTATATCCTGGACCCATTAGCTTAAGTTATAACTTAAGCCTTTGTCATCATTGCAAAACTAGCTCTTCAACCTAACAATTATCAACTCAAGCAGTGATTAAAGGACTTAATATTTCCTAAGTATTAGACTTTATATTATGTCCCATCTTGATCAATGATGATCAATTCATCATACTTAGATGATCTAATGAATTTAAATGAAGTCAACTTATCAAAAATACCTTCGAGTTAATGCAAAGAGACAAGTGTTACAATCACGAAACCTGCACAGTAAATCAATAGAGTGGTTCTTAGTCAAAAGGTCAATGAGTAATGTAATATTTCTAAGTGTATCAATAGTTTAAAATAAAAATAATATGTATAATTCATGTGATAATTCTAATTTTCACTCTCTTAAGAGCTTAGTAGACATAAAGATTGGGCTTATCAGAAGATTTGATAGTGAGCTGATGATTGTATAAAGGATATCCAATGAAGTAAGTAGACCTAGATAGAATAAAGTGATTGATGGTTATCAACATAATGGTGAGTTATATATCAAGCACATTTGATAATATTTATAGATTGAAAGTGATCTAAATATATAGGAAGCACCAAGATAGGAGAAATAACTCAATGTTTCAAAACTAGGCAGAGATAAAGGTTATGCATCTTTGAAGATCAAATGGCATGTAGAAGCTCAGATCAAGAAGATCAACAAATGTGTTTTAAAAATGACAAATATAAATTTTATAAGTGTACAAGGATCTAATATAGAATGTGATCATGTCAAATATTGATCGAATGGACATGATTAAAGTTTATCTAGTTAATTAGAGACCATTAGATCATGGCACAAAAGTAAGAACATACAAGTAATCTATGAATCTCGACACAAATAATGAGATTGATAAATCTAAATAATAAAAAAAACATAGTATATGCATCAAAAATTGAGTCTGAAAAATTCTATAGATGGTAAAGAGACCTATAATTATGATGTGATACATGGAATCAAGATGTAGGAAACTTACAATCCAATTCATAATGAACTAGAGTCAAAAATTGGCATGATGTGTTATAGTCTGAGTGTGAACACCTAGAAGAAATAGAACCATAGACCAACTATTTATATATATGATATCTATGATAAAGGAAATGTGGGATGGAATAATTGTATTTTATATTTAGCCAATTCAAATATAGATAGAGGTAGAAATTAAAATCCAATGAAGTGTGTCAAATAGAAAATCATAAAGACATAGAACCAAAGGGGTTAGAGAAGAGAAAAGTGGTTGGTGAATTAAATGAAGTGTGTAAAATAGAGACATATCCAGACATAGGACTAGAGGAATAGAGAGGAGTAGAGAGGAAGAAAGGAATAAAGAGAATTTGTAGAGTATGAACATTTGTAGATTAAACCTATAACATAGAACAAAGATTTAGATTCATGTATGAATTTGATTTATAAATTAGAGTTACAACTCCATATAAGAGTCTAATAGGTTGGTGCCATCAGATAAGATAATTGGGTGCTCAGATTAGGGAGTGGGTTCTTCTTTAGACTTAGTGCTCTTAAATTAGGGGATTAGTGTCTCCTTAGGATTGGTGTCCTTAAACATTGTAACCAGTGAAGCTTTGAACCATGAGGCTAGATTAGAATAGTAGTTTATAGCAGCTATTTTCACCATGGTTTTTACCTTTGGATTTTCCATGTTTAAGTCTTGTGTCATGTGTATTTGTGTTTGTATGATCTCTACATATTTGATTTGACCCACATATATATTTTAATATATTCTAAAAGGTATTAATGGACTAGTTTTAATTCATATACTGATTCATCCCCCCCCTTAGTATCTAGTTGTGTTTTAATAGTTGGTATCATATCCTAGGGTTCCTTGAAAGAAGCTTAATTAGCTCAAGTATATCTTGGAATAGTGAACACAATGGCTAGTTAAGAAAGATCTTCATCAAATAAGGCACTTCTCTTTGATGGATCTAATTATGTACTTTATAGCATAAGAATGGAAGAATATATATCATAATTAGGATTTGATGTATGTATTTATGTGGTAAATTAATATACATCCCCTACTACAACTCCTATTGATTAGGCTATTGAGAAGGCATATGAGAGCAATGCCAAGGGAAAGAATGTTATTCTTTATGGATTGTCAAACTTAGAGTTTGTCAAGGTGATGAAGTATTAAAATGATCAAGATATCTAGAACAAACTGAAGAAAATATATTAAGGAGATGACAAGGTAAAGCAAGCCAAGATAAAAACTTACAAAGGCATTTGAGAGTCTTAAGATGAATGAAGAGGAGAAAAATTTAGACTACCTCCTCAAGATAGATGAAATAATAATGTAATCAGAGGCCTTAGAGAAGAAATGAAAGAGTCAATCATTATCAAAAAGGTTTTAAGATCTTTTCCATCAAGATACAATTTCTAAAATCTCTACAATAGAAGAAGTAAGAGATCTAGATAAAATCATTGTTGATGAGTTGCATGGGACCTTCATAGCCTATGAGATGTGAATGGGAGAGACAAACATCTTCAAGAGAGAAGATGCATTAAAAGTTTCTAAGAAATAAAAAGTAGAAGCATCCTCATCTAGATCTAAGGAAACTGATGAAGAATAAGCCAATTTTTTAGGAGATTAAAGAAAGGATCTGGAAAGTATGTAAGTAATTTACCCTGCAAATGATTTAATTATGGTAAAGTAGGAAATTTTGCTGTTAAATTACCTCATAATAAAAAGGATAACACTAAGTAGAGAGTATAAAAAATGTGAAACCCTATTATCCCAAGAATAATAACTTATTCAAAAATAAAAAAGGTCTATACACAAAAGAAGACAATGATAGTGTGAATGTTTACCATGACTATGCTTTTATGGCTAAGGGAAATGAACCTCTATTCATGTCAGTAGGATCAAATCTTATAGATCTATATCAAGAAGAATTTGAAGACTCAGATGAATAAGAAGGAGAGGTGGACCTTGAATGTGAGCTCAGCTATGCTTTAGAGTAAATTAATAAGCTAAGAAAAGAGAGCTCAAAATAGAAAAAGCTTGGACAAAAGGAAATTGAGAAAATATACAAATGTATAGAGAAATATAATCAGATGATGGTGAGTCTAAAGACACAAGTTGAAGAGGCTAAGAGAATAGAATATGTAGTCAAAATTGAACTACAATCTAAAACTAATGAATGTATAAAATAAGAAGAAAAGATAGTGGTTTTGAGAAAAGAACTTGAAAAATCCAAAGGTCAACTAAACAAAAGTCTGAAGTTGATATGAGGATCAAACATTCTTGATAAACTGATCAATTCTTAAAATACCTTAAAATATAGATCAGGTCTTGGATATGAAGAGGGAAAGAGTTACACTATTAGTAAATTTTCTAACCTATATGAAACTTCAAAGTAGAAGGAGAATCAAGAGCAAAAAAAGATAAATCTTGCAAGGATATAAAGACATACTCAAACATAGCTGATGTGAAGAAAGATAACCTAAAAATAAGTTTGAAGAGAAGAAGAAGACAAAGGTAGTTGATGCTGATGAATACACCAAGGTGAGAAACTTGAAGAAGCCACAACTTAGAAGATTTCCTCATGTTGCACTAAGAAATGCTATGACTAGGTATTCCTCATTGTTTTATGGTTATTGATATAGTTGTAATCATTTTGGTCATAAGTCTAGTAATTTTAGAGTTGTACCTATAAGGAGAATGAAAATTTTAAGAAAAAATTCATTTTCACCTTTGATAAATACAAAATTAATGATCTATAATTGTAATAACTTTGGTCACATATCTAAACATTGTATAACTAGCTTTGTAAGATCAAAAGTACATAATGTAAAGAAAGACATGACTATTAGTGTGAAAAAAGGTTCACAAGTTTTTGAAAAGAAGATAAATAAGAAACCCAAAGATGTGTGGAGAGTGAAAAATCAATCCATGATTGCTTATACTACACTCTATGCCAAGAAGTAGACTTTATGGGTGATAGACAGTGGTTTCTCAAAGCATATGACTAGTGATAAGAAAAACTTCACCAAATTGAGAATATGTAAGGAAGGATATGTCAACTTGGGAGACAACACAGTAGTAAATATAAAAGGTAAAGGAACCTTGAACATATATGGTAAATTGCCTACACATGATGTCCTTTATGTTAAAGGATTGAAGCATAATTTTCTAAGTGTCATCCAAATGTGTGACAATGGATACAAGGTCACATTTGATATAGAATAATGCAAGATAAAGATATTTATAAGAATATTTGAAGAAGGGAAAAGGACTGAGAGCAATATCTATATTCTTGTTGAAGTGAATGGAAATAGTTACCTGATAAGAAAGGTTGATGAGACCTAGTTGTGGAATAGGAGAATGGGTCATGTCAAATTTGATAACCTAGTCAAATTAAGCTCAAATAAGTGTGTAAGACACATGCCCAAGATAACTAAACCTAAAAATACTACTTATAAGGAATATCAACTAGGTAAGCAAACAAGGGTCAAATTTCAAATAAAGGAGTATGCAACTATAAAGCCTTTACAATTAATTCATACTAATATTTGTGGTCCTACTAACACAAGAGTATATAAAGGAGAGAGATACTTCATGTTGTTTATACATGATTACTCAATAATGACATGGGTAACCTTTTTTGAAGGATACGTCACAAGCCTTTGAGAGATTCAATATTTTTAGAGCTATGGTAGAGAATGAGATTAGATGAAAAATTAAATGATTAAGATCAGATAAATCTGGAGAATTCACCTCACATTATTTCATAGAGTATTGTGAGAAGCGTGAGATCAAAAGGCACTACTCTGTAGTAAGGAATCCACAACAAAATGGATTTATTAATAGAAAGAATAAAATAATCAAGGAAATGGCTAGAACAATGCTAAAGGAGGCCAAGTTACTTGATGGATATTGGAGAGAAGTATTCCAAACAAAAGTATACATCTTGGATAGAGTTTAACTAAGGGTAAATAGTGACAAAACTCCCTATGATCTATGGTATTGAAATCCTACCTCTGTTAAGTACTTCAGAGTGTTTGGAAGCAAATGATACATCAGGAGAAAAGAGGACAAGTTGGGAATATTTGAATAAATATGTGATGAAGGAATATTTATTGGTTATTCAACTCAAAGCAAAGCTTATGTATGTTATAATAATAGGCTACACAAGATAGTGGAGAGAATCAATGTCAAAGTTAAAAAAGGCATAAAACATGTTGAACCTAATAAGGAAATTAGTATTGAAGAATTAGATCTTGAAGAAGAAGTAGATAATGAATAAGCCAAGGAAATGAATGAAAAAACACCTTCAAGATTTGTTTAAAAGGATCATCTTAAAGAGCAGATAATTGGCAATAAGAATAAAGGAGCTCAAACAAGGAAAAGAGTTGTAATGAACAAAGAGCAACTAAGTTTTGCTCTAATGTCTCAAATAGAACCTAAGATCTATGTTGAAGCTAGTAAGGATGAGAATTGGCTTAAAGCCATGGAAGAATAACTAAACCAAATTAAAAAGAACAAAACTTGGCAGTGAGTTCATAGACCCTCAAACAAGATTGTGATAGGTACAAAATGGGTATATAGAAAAAATCTCAATGGAGATGGAGTTGTTATAAGAAATAAATAGAGATTGGTGTGTAAAGGATATGCATAAGTTGAAAGCATATATTTTGAGTAAATATTTGCTCCAGTTGCTAGATTAGAAGCTATAAGAATGTTTCTAGCATTCTCTATTTATAATAAGTTCAAAGTCTATCAAATGGATGTCAAGTAAACGTTCTTGAATAAAAACCTAGAAGAAGAAGTCTACATAGAACAAATTGAATGTTTTAAGTTGTGAGAATAAGAATATTATGTATGTAGACTGAAGAAATCACTATATGGTATAAAACAGGCACCTAGATCATGGTATTCAAGATTGGACCAGTACTTGCAAAAATAAGGATTCAACAAAAGATGTGCAGACAACAATCTATAGTTTAGATTAAAATGTGATCATATGTTTATTGTTTTTATTTATGTTGATAACATCATCTTTGCTGCTAGCAATAAAAAACGTGCAAAGATTTTTTTACTCAAATGCAAAGTGAATTTGATATATCTATGTTAGGAGAACTTTATTTCATCCTTGGTCTAAAAATAACACAAATGGATGAAGGGATATTCATATCCCAAACCAAGTATTCAAAGGATATGCTCAAGGAATTTGGAATGGAAGATAGCAAACCAGTTAGTACTTTCATGATAACTAGATGCAAGTTGAGCAAAGAGGATGATTCACTTGATGTAAATCAAACTATGTATAGATCAATTATAGGTAGATTTATATACCTAATTTCTTCAAGACCACATATCATGAAATCAGTGTGCATGGTTGCTAGATTTTAGGCTACTCCTAAAGAGTCACATGTCAATGCAGTGAAAATAATAATTAGATACATCAATAGCACAATTTATTATGGCCTATGGTACCCTACAAGTGAAGATTTCAATTTGACAACATATACAAATACTAATTACGCAAGAAGTGTGTATGATAGAAGAAGCACTAGTGGTGGTACATTTTTCCCTAGAAACATACTTGTTTCATGGTTGAGCAAAAAATAAGAGTTAGTTACTATTTTTATAGTAGAATTAGAGAAAGTAGCAGTAGTGGCATGTTGCACTCAAGTCTTTTAGATAAAGAAAACAATCAATGACATCAAAGTTGAGTAGAATTCACCTATTTCTATTCTTTGTGATAATTCAAGATCAATAAATATATAAAATAATCTATTGATGCATTTTATAACCAAGAACATATCATTCATCACTTATTAAGAGAGAGGGTGGTAGATCAAGAGGTCACAATGGAATATGTGCCAACTAAGGACCAACTTTTAGACATATTCACCAAACCTCTTCCCAAGGAACAATTTAAATATTTGAGATATAATTTGGGAGTGGTGGCTCCTACACCACATCACTAAATCACTAGTGATAGGGCATGAGTCCAAGGGGAGTCTCATGGAATCTTTATTAATCTTTGGAAGAAGAGAGAAAAGTCAACTCAGGTATGTATATTTCTAAAAATTACTAATGGGTTAAAATTTATATATTTTTGAAAAAACTCCTTTATCTATTAAAGGGGGGAAATATTTAGACAAATAGTCATATAAATTACATTTTTCATTGATGTCAAAGGGGGAGAAAAAGGTGCAAATGCTCTCTATAAGAGAGAGAGAAAAATGTTCTCTACAAAAGTGCAAAATTCAAATAACAAGTAGAGCAAGTGTCCAAGTTGACTATTAGGCAAATGTTTCATTGCCTAAGAGGGAGAAATTTTGGTATGAATAAATTCAATTCATACTTATTAGAAGCGAATGTAAGCAATGCTAGAGGATATGAATAGTAGAAGATTAGAGCATTTAGTTTGCCATCAATGACAAAGGGGGAGATTGTTGGAAATATGATTATCATTGATGTCAAAAAGGAAATTATGAGCTTGTAATTAATGCTCAAGAATGAATATGGTGATCATGTTGATCCTATGAAAGGTTAAGGATGATGGGAATGATTGTGTGCATGAATGGAATTCATCATTCTTCATGATGATCGTCTAGACATTTTGGGTCCAAAAAGGAAAAGATGAGAAAGTATTTTACTGACATCACCATTACCATATGTGATTGAGTATGAGGGCACTAGTAATATGGTTTTGATCACATTAGTCCCTATTTATTATACACTAAATTCTAGGTCAAGTGATGTAACGTGATAAAAGATATGCTTGAGCAAAGTAGGGCTCCATGACATTTTGATAGTATTTTCTAACATAGTTAAATTTGTGGGTTACAAGATAAAGATAAGTAGGAACTTTTATAATGCCATATCTTACACATAAGAAGTATTCAAGACAAAATATATATATGGATCAAATATATTATGAAAGAGGAACAAATATGCTAATTTGTAAGTCATGCAACTAAGTGCAACAAGAGATATATAGGTGCAAAGTTAGCCTTCCAAGTAAAATAAAATGGTCTCCATACTTCAAAAAAATCTTGACAAGGTCATGAAAAGTTGTCATGCTTTTACAAATATAATATATGGATATTTAAAAAAGAAATAGATAGTAGATATGTTATGGATTTTTCATGAGCATCTTGAATATATGGACTACATGCTAAATTAAGAAGGAATGAGCTCAAAATTGAATTATCTTTGCTCTTAGAATAGATAGGTTTTTTAATTAAATCCCCAAGGCTTTAAGTCATGGCATCAATAGGTACCTTTTATTTTTATGGTGACTAGCTATAGCCTAGACCTAGTAGCTTAAGTTATAACTTAAGCTTTTATTATTGTTACAAAACCTGCCCCTCAACCTAGTAATTACCGGCTCGATTAGTGATCAAAAGACTTAATATTTCATAAGTATTAGACTTTATATTATGTATTAGCTTGTTAAATAGATATTGATTTATCATATGTATATTATTCAATGAAGTGAAATGAAGTCAAATTATCAAAAGGACCTTTGAATTAATGCACAAGTGACAAGTGTCATAATCATGGAGCCTACATAGTAAATCAATGAAGAAGTTCTAAGTCAAAATGTCAATGAGCCATGAAATATTACCAAGTGTCTCAATAGCATAAAATGATATAAATATACAAAATGCATGTGCTAATGTCAAATGTCACTCTCTTAGGATCTTAACAAATATAAATATTGGGCTTATCAGAAGATCTAACGATGAGTGGATGATCATATAAAAGAGATCCAATGAAGTCAGTGGACCTAGATGGAATAAAGTGATCGATGGTTATCGACATAGTGGTGAGTTAAATATTGATCATGCTTAAGAATATTGATAGATTGAAAGTGATCTAAGGATATAAGAAGCAATGAGATGAGAAAGAGCTCAATATTTAATGACTAGGTAGAGATAAAGGTTGTGCATCTTTGAAGATCAAATGACACGTAGAAGCTCAAATCAAGAAGATCAATAGATGTATTTTAAAGATGAAAATGCTAAAGTTTAGAAGCATAAAAAGATCCAAGAAAAATTGAGCCTATTAAATATTGATCAAATGGACATGATTTAAAGTTGATCCAATTAAATAGAGACCATTGGATTGTGGTGCCAAATTAAATATCAATAGTCAATATTTAAAGGTTTGTTCATACCAATGATAAATCATTGAAACATGTAAGAACATGTGAATAATCCATGAATCTCAACACAAACAACAATATTGATTGATCTAACTGATCAAATATACATTAATGAACATATGCATCAAAACTTGAGTTCATAAAATGTTATAGATAGTAAAAAGACCTACAATTACAGTGTGATGCATGGAATCAAGATAAAAGAAACTTATAGTCCAATTCATAATGAACTAGAGTCCATAATTGGATTGATATGTTGTAACATAAGTGTGAACACATAGAATAAATAGAACCCTAGACTAATTATTTATATATATGATATCTAGGACAAAGGAAATGTGGGCTGAAATAATTGCATTTTCTATTGAGCCAAGTTGAATATAGATAGAGGCATAAATCAAAAGCCAATGAAGTGTGTCAAATAGAAAATCATAAAGACATAGAAATAAAGGGGGTAGATAGGAGCAGAGTGGTTTGTGAAGAAAATGAAGTGTGTCAAATAGAGACATATCCAAACATAGGACTAGAAGAAGAGAGAGGAGTAGAGAGGAATAAAGGTGTAAAGAGAATGTATAGAGTATGATAGGTTAAAGATTAGACCTATAAAAAATAATAGAGATTTGGATTCATGTATGAATAGATCTGTAAATTGGAGTTTTAGCTCCATAGAAAATTCTGATAGGTTAGTGCCATTAGATAAGTTAAGTGGGTGCTCAAATTAGGGAGTGGGCTATTAAATCAGGGGATTGGTGTCTCCTTAAGATTGGTGTCCTTAAATATTATAACTGGTGAGGTTTGACAATGAGGCTTCAAACCATGAAGCTAGATTATAATAGTAGTTTTTAGTAGTTATTCACACCATAGTTTTTACTTTTGGGTTTTCCACGTATAAATATTATGTCATGTGTATTTGTGTTTGTATGATCTTTGCATATTTGATTTGATCTACATATATCTTTTATCTATTCTAAAAGGTATTAAAAGACTAGTTTTAATTCATATATTAATTAATCCTCACTATAAATATCTATTTATGTTCCAACATGACCTAGTTTTATGATTGGATCATGTAGAGGACTCTCCCAAGTACTTTCATGTGGCATTGGTCTAACAAATAAGTGAGTGGACCCTATAGGAAAATCCATGTTTCATAAAAATATGCTATAATAGGTATAATTGACCAAGTCAAAATTGATAAGTTGATAAAGATTGAATATTGAGACTTATATCTTATGCACATGGTGGTTTATGAGTAGGTTATGGTATTCAAATATGCTAAACTATTCATGGAAGTTGACTTATCGCTAAAAAACCTAGTCAGGTAGATAGTGAGAAAAACCAGGCATAAATGGGAATAAGATTAGGGATGTGTTTCCATGGAATATGGATGGATCTAATTACATTGGTTTATTTTTCAATACATGTAACACATATCCCTATTGGATATAAGTTTTGGATATGTGTGTGTATGGCATAAATTTGCTCTCAATCTGACTTGTCTAACATAATGAGGTCTATATACAAGGAATGAATGAGATTGGTATGTAAGACAAATATTGCCATTAAAAATTATAATATATTTATTTAAATATATTTTGAGAATATTTTTAGATCATATAAATGTATTTCAAGTTCATAAAAGTGCTCACACAGGTGTTCAAAGTCATTATTTTCATGACTATGTTTTGATGTTCTTGATAGTTCTAAATAGTCATCTAGTAGAGATGATAGTGAAGTGATTTTATTAGAGTTAAAGAGTATAATAGAAATGAATATGTTATCAGGTTATCTGAGGTTCTTATGAGTTAATTTAGAGTGATGAAATATTTATGTATAAATGTTGGTGGTCAAATGATCATGATTGAGTTTTGAAGCTAGTTGGCAGTTCTAAGTGGTCATGTTGCAAGAGTAAGTTATAGGTTTAAGACCTATGTTTTAGTGTTTAAATAAAATGGTGATGACTATAAGGTAATTTAGGTTCTATCCATGTGATTTAATATTATGGTTATTTGATCAAATTGGTTGTGTGCTTTAGTTTTTGTTGGTAGACTTTTTGGTAGTAAGAAGGCCTAATGGTATGGTTCAAGGAGTGAAATGAGATAAATGGTCTTGGGTACCTGAGGTGAGAATATAATGGGTATAATTTAATATTTTTTTAATTTTTTCATCCATTTATAAATAATCAAGATGTTCCAAGATGGTCAAGGTGAAACATGTGCTTTGAGAAGACCTAATTGCATTAGTTCTCCTTTAGGCCTATGGTGGTTTTGGTCATCATGAGTGGTGGCCAACCTATGTAGTGGCTATTTCCCATATGAAACATTTTTTTAATCTATTCCAATGGTGATACAAATATCGAGAGGTTTGTGGTTGACCAAGGTATGTGAAATTAAGAGTCAAGTATAAGAAGAAGGTCTAATAGGCCTAATTTGATGAGGTAGAATATTGAGGTGATGAATGAATGAATATAAGTTTATAAAATATATATATGGATTTAAAACCATAAAATAGGTGTGTTTAATATTTCATGAAGTTATACCAATTATTCTACATATGATAAGCAAGGTCATATGACCTAAATCTGTCAAGAAAAGGGTTAGTTGAGCATAGAGGCCTAATAGGCTATTTGAGAGAGATAAAAGAGTGTGAAATAAGGTGATCATCATCACTTGAGTGAGAAATAGGTGTCAAAAGGTGATAAGAGGTTCTAGGTGGTTGTGTTGGTGCTGAGTCACCTAGTGCATTAGTGCCTCCTTGCAAGTTGGTGTTTGACTAGTGAGGGGTTGGTACCTCACTAAATCTTAATTAATTAATTATAAGACTGTAGTAAAATCTATGTTTTAGTGGGTTTTATCTCCTATTATGGTTTCCCACATATCTCTTATGTTCATATGTTGTATACTTATATGGATGCTTGTTTATGAATTGGTTGATGTATATGTTTGATTGAATGCTTCATATACGATAAGTGAAATTGAGTGATTATTTTAAGGGATTTGATTCACCCCCCTCTCAATATATATGATTATAATAATTGGTATTAGAGTATGTATTTTTAATTAGGACTAATAACCTAAAGGATATCCTAAATAAGTGAAGATGTCTAGTCAAACACAAGGTGGTTTCTATACAAGAAAGGATCTATTGTTAAATGGATCTAATTATGATTTTTTGAGTATCAGGATGAGAAAATATTTTATGTCTCAAGGTTATGAAGTTTTTCAATAAATTTTGGATGGATATAATATGACCTTTATTTCCCTTATAGATGAAGTAGGTAAGAAGGCTAGTGAAAATAATTCAAAAGCAATGAATGGTATTCTTTATGGCCTTTTAGAGGTAGATATTGTGAATGTGATGAACTATTTTATAAAAAATATATGTGGGAAAATTTTAAGACTATCCATGAGGGAAAATCCAAGGTCAATTTGGCTAAATTTTAAACCCATAGAAGTTAGTTTGAAAACCTAAGGATGAATGAAGATGAGACCATTGCATCCTACCTGTTGAGGGTTGATGAAGTGGTCAACATCATAAGTGGCCTAGTTGAAGAATTGAAAGAGTATACTATTGTTCAAAATACATTGAGATCTCTAAATCCTAAATTTTATTCTAAAGTACCTATTGTTGAAGAGATGCAATATCTAAGTAAGCTAAAGATGGATGGACTTCATGGCACCCTAACAACCTATGAGATGAGGATAAGTGAAGGAAGACCTAAAAATAAGGAAGCTACATTCAAGGCAAAAAAGAAGTCAAAGGGGAGAATATAAAAGGTAAGAAATTCAAATATAATTATGTTTTTGATATTGATGATAATGAGTTGATATCTATGTTTGAAATAAATTTGAAAATTGGTTCAAGTAAATACAAGGGTAAGTTACCCTTCAAATGTTTTAATTATGGATAAATTAGACATTGATAATAAGTTCCCTCATAAATATAATACAAAGGATTATGAATAACATGATGAAGGTCATAATGATAACAATAAGTCCCATAGGTCTGATAAGAGAGAATTTTTTTAGAAAGTATGATGACAAGAAGAAGTCTTTCAAGAACAAAAGAAGCTTTTACACCAAGGAAGATTGCAACTCATCTGATGAGAGTGAAAGAAGGGATTCTAAAAGTGACCATGAAGGTGTTGGTCTTGATGTCAATGAATTTATTTTCATGTTTGAGGAAGAAATTTATTCAAATCAAGAAGATTCCATGTGGTTTGGAGGTGTTATTGGTGATTCAGATGAAGAAAAAGATGAGGTGGACTTTGAGGTTGAGTTGATGAATACTCTAGAAGAATTGAAGATGGTGAATAAGAAGAATAAGGTGATGAGGTATCTTGTTAAATACTATGAGGAGAAAATCAATTTGTTTGAAGAGATATTGAGCGACAACTCCAAGGAAAAAGAAGAAATAGTCAAAAAGGTGGAACTAAAATTAAGATTGTGACTACAAGTCTAAAGGATAAAGAAGAAGAATGTGCCAGGTATGTGTTGGGGAACTAGATTTTCACCCTAGATAAGGAGGGGATTGTTCATATCTTCCTAATCAAATCCAGTCCAACATGGGACTAATCCTAGGTTGTGGGTATCCTAAGGGTGGATTAGATCTCTGAAGAATGATGAATTCTTTATGGATCTATCACTTGAACTAAACCTAAACTAACACCTACTTGGAAAAGGAAGATATAATTGATAAAAATTATAAAATAATGTAAAAATTGGTGATACACCAATTATTTGATCACTCCAACTCACATAAAAAACACTGTGAGATAGTTTTCAGACCAAATAATATCAATATCACATAAATATTTCAAAATAAGGCATTAATTAGCTAATGGATTAGCAAGAAAGGGTAAATATCAACTTTAAAAATAGACAATAAACTATAGATTACACTTATAATGACCTGTGAGACTATTAAGCCTTTCTTGAAGGTGATAAAAACTCATACATAATCATGAAACATATATTCACTTAACAATAGTGGATGAATTCATAGAACACACTTCAAATTGGCTTAGAGAATGATGGAATTTAATATTTATTACATCAAAAGGTGTTTTAGTTCAAATTTTGGTCATACCAAAAGAGAGATAAAGGATTAATTTTAAGTTTAGAAGCCTACATTTAAAGAAAAAGGAGAGAGAGAGAGAGAGAGAGAGAGAGATGAGAGAGAGAGAGAGAGAGAGAGAGAGAGAGAGAGAGAGAGAGAGAGAGAGAGAGAGAGAGAGAGAGAGAGAGAGAGAGAGAGAGAGAGAGAGAGAGAGAGAGAGAGAATTGTGCATTGGAAAAGGACCAACCACTTATGATGGATTATTACCAGTTTTAGGATGTGGTTGATTCAAGATCTTATCAAGAAATCATAATTTAAAAGGCCTTGTAAAATAATTTAATGCTCCATTGATCCTTATCTGGCTACCAGGTCATTATCTCTAGACTCCATGCTACTTCCACTTGATCTATTGATGAGGATCATGTCTTGGATCTAGATAAAAATTACCACATCTACATTAAGTGGCCAAATATACTTACATTATAAAAAATGATCAATGATGATAGGTGAGACATAGGTCCAATATAGGTGAAAACTAATCTTAGACCATTGGTTTTCACATAGTCACAATATCTATGAAAGTCTACAAATTGCCTAAATTTACTTCATGGTCACTGGTTTATTTTTGCCTTTTGTATTAGACCTAAAAGATATATTATATGGAGTATTAATTTTAATGCTTGGTCTTTAAATTTTGGCCCTAGTTCAACTCTGAGCTTGAATCTTTGACATTTGCTTTGCCTAGGTCCATTTGAACTTCTTCAACTTTCATCAAAAATATCCTAAGATCATTCTCACTTATTGGCTATTGATTGTCAACTCAAAATATCTACATCCTACTCAAATATATTTATGTTCATTGGATCCATATATACACTAACTTATTAAATCTACTTTTCTCCATTGATCTATCTATGCATGGATGCCTATGACCTGTTGATTTTCTACCAATTAAATGTGCTTATACCACTTTTCTTTGATTCATTATCTCTTTGGATTCACTAACTAGTTTGACTCATGCACACCATCTAATCAAGATGTAAGAGTTAATGTGCACCATAAATATCCCTATTCCCACTTTCCTATCAATTATTTTTCTCCATCATATCATTGGTACGATTGAATGTGAGCCCTTGATTTATCTTGGACCATCCTTTTATCAATTATTTCACTCTATTGGATCTTGGCTTGATTATCCCATACTATTGGATTATATCCAACATGTAGATATTTAAAGGATTTAACCTAGGGACATTTTGACTTGGTTGACCCCAACACAGATCATTAGATCTTACATGTTAGTATGAGGGTTCTCACAGACCATTAGATCTTGACTAGCTTCAAGCCTTTTAAGGACCTTTT
The DNA here is from genome assembly GCA_037957365.1 of Torreya grandis. Taxonomy (NCBI): domain Eukaryota; kingdom Viridiplantae; phylum Streptophyta; class Pinopsida; order Cupressales; family Taxaceae; genus Torreya; species Torreya grandis. Next base: position 430,254 of record JARHVA010006128.1, on the reverse strand, counting down.
AAACCTAAATAGTTACTTTCCTTGATTAAAATTAATTTTCATGCTAACACCATTTGATGTCCACATGGATGTATTTGACATTTCATAGACCATCAAATTTAATCTCATATGGATTTTTATAGTGTCTTTATTTTGACTTTCATGTGACTATCATTCATTATTTGATCAACTTTGACAATTTATATCTTGAAATGTAGGAATCATGGAGGGGAAAAATTTTATATAGATGTTCTTAAGGTCAAAAGGAACAAACCCAATTGACCCACTGGTCTCAAAATCCTTCTAAGTGAAGATATAAAATGTTTAAGTTGACTGGTCCATATTTGGTTCACATGATGTCCTAGTGACATTCTAGCTTATTTGGCTAAGTATGAAAAATCTTGGGAAAATACCTAGATACCCACTTTACATGTGTGTAACTTACTTCACATTTTAGTGGATGATTTAGAACTTGGCACATAAAAACTTGGGACCAAAACAAGTAAACCCATGTGATAATTTTCTCTAGAAACTATCATATGTGCGAGATATAGCATCAAAAAAAGGCCTACTTGGAATTATTTCCAATGTACTCAAATGTCAAGATGAACAAAATGAGGAATTGAATGAACTCCATGCACTTCCATATCTATTTCAATCATTTTTGACACCTCATGGGGGTTATACAACTCTAGACCTATCCTTAGAAGATGATAAATTACACTTTAAGTGGACTTAAAATGTTTCAAAACCTTTTAAAACAAAATTATCCTCCTCTTTTATCATTGGATATTTTTTTAAATCAAAAACATTGCTTAGTCCTTGAAAACTCTGTATGTAGGCCCAAAAATGGCCAACATCTTTGGCAACTTTGTTGGGTAGCATGCCTGTTATGCTTGAATTTAGACCATGTACATGACCTTTGACTTATAATAGATAACACATTTATTCAATGATTGTGTAAAAACCTCTTGACTTGCAAAGATAGAAAAATCCCAATAACAAGGAAAAAACAAACTTAAAGGGAAACTAGCCTAGAAAACAAAGGCAACTAAACTACTGAATGATTGTACAAGAAAGAAGCACTTATTTAGAATAAAATAGAAAGGAAAGTAACTAATGTGTTAGAAAACACTTGGAGAAAAACAAGAAAAACATTATGTACATGGTACTTAGCTTTCCTTAATAACAATGTTTGAAATGTATCCCATTTACTGGGATAGGAATTTCTTCACCATTCATCCCTGTGAGCTAGAAAGCATTATGGGATTTACAACTAGAAATTATATATGGTCCACTCTAGTGAGAATCAAATTTTATGTGTTTTCCTATCTTGGATATATCCTCATCCCACTTGAGGATCAAATCTTCTTCTTGGAAACTTATTGAAGAAGTTCCTTTGTCAAAAGATCTCTTTTTCATTGCTTGATGGGCTTCCATAGCCAACATGGCCTGATGCCTTATCTCCTCTATCTCTATGAGCTTAGCATATCTTATTTTCATTAGCTTATTATCTAAAATCTCAAGATGATGCATTAATTATAAATTAGGGAATTCAATATAAAGAAGCATTCTTGCTTCCTTATTGTTTACTAGTTTGTATGAAGAATTAACAATTGATCTTTTATAGGTGATCTTGTAAGCGTACAAAGCTGAATTTAATTTGAGATGCCATGATCTCTTATTATCTTATACAATCCTCCTAATTATCTTCAAAAAATTCTTATTATTAGAATCAGTAAGTCCATTGCCTTATGTATAATAGTTTGATGAGGTACAAATAACACTACTTTATTGAACTACCCACTGGCTGATCTTAGATCCTCTCATGAGCTTGTGAGATGTAATCATGGCTGAGTAATGTCCTCCACCATGTTCATCATGGAATTTATCAAGTAACTTATGTGTTGAACTTGGTTCTATGTATCTTATAATTATACCATTGATATCCTTTTAAAATAATACGTTATCACAAGGAGAAAAGGAATTGACTATAATCTAAAATATCTCCTCTTTGAAGGAGTCAGATGAGAAGGATAAATACCATATTATAGATATATTACCATATATTATAACTAGATAGAAGTTGAGTCCTAATTACTTATAAGTTCTTGATCATTTTACACCATAACCTATTCATTAGACTCCTACAAGTCTTGGGCTAGGTGTTCACAGAGTCCTTTACCTCTAACCAACTTTGTGACTTTGATCTCAATGTCATATTCCATGAACTTAGTTATCCAACTAGATATTTTGTCACCTATATCTTTGTTTATAAGAAAGTCTTTAACACTTGGATATGCAACCATCAAATGTATCTTATTATTGGATAGTAAGTACCTAACTTTTTAGGAGACCTTATAATTGAAAGAATGTGATTCTCAAGAAAATAATACCTTGTTTCATATTCTTCTAAGCCTTGAGTAAAAAATACTATTGGTTACTATAGAGTCTCTTTATTCTACTACATGAGGATACCTAATATTATGTCAAGGTTAGCATAGATATATAAGAGTAAATATTTTATAAAATTAGGGTTCAAGACTGTAAGAGCATTGGACATAGCTTTCTTGATTTCTTCAAAACTTTTCAATCCTTTCTTAGACCAACTAAAACTCTAACCTTTCTCTAACATGGATGTAAGTGGCATGGATAAAGTAGAAAAATTTAAAATGTATCTCTTTATGAATTTAATCTTGCCTAAAAATCTTTGCAAGGCTTTCTTATGCTTAGGCAATGATAGTTCAAGAATTGATTCTATCCTATCGGGGTCTATGCTTGTACTTTTATTTGAAATGACATGTCCAAGAAGCTTACCTTCATGAATAGAGAAAACACACTTTTTTTGGGTTCAAAGACACTTCAAATTCTATGCACCTTTCAAACACCTATCTGAGATGAATCATATGCTCATTTATGTTGTTAAAAAATATTGTTATGTCATCTAGATAAACAAGAATAAACTTATTGAGGAAACCCTGAAATGCCATGTCCATAACCATTTGAAAAGTGGCTCTAGCATTAGATAAACCAAAAGGCATCTTTCTATATGAAAATGTCCCCCACTTTATGGTGATGGTTGTTTTGTACTAGTCTTCTTCTTTGACCAAAATTTGGTTATTTCCACTATAACCATCCAATAAAGAGAACCTTTGTGAACCTATAACCAACTATAAAATCTATTCCATTAATGGTGATGGATAGTGATCTTTGAGAGAGGCCTTATTCAAGACATGAAAATTGACACATAGCCTTATTTCACCATTATTTTTCTTTACTGGAATAAGGTTTGCTACCCAAGTTGAGTGCTTAATTAGAAATATTATGGATAACTCAATGAGCTTATGTAGTTCATCTCTCATTAGAGGTTCAATCTTTGGATTGATTAGCCTTTGACTTTATTTGATTTGCCTAGTCTCATCTTATAACTCAATGGTATGTTGATCTAGACTTGGATTAAGACCTTTAAAGTCATTGTATTACCATGCAAAGGCATCTACAAAATTTGAACATAACTTAATAAAAGCTTCTATCTCTAAAGATGTGCAAACTTTACCTAGATTTAAATTTTTGCCAATTACAATATGTACATTTATGTAGTGTTCTTCCTTGGTTGATAAAGCAAACTTTTATTTTATTAATTCATCATCTTTTTTAAATATATTTTCTAGGGTGACCAGTCCTTTAGGAAAATTATTTGTCTTTAATTGCATAATCTGATCATCATATTTTTGTAAATGCTTATCTTGGTTCCTTGAGGAGAATTTAGCTTCCTCTTATAATAATATGAAAATATAGCTGTCATCTTAAAATACTTGCCAATTTTCATGGTTTTCTGGGATAGAAGGTCTCAAAACTACCTTGATGTGTGATTGGACTTGGTCCCTTTTTATATTATCTAGGATATTGAATTGTGATCCAATAGTAGCCAGCCTGTTTACATGTTTTTTCTAATTTCTTGATATGGCCTAAATATTGAAGGATTGAAATTATTCAAATAGGTCCCATACTCTATGAATATAAGACCTAAGTAGTTGGTTCTTGCATATATTAAGTCCCCTTACTTGGGAAACTGCTAGTTCACTATCTCTAAAGACTTGTAAGGAATTAACCTTCATCTTTCTTACTCATTGCAAATCATGCACTAGTGCTTAATATTTAATGACATTATTGGAAAAACCAAAATAAAACTTAAGAGAAGATAAATATATTTGATTAGCTAGATAAATTAACATCATTCTATCTCTAGTGCCATGTTTGTTCTTGGATCCAACAAAATATAGCTTCCACAGTCCATCACTAGGTTTATCTTTCATCGATGTTGGAATTGGTGCATCATTTTCGTGAAGACAATATACACTAAGTATTTATTATTAAATTAAATTTTAAGGATCATGATCATGAAAATTAGAGGCCCATTGATCAAGGAAAAGATTTGAGACTCCATCTAGAAGTGATTCAGACTCAACCTCACTATTTTCTAACACCTTGTTTGAAATAACATAATTAGTGTTCACCATGCTTGTCATATATGGATCCAAATGAAATATTATGATAGGTTCAGAATGTATTATAACCTTAGTGCCATACCTAGTTATGAACATTAGATAGGTCTAATCAGATGATAAATATCCTCTAATTTTTGAATTAAAATCTCTCGATAGACACATGGAAAAATAGGGAGGTAGGTCCACTACAACTACATCTTGTTGAATAATAATTGTTGACCATTTTTTGCCCAACAGGCCAAAAATCAGTCCCCTTCTATCCCTGCTATTCTAGGCCATTTCATTTTTCAATTTTGCATGAATCTATTCATTTTTACAGACTCTGTAGAATTTCTATGGACTCTGCAGGTCTAAATCTACAGACTCTATAGAGCTTGGATTTCTACAGACTCAACAGGTTAGTCCTTTGGTTCATGAAGAACCAGTTTAATGCCTTAGTTTAACACCTAGTTCAATCGCTTAATTCATCAGCCTTGGTTTAATTCAATTGGTTCAATGCTTCATCCTTGTTTCATTTTAGTTGGTTCAACACTTCGGATTTGGTTCAATCAGCTAGTTCAACGCTTAGTTCATCAGCAAAGTTCAACAAAAAGTTCAGTGCAAGGTTCATCGACAAGTTCAAGTGGCTTCAGGTTCAATGTTTGGTTAAACCACTCAGCTCAGCATGCAGTGTTGAATTGTTGAACTAGTTTAATAGACTATTTCAACATGTTGGTTCAACATGTTGGTTTAATGCATTGGTTCAATCATTTGGTTTAACATTTGGTTCAACCACTTGGCTCGGCACACAATGTTGAACTGTTGAACCAGTTTAATGGGTGGTTCAAGCGAATAGTTCAATGGGTTGGTTCAATGAGGCATCCTAAAGACAAAGGGTAGGTACCCTTGTGGAGGGTAATTTCTAAGTCAAAGAGTCCTTGCAGAGGGCAAGGATCTTTTCAAAGGCAGCCACAGGGGTAATTTTTTTGGAATTTTGTTTTAGTCAGAATTTATTTGAACTTTTTGTTTGACGGAATTCCTTCTAACAAAAAGTCTAAAGAAATTCATAGAAAGGCTACCAGTTCAAAGCAAAAGACCCTGTCAGTTTAAAATGGCCAATTTTCATGGACTTTTGTCTGTGGGAAAAAGCCTGAAGCAGAAAAGCCGCAAAAAAAACCCGACAAACTTTGCCAAGAATGGTGACATCCCAAAAATTATCAATTTCAAGGGGATGAATTAGCCATTGTTTTTAAAGTAATGACAGGTGCATGAACGTCAATTTTAAGGTAGTGAAGTATCCATTTGTTTTGAACTGCTTGAGTGCCAACCATGGAAAGAGCCCAAGGAATGTAGTGACCTACCAGAAGATCACCCCTGAGGGCTAAAAAAGTAGAAAGAGACAAAGTAGGAGGCGAGTTATTACTAGATGAGTGGCACAACCTATTTTCTCTAGTTGGAATTTATGAGGGGATAGAGAGCAGTTTGGTTGTAAAAAAGAGGTGGCCATATTTTTTACATTAAGATGGAATGCTAAAGTCAAAGTAGGAGCTGACAATCAGACAACTTCCTCTTCCCAAGGTTCAGAATGCACATGGCTAGATGGCAAAAAAGAGTGCCAAAATCTTTCCCAGGAAGTGCCAAGTTCTCTTCCTCTTTCTATATATTGAAAATTTCTCATTTGAGAAAGGGACTCTCTTAGCCTTAAGGCAAAACTCTACCCAAAAATCTCTCGATCTTGTAAGGTAGAACTGCCAGATATTTTACCTTAAATCAAAACTTAGCTATTTTTACCTCTATCTAGACTTGCACTTTAAAGTATATGTCTGGTTTCCCCTTTGTGTTAAGTCATTATCTTTCATGCTTTTACAGATCAATCACAGCATGTTTAGTGCATTGTGAAGTCTCCTTTCTATAATTCTGCCAGAAGTGTCTACAAAAAGGATATAGGTGCCTGTGAATAAGCTGTCAAAGTGTGTCCCAGAACACCTTTGCTAGTTCCTTCCTCCCTGTACTTCCATAGACCCCTAGCTGATTATTGCAGAAGAGCTTTCCACTTCAGATGAAGTGTAAAAGCACTTATTTTGGTGAAAAGTGTATATTCAGGCTGGGTGGGTCACATTTTATAGTGTATCACCTTTTAATTTTTATGCTTAGGTTCTATTTTCAGCATCTCTCTCTCCCTTTTCATCCCCCCCCTTTTTTCATTTTATTTGCTAGTAGTAGGAGAAACTAGGGCCTAAAAGATACATCAGAGGGAGCTAGCCCTCATCTAGAGACTCTCCCCTTTATCTTCACTAGTCCCATAGGTGAGAGGGGAGTTTCCATTATTGCATGTGGATAGGCAGGAGCTCAACCTCCCACCCCGGGTGCAATCCACTATGTCAACAGTTTTTAGCATGTCCGATGGGACCAACTAGGACAAGTTTTGTCCAAAGAGTTGAATAATTTTTGGTGTATTCTTTAACCAACCAGCCTTTGGAGGATTTTACATTGACACTAATGGCAACTCTGAGTTGAATCTGCTAGTTAAGTAGCTTAGTGCCATCAAAAAACACTTTTGTATGTATAATTCTTTTGCACAAAATCATGGACCTTGTTTTCCTTCATATGACTATGATCAAACTCAAGATATTTAGAGAATCACCTCAAGTAGCTCTCCTAGTTGCCTTGAAATGATAAGGGAAGTGTCCCTAGAGATTGATAGACTAGAGGAGTAGTATGGATATCAGTAGGAGCTGATGTATAGAGAGGAGTGTTTGTTTAGGCAAGCTCAGGCCATGCAATCCATGGAGGAAGAGGTAGCAAAATGGAGAAATCCATTTATTCAAGGTAGTCAGACTTATATGCCCCTCTTATTCTAAAGAAAGCCCCCTCTTGTGCACTAAATCCTTTCTATCAGATAGCACTTGCTCACTCCAGCTCATCTGATGCCTCTACTCTCAATCCTATGCGCCTGGCTTCCCAACATCAAAGGGCATCAGAGTAACCCCCCATGGAGATCAATCTTCTCAATTCCTTATTTTTTGAATCTTCCATTGGGGGGAATACCATGAGCTAGCACATCTCTCTCCTATAGACCCTTTTGGTGCATCAACAGTCTCTTCCTAGCATTCCTCAACCTCCCCAAATCTTTCAACATGATGTGCAGATTCCAAGTTGGAGGAAGGAATGCCAGGGACTATCCCAGAGCCTTGAAGAGGGTGATGTTGGTGACGTCCAAGAAAGACTCTTTTAGGATAATATATCCAAGCAAATTAAAGATTTAGAGGCTAATATGAGACTGCTTTGTGAAAGAGAGATAAAACTGCTAGACCTTATGGAGGAGCCCTAGGACCTTGGAGAAAACAAAGTTGCTACCTGTTCACAGGAGCAAAATTCCAATTTTGAGATCCTAAATAGGGGAAAAATAGTAAAATCATGGGGCAAGAAGGAGGAGAAGAAATGTTTTTCTCAAAACCTTGAAGAAAATGAGGCTGTCCATACTCATGATGATGTTGATGACCTCTAGGAAATGTTCTTCTAGGAGGATATAGCCAGAACAATTGCAGAGTTGGAATCCAAAGAGAGTGTCCTCAGCTAGTGTGTGATAGATGGTTCAGACCCAATGGCACATTCTATGTCTAAACACACCCCATCTACACACTTCTAAGAGAGCTATTAGGCCACACCTGATATAGATAAAGTACTATCCAAGTGGAAGGAGGAGAATCATTTGATTCTAGCTCAAGGACTGCCTCCTCGTCCACATGGTTTTTCCACTTCACCCCTTCTCAAGGAGGAACCTATTCTGTAGGAGGCAAGTGAGGAGCAGAAGATCTAATCTATAGTTTCCCAAGAGGCTTTCATGAGCGATAATGAAGAAGAAATCAGCATCAATGCTCTTTGTAAATACCTCATCATCAATGGAGAAGACACAGGGCATGCATACATGTAGATGTTCCAGCAATACGAGGAGGAATATAAGCATGATGAGCTCTCTACCCCTTTGTTTGATGAACTTCCTTATTGTTTTGATGAGGAGGATGACTATGCTAAGGAACCTGAGTTGGAGGAGGATTAGGAAGATATCTTTGAACATCTAGAGATCTTGATCTTTGAGGAGGAAAAGGAGAGGCCTATCTTCCTTGAAGAAAACTTTGAAGAAGAAAGTTTTGAACAAAGAGGTGATGTTCTATGGGATGAGCAATCATTTTATGAGTCCATTTCAGACATCACCACAGTCACCCTTCTTTAAGAAGGCCAAGAGGAAATAGAGGATGAGTCTGATAGAGTCTTTAATAAAGCAGAAGGAAACGAGTCAGACCATGATGCATTACAGAGGGACTGTGTAGATCAAAGGGCTTATGGTGATGAGCCAACAGCCATAGATTTCTTGGTGATAAGCACCAGCATGAAGGACCAACATTCAATAAGCTTCTAAGGATAAGAAGAATACATGTATGTTGGAATCATGTTTGAATCTAATCCACTTAGATACCAACCAATCCAGGTGGCAGGCAAGAGGAGTAGGTCACCAAATCTCCTTTTCATTCAACCACTTGTCTGGCACCATAAGTATTCTTGCCAGGAAGGGGACCTAAGAAATTTTCCCTTTGATCTAGGAGGGAAGTAGATGTACTTGATTAATTGTACATAGTAGTTTTGTTTTCAGTTGTCTTTCCTACTTTCCCTAAGTGCAGTTTACACAGGTAGTGTTTTTAGCCTTGTGTGTGTTTTCCTTTATGTGTGGGGTAAAAAGATTCATGTTTGACTCTTAGATCTTTTGGAGCTATTTCTAATCTTCATTCAAGCTACATCTGACTCTATGCCCAATAGACTACAAGGCAATTGGTCTTTAAGCATAACAGGCATGCTTCCCCTGGGAGTCACCAATTTGTTGACCATTTTTTGCACAATAGGCCAAAAATCGGTCCCCTTCTATCCCTCCTATTCTAGGCCATTTCATTTTTCAATTTTGCATGAATTTGTTCATTTCTATAGACTCTACAAAATTTCTACAGACTCTGTAGGTCTAAATCTATAGACTCTATAGGTCTATTTCTATAGACTCTACAAAGCTTAGATTTCTATGGACTCAGTAGGTTAGTCCTTTGGCACATGAAAACCAATTCAATGCCTTAGTTCAATGCTTGGTTCATCAACCTTGGTTCAATTCAGTTGATTCAATGCTTCGGCCTTGGTTCATTTCAGTTGGTTCAACACTTCAGCTTTGGTTCAATCAGCTAGTTCAGTGCTTAGTTCATCAACAAAGTTCAACAAAAAGTTCAGCACAAGGTTCATCGACAAGTTCAAGTAGCTTCAGGTTCAACATTTGGTTTAACCACTCAGATCAGTACACAGTGTTGAACTATTGAACTGGTTCAATAGACTGGTTCAACGTGTTGGTTTAATGCGTTGGTTTAATCATTTAGTTCAACATTTAGTTCAACCACTTGGCTCGGCATGCAATGTTGAATTGTTGAACTAGTTTAACGAGTGGTTCAAGCGAATGGTTCAATGGGTTGGTTCAATGAGGCATCCTAAAGATGAAGGGCATGTGCCCTTGTGGAGGGTAGTTTCTAAGTCAAAGAGCCCTTGTGGAGGGCAAGGAGCTTTTCAAAGGTAGCTGAAGGGGTAATTTTTTTGAAATTTTGTTTAAGTCAAAAATTCTTTGGAATTTTTGTTCGAAGGAATTCCTTCAAACAAAAAGTTTGAAGAAATTCATAGAAAGGGTGCTAGTTCAAAGCAAAAGACCCCATTAGTTCAAAATGGCCAATTTTTGCAGACTTTTGTCCATGAGAAAAACCCTGAAGCAGAAAAGTCATAGAAATGACCTGATGAACTTTGCCAAAGACGGTGACATCCCAAAACTTATCAATTTCAAGGGGACGAATTAGCCATTGTTTTTAAAGCGATGATGGGTGCATGAACGTCAAATTTAAGGTAGTGAAGTAGCTATTTATTTTGAATTTCCTGAGCACCAACCATGGAAGGAGCCCAAAGAATGTATTGACCTACCAGAAGATCACCCCTGAGGGCTAAAAAAGTAGAAAGAGACAAATTAGGAGGTGAGTTATTGCCAGATGAGTGGTGCGACCTATTTTCTCTAGCTAGCATTTATGAGGGGACAAAGAGCAGTTTGGTTATAGAAAAGAGGTAGCCATGTTTTTTATAGTAAGATGGAATGCCAAAGTCAAAGTAGGAGCTGATAATCAAACAGCTTCTTCTTCCCAAGGTTCATAACGCACATGGCCAGATGGCAAAAAAGAGTGCCAAAATCTTTCCCAAGAAGCACCAAGTTCTCTTCCTCTTTCTATATATTTAAAATTTCTCATTTGAAAAAGGGACTCTCTTAGCCTTAAGGCAAAACTCTGCCCAAAAATATCTCAAGCTTGTAAGGCAAAACTACCAGATATTTTACCTTGAATCAGAACTTAGCTATTTTGACCTCTATCTGGAATTGCACTTTAAAGTATATGTTTATTTTCCCCTTTGTGTTAAGTCATTACCTTTCATGCTTTCATAGATCAATCACAGCATGTCCAGTGCATTGTGAAGTCTCCTTTCTACAAGTCTGCCAGAAGTGTCTACAAAAAGGATATAGGTGCCTATGAATAGGCAGTCAAAGTGTGTCCCACAACACCTTTGCTAGTTCCTTCCTCCCTATACTTCCACAGACCCCTAGATGATTGTTGAAAAATATCTTCCCACTTTAGATGAAGTGTATAGGCACTTATTTTGGTGAAAAGTTTATATTCGGGCTGGGTGGGTCACATTTTCTAGTGTATCACCTTTTACTTTTTAGGCTTAGGTTCTATTTTCAACATCTCTCTCTCCCTTTTCATCCCCCCTTTTTTCATTTTATTTGCTAGAAGTAGGAGAAACTAGGGCCTAAAAGATACATCAAAGGGAGCTAGCCCTCATATAGAGACTCTTCCCTCTAGCTTCGCTGGTCCAACAGGTGAGAGGGGAGTTTCCATTATTACGTGTGGATAGGCAGGAGCTTGGCCTCCTGCCCTGGGTGCAATCTATTGCATCAACAATAACATTAGGGAAAGCAAGTAATGTTATATTTAGGTCTTGTATCATGCCTAATATTTTCATTGGTGATCCATATAATTGTAATACTCCTTTGGTATTTGGCTCATATATAAGACCGAGTTTTTTTGTAATTTGTTTGGGCATGACAATGCTACTAGCTCCACTATCTACCATATAATTATGGACTAAACAATAAGATACTATAAAAGAGAGATAAAAAGGAGGGGTATTTATTGACTTGACATTGTATTTATCTAACTTTTTCATGTTATGTATTATTTGATCAGGTTGTTTGAATTTTTAGTCTAAATTGGCCAAGACAACTTCTTGTTTCTCAGCTAGTTCTTTAGATACTTTGAGATATAAAAGTTATTGAATCAACATGTCCTTTTTCCCTAGGATGGAAAGGAAATCCCACATGATAATACTAAAATTTTATTTATTCATTTGATCAATAATGTTAAAATATGTTTTGTTAACCTTTGGTTGCAACTTTTGAGCCACTAGTTGTTCTCTACTTAGGGGCATTTGGGGAACTTTCACTATCTCTATGTTCTAAATCTTTTGTGCTAGAGGAATAACAACTTGATCTTTGACATTATTTGACACAAAATTATGCACACTAGAAGTATTTTTCACATCCTAAGCTTCTTCAACTAATCTTCTTTTAGTTTTATTTAGATCTACCACTTGAAAATTTGTGTTGCTAGTTTCACCAACTTGGTTGAATGCAATGTGATCATCTAGATGCTAATTAACATTGATAGCATTAGGATACCCTAAAACTTGTTGATTTTCTCCTTGGATTTACATATTCATGTCTCTATATTGACCACTTTGAAGAGGGAATTATTCTTATGTCATCAATTCATGGTGATCTCTTATGATACCAAAGCTTAATTATGAATTTGATTTGGATTAGAAGGCTACCAACCTAGATCTTCCATTAATCTATTTTGGGGAATAATAGATTTTGAGTTGGAAGACACATTGGGATCAAGGGTTTCATATGGATTAGTTTGGGTTATATCTCCTTGATTTTGACAAAGTTTCCTATTTTCCTTGAAACCTTGATAAGGTGGTCTTTGGTTATTAAAATAATGATAGGTACTCTGGTTTTGCTACTGATAAGGTATACCTTGGTATTGTTGTCTCTTGAGTGAAATAATTTCATTTCCAAAAGCTTGTACCATGATTTTCAAATCACCAATCTCACTAGATTGATTAGGAGGGGATACAACTTGGACTTTTGGAGATGAAATAGGGGCTATAGACAGAATTTGGGTAACTTGAGGGGGGGGGATAAGTTTCAATTATAGGTAAAAAGTCATTAGAGGCCTTGAAGAAATTTTACCAGCTTGAATCAAGTTGTTCTCTACTCTAATAGAAATCTCATAGGTATTTGGCAAGATATTACCACCCATGGACTATATCATAACACTTATATTAGAATTAAGGGCCTTAAAGAAGTATAAAAATGCATACTTTGGGGATGGTCTAACCAATGCAAGAATCCTAATCCATGTCTTTTGGAATCTGAGGTTAAAGTCTAACATGAATTTATGGAGGTACCTTTTTATGGTAGTCAATTGTTCAACCAAAGATAGATGATCATAATTTTCTTCAAATTTCTTAACTAAAGCTACACCTAACTCATCCTAAGTAGAAATGGATGTAAAAGTAAGATTCCTATATCATTGCAATGCTTTTCCCTTGATTGAGTCAATAAGTAATTTGATAGCCACATTATATTAAGTAACATTGTGAACATAACATAGATTGGAAATATCTTAGATATGCTTAATAGTAGTAGTTTTATCCCATTCTATAGAGAATAAAGGGATACCTTTAGAGCAGACACGTGAATGTCATCATACTAGGCCAAACTTAGGGGACTGCCCCTGTTAAATGAGATAAACACTTGATTCCTGATAACCATTTGGGCAAAATGGATTTGGCTTATGGGGACAATAGATTGGAATAAAATAATAGAATAAATAAAAGATAAATATTAATTTTTAGGATAAGGCCTTGTGTTATTCAATCTTGATCTTTTATAAGAAGTAGGAGGCAATTTAATATGTTCAAAAGAAGTGCCTTTACTTGATGCTCTTATTGTAACCTTTGGCATGAAATCATTGTCTGAAAGATGCTATGAGCTCTAAAATTTAAAGGATATTCATCTTTTGATGATGGTAGATCTCTCCTACTACTAAAAATCTTTATTCTCAATCTTCAAACTTAAATTATACCAAAGAAACTTGGGTCCCACTAGGCATGCCAAAAGTTTTGGGATTTTAGATTTGTACCCTAGCTGAGGAGGGGATTGTTTAGATCTTCCTACTAAAATATAGTCTAGCATGGGATTGATATTAGGTTGTGGGTATCTTAAATATGGATCATACCTCTGGAGAAGGATGACTTCCTTATATATCTATCACCTACACTAAACCTAAACTAGCACCTACTTGGAAAAGTGAGAGAGAATTGAAAAAAATCATAAAAGCATGTAAAAAAATAGTGATGCACAAATGATTTGATCACTCCAACTCACACAAAACACACTATGAGACAATTTTTAGACAAAATAAAATAAATCTCACATAAATATTTTATAACAAGTCATTAATTAGTTATCAGATTAACAAGAGAGGGAAATTATCTGCTTTCAAAATAGATAATAAACTATAGATTGTGCTTATAATGACCTGTGAGACTATTAAGCCTTTTTTGAAGGTGAGAAAAACTTAAATGTAAGGAACATATATTCACTTAATAATAGTGCATGATTTCATAGAACACATTTTAATTTGGCTTAAAAAATGATAGAATTTAATCTTTATCACATTAAAAGGTGTTACAATACAAATTTTGGCAAAGTTTGAACATACCAAAAGAGAGATATAAGATCAATTTTAAGGATTATAAGCCTAAATTTATATAAAAATAAGGATAGAGAGAGAGAGAGAGAGAGAGAGAGAGAGAGAGAGAGGAGAGAGAGAGAGAGAGAGAGAGAGAGAGAGAGAGAGAGAGAGAGAGAGAGAGAGAGAGAGAGAGAGAGAGAGAGTTGTGTATTGAAAAAGGAACAACTATTTATGATGGATAAGCATCAATTCAAGTGTGTGGACAATATATTATATTATCAATAAATCAAAATTTCAAAGGCCTTGAAAAGGAATTTAAGGATCCATTGATCCTTATCTAGGCACCAGTTCATTATCCCTAGACTCAATACTACTTACACTTGATATGTTGACGAGATCATGTCATGGAACTGGATGAAAAGTGCCACATCTTTATTAGGTGGCTAACTATACTTGAATTATAAAAAATGATTAATGATGATAGGTGAGACATAGGTCCACTATAGGTGAAAACCAATCTTAGACCATTGGTTTTCATATAGTCACAATATCTATGAAATTCTACAAACTACCTAACTTTGATTAATGTTCTCTGGTTCTTTGCATTTTATATTAAACCCCAAAAGATCTATTTTATGGAGTAATAATTTCAATTCTTGATCTCCAAACCATGTCCCTACTTCAACTTCAAGCTTGTATCTTTGACATTTGCTTTACCTAGGTCTATTTGAACTTCTTTGACTTTTGTAAAAAATGTCCTGAGATCACTCTCACTTATTAGATATCAATTGCTAACTCAAACTATCTAAATCATGCTCAACTATATTTATGTTCATTAGCTCTATAGATACACTGAATTATTAAATTTACTTCACACCATTAATTTTTTTATCATGGATTCCCATGAGCCATTCATGTTTTGCCAAATAAATGCACTTGTACCACTTATCCTTGACTCATTAGCTCTTTAGATTCACTACATAATTTGACTCATGCATGCCATATAATCAAGATGTACAATTTCATGCACACAATAGATCTCCCTAATCTAACTTTCCTATCAATTATTTTACTTTGTTAAATCATTGGTACAATTGAATACGACCCCTTGATTTCACTTAGACCCATCCTTATGTCAGTTATTTCACTCTATCAGATCTTGGCTTGATTATCTTGCACTAATGTATTATGTCCAACTTTTATATCGTTAAAGGATTTAACCTGGGGACCTTTAGACTTTGTTAACCCTATATATTATGTGTTAGTATAAGGGTTACTGTAAACCATTGGATCTTGCCCAACTTCAAGACTTTTAAGGACCTTCTGAACCCAAATGGTTACTTTCCTTGATTAAAATTGATGTTCATGCTAATGTCATTTGACATCTGCATAGACATATTTAACATTTCATAGACCATAAAATTTAATCTCATATGGATTTCTAAAGTGTCTTTATTTTGACTTTCATGTGACTGTCATTCATTATTTGATCAACTTTGACAATTTATATCTTGAAATGCAAAAATTATGGATGGGACAAATTTTATGGAGATGTTCTTAAGGTAAAAAGGAACAAACCTAATTGACTCACTAGTCTCAAAATCCTTTTGAGTGAAGATATAAATGTTCAAGTTGACTGGTCCATAGCTAGTTCACATGATGTCCTGGTAATGTTTTAGCTTATTTGTCTAAGTATGAAAAACCTAAAGAAAATGCTTGGGAGCCCCACCTTGCATGTGTGTAACTTCTTTCACATTTTAGCATATGATCTAAAACTTGGGACCAAAACAAGTAAACCCATGTGATAATTTTCTATAAAAAATTGTCATATGTGTGAGATATAGCATCAACAAAAGGCCTATTTAGAATTTTTACCATTGTACTCAAATGTTAAGACGAACACAATAAGGAATCGGATGAACTCCATGCACTTCCATATCTATTCCAAGCACTTTTTAAACTTCATGGGGGCTCTCCAATTCTGGACCTATCCTTAGAAGATGATAAATTACACTTTAAGTGGACTTAAAGTGTTTTAAAAGGTTTGCAAACAAAATGATCTTCCTTTTTATCATTGGATCCTTCTCTCAATCAAGAACATTGTTCAATCCTTAAAAGCACTGTATGTAGGCCAAAAAATGGCCAATAATATGTAACTAAAGTGGATTCCTTGAGAGATTAGTTGAGTCAGACATTAATTAAGGTGAAGCTCTTTATGACGTTTGAAAAGAGTACCAATGATCTAGATAAAAATTTTAATATTAAAAAGACTACTAATGACAAAATAGATCTTAGTTTCAATAGATACCAAAATAAGAATACTAATGTGATCAAGGATAATAAGACCTTAAAGTTCAATGGTCAATCAAAGAATGATGGTGCTGGTAGAATGAAGACTAATCTTATTAGGTAGTCTAATGATATAAGGTATGTTAATCCATTTAATGGCTATCATTATTCATGTAACCAATCTAGTCATAGAGCAAGGCATTATAGAAGACACTCCAAAAATGAATATGCATGGATCTATGAGGAGAATCATCAATTAACAGATATGAATGAGGTTTTTTATTATAGTTGTCATGATAGTATAACACATTTTAAGAAACTGTACTAGCAAAGAAAGTTAAATCATTAGTAAAGAGGTATGGGTGAATGGTGTGGTTTCCATCAAGAGGAATAGTGTGTTTTAATTGTCAAAAGGTTGATCATATTACAAAATTTTGTAAACATGGATTCTCAAGTCAAAATAAGATGGTTGAGGGCCCTAGAGTGAAATAAAGAAGACAAGACAATGAATGGAAACCAAAGGTAGCTAAGGTGAATGATGACCAGTCTGTAAGTCTAAGTGGACTATTTTCCATAGTGGATCATAGTTTAAATGTAAATGAGTCATAATAATTCTCCCTATCATCTGAAGTTGTGGATGGAGTCAAGAAAAATAGACCAAGTTAGAATTTTTATTCAAATAGAGATTGAACAGGTCAATCCAAAGAGGATTTTAAATCCTAAGAGGATCATGAAGAAAGTTAAGTCTAGTGAGGACATGGATATTTGGGAATATCCTAATTTTATGTTGTTTTAGTTCCCTATAGAAGAGGTGACTCCATTAGGCTTCATGGAGGCACTCAGCTAGTGAGTAAAAACATGAAGGATGTTTGATCTAAGGGGAAGTTTTTCAGTTGATTCATGAATTAAAAAAGAATCCATATGTTGATAAGTAGTTCCATATGATTTAAATATTCTTTGTCAAAAATGGAGTTCTTTCTTCAATTGTTTAAAATTAAATGTTGCTCATATGTTGAGGTATGCATGAGCTTAGGGGGAGCATTTCTATGTGTTGATTTTTTATCAAAGAGAGAGAATGATATTATTTGAAGAGAAAATGTGTGTTTTTAATCTATTCCAAGTCCAAGGATAAAATATTTTTCTAGAGATGACCCTTTTTAATTAATTTCAAAGGGGGAGAAAGTTATAGTTTAGGATAAAGGTTAGTTTGAGAAAAATCTAGCTTGGGGAGATGAGAATGATCATATTTGTTTGAATTTTTATCATCAATGATAAAGGGGGATATTGTTGAGGTATTTTATTTTTGTTGGTGTTATGGCATTGATGTTATCATTGATGTCAAGGTCAAGATGGATGTTATTGATGTCAAGGTCAAATTTGATGTTATGCATCGTGAAGTGGTATGTGATAAAGAAGTCTTATGACAAGAGATAATTTGAATAAAAACTATAGTCTCTATTTTTAAAGAGAATTTTAAGGTAGCTTGGTAATTCTTCTAAGTTTTATGGCATGTTTTAAGGTTAAGATCAAGATACAAGGTAGGCATACTATTGAGCACTAGTCTTGAGGAACATTGTCATATCATGAGCATGTGAATGAATAGTTATGTATAGATGTATGATACTATCTAAGGATCATACAAGGAATATGATCAACATGTTGAAGCATCAATTAATGTTTCAAGTTTAGTTGTTAAGATCCAATAGCTTGAGAATCCTACTCATGACTTTGATCATCATATGAAGAGACCCAGTGAGAAGGTATGAAGATGGTGGTCTAGTAATATGGATACACATATGTATGAGTGGATTTTTAAGAATTACCAAGCATGAATATGAATTTTTGTAACACTTAGGAAAGTTTCAAGGTAAACCTACATAGGTAAGGCCTTAAGCCTAAACATACAACCATACTAGGCTAAGACCTTGCTTAACCTAATAAGGTACCATGAAGTGTTGTTAACACCTATGAAGGATACAAATTAGTGTTATATCATGTGTAATGTTTTTTTAGGAATTTTATTAAGGTGAAAAGTTATTGGATGATAACTAGAAGGTCTAATTTAAGGCCTAATATGAACTACAAACCTAAAGCCTAAAGAGGAAAGAGAGAGATGGTGATCAAATAGGGTATGAGGTTTAGTTCCCAAGGAATGAATGGAAAAATTAGAATTTATATAGGTTTTATATGTTATTTAAAGTTTTTTTGTGAGTTTTGATGTCCTGAGTTGAAGAAGCAAGCATGAAATGTGGTTTTAAGGTTTCTTGTGTGCACTGAATGAAGGGTTCTCAACCCAAGGAATTTCATGTTATTGTTGGAATATACAACATTTTCATGAAATATTAATAAGTTAATAGATGTTTTTTAATGATCCTATCTCAGTTTTATAATCATTATTTTATGTATTAAGGCCCCAAGCTTTTTAAATGATCGTTAAGATTGTAAGGTGGTCTTAACCCTCTCTAAAACCCTAACAATGACCCAATATGGAAGATATTTATATAAATGGATCATAATTATTTTTAAAATATATTTTTATTATTTTATAATTTATAATGCTCCCCTAGGTACCTCTAGGTGGTATTGGTCTAACACATGAGTGAGTGGACCCTACAGGAAAAGCCATGTTTCTTAGAAATTTGCTATAGCAGGAAAAGTTGACCAAGTCAAAATTTATAATTTGAAGAAGTTTGGAGCTTTAAAATTATATATTATTCCCATGGTGTTTTATTATAAGGTTATAGTATTTAAATATGATAAATCATTCATGGAAAATGACATATCACTAAGAAACCTAGTGAGGTAGATAGTGAGAAAAAACATGCAGAAGTGGGAATGAGATTAGGGATGTCTTGTCAAGGATTAGGGATGGATCCAATTAAATTTTATTTTTATTAAATATATTTAACACATATAAATATTTTATGTAATTTTTTTATATGTGTGTGTATGGTATAAAGTTTCTCTCAATTTGACTTGTCTAACATGGTGAGGTCTATGTATAGTGAAGCCATGAGATTGGTCTGTAAGACCAATATTGTGATTGGAGATTATAATATATTTATTTAAATATATTTTTAGATCATATAAATTCATTTTAATGTCATAAAAATGTTTACATAAGTGTTCTGTGTTATTGTTTTCATGACTATGTTTTGAAGTTTTTGACAATTCTGAGTAGTCATCTAGCAGAGATGAGAATGAGGTGATTTGATAATATTTTAAGGGAATAATGAAAATTAATATGTTATTATGATATTTTAGGTTATTATTATTTAATTTATATTCATTAAATATTATTTTACATATGTTGGTGGTCAAATGATCATGACTAATTTTAGAAGCTAGTTGGTAGTTCTGAGTGGTCATGTTACAAGAGTGAGTTAGATGCTTTAATCCCTATTTTAAAATATTTAAAGAAATTTTTTATGAATATTAGTTCATGTATGTTATATAAATTTTATTTAATTTTATTTATTTTTTTATAAAATTAGGTTGTGTACTTCACTTTTGGTTGGCAGACTTGCTAGTAGTAAGAAGGCCTAATTGTGAGTAGGCCTAATGGTATGGTTCAAAGAGTGAAATGAATTAAATGATACTGGGGACATAAGGTGATATTATCATGGGTATAATTTAATTTTTTTTTAATTTTTTAATCCATTTATATATGCCCAATATGTTCCAAGGTGGTTAAGGTGAAACATGTTATTTGAGAAGGCATAATTGCATTAGGTCTCATTTAGGCCTAATGGTGTTTCTGGTCCTCATGAGTGATGGAAAACATATGTAGTGGTTTTTTACCCTATTAAAAATTTTTATTTGATATATTAAAATGGTTATCAAAGTATTTATAGGTTTTTGTCTGACCAAGGTATGTGAAAATAAGAGTCAAGTATAAGAAGAAGGTTTAAAAGGCCTACTTTGATGAGGTAGAATATTGAGGTGATGAATGAATGAAATAGAAGTTTGGAAACCAGGTATATGGATTTAATAAAATTATATAGGTGTTTTTAATATTTCACGAATTTATAATGTTTATTATATAGATTATGAGTAAGGTCATATGACCTAAATCTGTCAAAAAGAGGGCTAGTTGAGTGAAGAGGCCTAATAGGTTGTTTAAGAGAGATATAAGAGTGTGAAGAGAAAAATAAGGTGATCATAATAATTTGAGTGATAAATAGGTGTCAAAATTTGATCATATATTCCATGTGGCTGAGTTTGTGCTGAGTCACTTAGGGGTTTGGTGCCTACTTGCAAGTTGGTGCTTGTTAAAGGTCTAGTTGAGTTAGTGCTTGACTAATGAGGGGTTGGTGCTCCTTGTGGGGTTGGTGCCTCAATAAATATTGATTAATTTATTATATTAATTTATTAAAATATATGTTTTACTGGGTTTTATACCTTATGAATATTTCCCACATATCTCTTTTGTTCATATGTTGCATGCTTATGTGAATGCTTGTTTATGCATTGGTTGATGTATGTGTTTGATTGAATGCTTCATGAATGATAAGTTAAATTGAATGATTTTTTTAAGGGAAATTATTCACCCCCTCCATATATATTTTATTCCAACATGTGCGGTGTGTGGTCCCACTGGGCATTCTATTACGTATCATAGGATTATGAAGGAGATCATTAGTTTTCTCTTGTTAGTGGAATAAAAATCCCAAATCAAAAAATTCAATGAAAAAAACAAATACCTTACCTAAATACTTTGGTGATAAATAATTTAACTAGCTCGAATATAATTATAAGATAAATAAAGAACCATTTTTACCTTCCTTATTAAATGGTGCTTATTCATTGACATAGAGTGTTCATGATTGGTTTGTGTCTAACAGAGTCCTTTTTCAATGTATTTGCTTTTTGGGAAACACCTATCTTTGTCCACTTGTGGCTTGACTTGGTTTGCCTTAGCATGTGATAAAAAAATTAATCTTTCTAAAGATAATATGGTATTACTTTTTACACTAAAAAATTGTTAAACAATGGCAATGGCACTTATATTTATAGGTTTTCAAGCTAACCCTAACTAAATTATAGTTAGGATAGATTTAAACATGGTTAGATTATGGAGGGGACAAGTAATTAATATTTGGGATAGAGATCCCATTTATTAAGCATGACTTTCCACCTCTTAATTTAAGGCATTTATGAATATATTTCCAATTCCTTGACTTTGAGGATGATGGCATTATCATGACCTCATTTTTATTGGAATTTCCTTTATAAAAAATAGATATTTACTAATCAAATATGGAGTTTTAACTTAAGTATTTAATTATATTTTCTTAGTTAGTTAATTATACTTAGGGTTTTATCACTTTAGGAATTGATTCAGTGCCTCACTTAATGGGTCAAAAGGCCAATTTATCAATTTATAAGGTCACAATTTGACTGGGGATAAATCCATGGGAGATTGTCATTGAATACATTATAATACCCTAAATAGGGATGCCTCAACATGATTTTGATTATTTATATCCCATGTGTGGATGAAATTGGGACATGAAATGAATTTTAGGATTAAATTACATTTTTTGGTATAAATCAAATTGAAGTCCATTTAGACATAGAATGCAGACAAAAATGAGTGTCTACAACAAGTATAATATCTCTAAATGTTGTAAATTACATCCATGCAAATATTATGGTAAATCCATGCATGACAGTTTAAATTATTGGATAAGGACCAAATATCCTACCTCTAAGATTAAAATTATTTGGATTTTTAAAGAAAATGGAACTTATAGGGACTTTGTGTTTTTATGAAATTTTTGCTTTCTACATTCAAGAGAAGAATTAAGAAACTAAGAGATGGTTAAGGCTTGATGTGTACCTAGATGTAGTCTGCGCACCGTAATCCAGACGCTGTGAGGACTCCTCTTTGGTTGTGGAGGAATGACACCTGCAAAGAAAAGAGACTTGGACAAAAGAAGGTGTTAGATGGATAGATGGTGGGTTGCCAAGTGAAAGCTTGATCCCAGAAGTATGAAGACTTCCTTAAGGGATATCAACCCACTAGTCGATAAAAGGAAAGTTTGATAAAAGATAGAATGTTCAAATATTGATATGATAAGAGACTGAAAAGAAAAATGGAAGCAAAAGGCTTACCTAAGAGATGCTATCAGTCTGGTTACAGTCACTGGCATCAGTTGTCAGGGTATGCCGACGTCAGTTAGTCTGCCAATGTCAGTTTGGGAAGTGACCGGTGTCGGTCGGGGAAGTGGCCTGTGGACAAGGTTTGGTCAAGTCTGGTCTATGGACGGGTCAGGTCAGGGCTTTGGTCTATGGACAGGTCTGTGGTCAAGTATGTGGACATACAGAATGGTTTAGAGAATGCTCTGAGTCTGGTTGGATGCCCTGTGTAGGGTCTTTGTAGGCAGAAGGGATGATCTAACAGAGATATCAAACAAAAGACACTGATAGCAGAGAGACAGGATCTGGGTCTGGTTTGGTTGGGTTAGCAGTCTGGTCTAGGGAATAGAAGTGCTGAATCTAGTTTAGAAACAAATGACTAGAAAAACACAGAGGAAATACAAACAAAATACTTACCTGTGCCTGCTGAAGGAGTGGTGCAGACTGGTGTTCCTATTGTTGGTGTTGTCGGTTGATGCAAAGTTCCTGT
Organism: Torreya grandis; assembly: GCA_037957365.1. Classification (NCBI taxonomy): domain Eukaryota; kingdom Viridiplantae; phylum Streptophyta; class Pinopsida; order Cupressales; family Taxaceae; genus Torreya; species Torreya grandis. Next base: position 406,984 of record JARHVA010006128.1, on the reverse strand, counting down.
TGCTAATGGAGTTATTGAGATAGAGTACCTATTGTGGAGAGAGTGAGAGGCTTGGCTGAGAGGTTGGCAGGGTCAAAGAGCGGATTGATGATCAGAGTGCCAGATTCAAGAGTCAAGATGTGAGAGAGAGAGACGAAGAGAACGAAGAGGATCTGGATAATGGATGAGAAAAAACATTATGAAAGGTGTTGACGGTGGCAATATCACCGACGTCGGTCGACAGTTGACCAATGTCGGCGGCTAAAAGGCTGGAAAAAGGCTAAAAATAACCTTTCATCCATTTTCCAACCACCAGGTCAGCTAGTCTGAGGGAGAAACGGTCGAAGGGGATTAAATGGACGAGGGGAGAAGTTGGAATGGGAGTCTAGGTGTTAAATATGGCCATGTTGGGAATGAAGGGAATCTAAGGAGGGTATCCTAGGGTGGCGAGGTGGCAAGGAGAGGGAAAAGGGACTTATTTAATTAAAAATAGATGATTATTTCTAATTAATAAGACCTAGGTGGGTTAGGGATAGTCGAAGTGGCAAGGGACCAAGGGGGGAGAGGATGAGGAGGAGGACCAGAGAAGTAGACACGATTTTGGTGTCTACATTTGCCCCTTTTTGTCTTGTTGGTTGTTCTGGATGAACTGCAAGACAAAAATAGGAGTTGGTTGCCCCAGGTATGGGATGAGGTGTTCCCCCCTCAAAGCGAGGGTCGAGGGAAGGGAACCTGAGATCGAGTGTTGATTTGACAGAGAGATGGATAGAGAGGGGGTGAGTGAGAATGCTATAGTAGTCGTAATTGTGTGTGTACCACTTCACAGGATGGTCAGGTCAGATTGCTGTAGGTTAAGGTCAAGGAGTGCCAAAATTGAAATAACCAGGCCCCAACATTTAGTTGTCTGCTGATTGGGTTATTCAATCTAAGCTGAAGCTCCAAATGGTCATCATGTTCTAGGTATCTCGGGCTTAGGAAGTGCTCCCAGAAACACGAAAAAGTCACAAGTAGTGCGGATCAATCGGCTTGCAATCCTATACTTGTGAGGGTCATAAATAGTCTACACACAATTTTGCTAACTAGTTGTGGGGTAGCATACATGCAAAAACAACCAAGGCGAAGTCATCTTGGAAGTGGTTAGGGTCTAAGGAGATAGGCATGATCTCCATGGTCTGGGGGTCGAGGTGGATGGATGGACGAAAGGATGGTCGAGCTAACCCCAGGAGACCCCATGTCAACTGAGTGCTGCCTACATAGCCCTTGTCCTAAGGGCCTCAAGCCAATGTAGTTCTCCCTAGAAGGGAGGAAGGGTCAAAGGGATGGAATTGGTCTTGGTCGAGGGCAAGGTCATGGTCAAAAAGAGGAAAGAAGGTTTGTCCATCAGAGAGATGAACACACGAGGGTGGTCGAGCTAACCCCATATGATGTCGTATCATCTGAGTGCTACCTACATAGCCCAAGTCATAGGGCCTTAGACCAATTGAGTTTAGAACAAAGGGTCTGAGTGGTAGACAGGTAGTCAAAGTGGTTGATAGATTGGTCTTGGTCTTGATGGATGATGAAGGGAAGATGATGTTGTAGCCTTTTCCATATTGTGTAATGGTATATTCTGCAACATTGGTCGAGGGGTCTTTCATCCCTAGCAATTTTCCATAGTCGTGATGGATGTATGCTAAAAATGAATTGAGGTCTATTTATGCTTCAGCAAGTATTGGTTTATGCTTAACATAAATTGTGTCAGGTCGATAGTTTCCATGTGTATTGTTGTCCATAGAAACTATGTGAAAAGGACAATGATGATGATGATGTCATAATGTTCGAGTTGCTGATCTAAAAATGTTGAGGTTGGTTTGGGTAGATAATGATTTGGTTGGATGCGTGACCAAGATGCGTCCAAAGTGAAAGGCGGATTGCTCTTTTATGGACAAGGACCAGAATGATGGCATAGGTAAGGGGTTGTTAGAACAAAAGACCCATTTATGCGTTGCGTTGTTGACCAGTGGTTGTGTTAGAGCGGTAATTGAATCACTTGACGTTAAGTGAGCTTGAAATCCCTTGAGTATGTTGGGGTGATAGAATTAATGTGATAAGGAAGGGGGAACCCTTTGTGGTAAGAACAACTTTGCCCCTTTTATAGGTGACCCTGAGAACGACTATAGACAAGTCCATGACTTTAAAGTTTTGTCAGTGATTTTTTTTTTTTTTTGGAAGGCAAAGTGATCAATGCGGGAAGCCTGTGATGGGATATTGTCTTACTTTGTGGTCATGTCGTGAAGCTGATCGATGCAGGAAGCTTTCGAGATAGTGTTGTGTATGTAGAAAAATTTATGCATAGCCATCCTTCGAGGGAGTGGTCTATATTCTGATTTTTATGTTTTGATATGAATTTGGCCTAGCTGTCCTTCAAAAGAGCAGTCTAGTAAATACAACAATGATGATGCAGCTATCCTTCGAGGGATCAGTCTACATTTATAGTTTTATGACCTTAGAATATGCATCCCATTTTGATATATATTTGATTGATTTTGCTGACTGGACTTTTGGTCATGGACTTGACTATAAAGGTTTAGAGGGTTTCCATTTTATTAGGATGAAGTGTTCATGCTTGCCAAAAGGGTTAGGATTGAGGGTTGAAGGGAATAGGAATGACGATGACAGGGACTGCTCAAGGGATCGAGCTCAAGTTAAATGTCAAATGAATAATTACTTGACTAACAGTGGACTGGTCAAAGATGTAAAACATAAAGGGGCTCAGGTTCTGACAAAATCTTGACCCATGCTAGTGTTATGATGCAAGGTCAGAGTCAATTGGGAGCAAACTTGCCCCATTTGCTTGGTTCCAAATTGGTGACATGTGGATTGATGTTGAAGGAGTTGGTCAATGTTTAGTCAAAGTTTGGGGTTGATGTTGAAGAAGTTGGTTGATATTTGATTAAGGTTTGATTGAGGTTGGTTTGAACATTTGGTCAAAGTTTGGCTGAATGTTTGGTTGAAGTTGGGTTGACGAACTGGTTGAGGTCGGGTTGAATGTGTGGTCGAGGTCGGGTTGACGGTTTAGGATTAAAAGAGTGATTGATATTTGGTTGAGATTTGGTTGAAAGGTTGGTCGAGGCTTGGATGAAAGTTGAATTCCCCCAGCGGCTAGGGAGAATGTTTGATAGATTGGTTAATGTTGGTTGAGGTTTGGTGGTTAGATTGACTGTGTTGATATCGAATAAGTGGGTTAAAGGTGACAAAGGAACCATAGTCAGGCGTGGAAATCCCGATTTAGGTGACGAGGTTTGAGAAGCATGGGTCGGTGTTGATGATTTGTCGAAGAGGTGGTCAGGAGGATCCTTGATGAGAAGGGAATCCTTTCTCTGTTGTTGATGAATGACAGCTTTAAGAGCGCAACAACACTCAGTGTCATGTCCCAGAGTGTGGTGATAATGACAAAATTTAGAGTTGTCGAACCAAGATGGTCTTGATCTGAGAGTTGATGAGTGGGGTGGTGTTGAAGGTTTGTTGATAGTGTGGTCGAGAAGAAAGGTGTCATTCCCTAGGCATTGGCGAATGACAACCTTGAGGGCACAACAATGTTCAGTGTTGTGCCCAGGCGTGCGATGATACACACAAATTTGAGTGTCATCGAACCAGGGTGGTTTTGGTCTGAGAGATTGATATGGTCTAAGAGGTGGAAGATTGATGCGAGAGGACTGCAACAAGTGTCATAATAGCAAGGCATAAGAACCTGCTAACGGGTCTGGATGTCTTATTGCAATGGAAGTTGATGACTTTGGTTTGAGAGGTGAAAGAGGCATTGGTCGATGGTTTGGAAGAGATATATGTCTGTTGGGTTGAGAGAGTAATGGAGGCAACTTGCCTCTTTGAAGCACAGGAGTAGGAAGCACCTCTATTAAAGTGGACGGATGTGGGCCCAGAATAGAGGGCAATAATGAAGGTGGGGGAAGAATCCTCTGGTGTTGTCTAGTGGCCTTCTTTAGTTTGGGTTGAGGGTTACCTTTGTGGGAGGCGAGGTTAGATGTGGGTTTGAGTTTAGATATGGATGGAGGCAAGTGAGATGTAGCAATCTCAGGCAAAGGGCAAGAGGAAACTGTGACTGGGTCTTCCTTGATTGAAATAGGTGAAGAGACTGGTTCTTCTCTTGGTGGAGAAGAAATAGGAGAGTGCGACTCCTCAAGAGGGTAGGAAGCAGGGATGATCATGCCTTCTACTTGTAGTTGAGGAGTAGGCAAGGTATGGTCTTCAGATGAAGGTAGGATTAATGGCGTTGGCATGGTCAAGGTGTCCTCCAATATAAAGGAGGTAGATGGAGGACTAATAGGAGAAAAAAGTTCTTCAGCCTGTGATGGAGGAAGTTGGTTAGGGACAAGAGGCAAGATAGTGTTGATTGTGTGAATGTTATGGTCATGAGAGTCATTGGTCATGGTTTGGACGTTGTGCTGAGTAGGCGGGTGATTAGGAAAGGGTTGCTTGAAAATGTCAAGGTTTTGGTTGGGTGAGGTGTTCGAGTTATCCAAGATGAGATCCCCCTTGTCCAGCATGTCTTGGATGATGTGTTTGAAGGTTTGACAGTTATCCGTGTCGTGGCCTTTGATGTGGTGATAGTTGTAAAAGTCATTCTCCCTATACCATGCAGGGATAGGTGTTGAGGGGTCGAATTGATGTGGTCAAATTGAAGGGACATTGAGGACCCCCTGCGTGACGAGTTTATCCAAGACAAAGGCATATGACTCTCCAATTGGAGTGAATTGACGTTATATGGATCGACGTTGAAAATGTTTATTGATGTAGTCTGATGTTGAAGGTGATGGTCGGTCAGTTGTTGTTGAAGATGATGGGCTAAAGATGACAGTGTTTGCCGACCCCTTGGATTGGGAATGGGCAGAAGAAGGTTTGGATGAAGAGGGGCATTAGATCTTGCATTTTTATTATGCAATTTAACCTTATTTTCATCGATGGCACAGAGTTAAAGCTTTCTTGCCATGGTGAAAGCTTCGTTGAAAGTGCAAAATGTCTGAATCCGCAAGGTAAAAGAGATGTGCCTAGCACATGCTCGAGAAAAGAGCTCAATGAGCTCAGGTCGAGGCAAAGAGAAGGAGAGCTGGTTAACCAAGGCTCTCCAACGGATGACAAAATCGACTATTGATTCATCGTCAAATTGCCTGATGGAGTAAAGGTCTGTGATTGAGACTTGTTTGGTGATGTTGATAGAAAAATGGTCAAGAAATAATTGGGCAAGTTGAATGAATGAAAAGATAGAATGTCTGGCAAGAGAGCTATACCAGTCAAGGGTGGAGCCAGAAAGGGACATAGGGAACGTGCGTAAAAGTAACGCATCATCGTGGGCAATAAGATAGCAGGCATGTCTGAATGCCCGTAGATGTTGTTGCGGGTCCTCCTTACTCTGGAAGTGAGTGAATTTGGGAAGCTCCCACTAGTTGGGGTATGGTCAGATGGGTACAGAAGGATGGATGGGATCGTTGCAAATTTGCTCATATGACAGAGTATTGCTTGAACCAGAGATAGAGGTCTCAAGACTGGACATTTTATCCATCAGCATTTTGATGATGTCTACTGACAGATTGGCAGGTGGGGCACCCCCTAGGTTATAGGGTACCTGGAAGGTGGTCGAAGAGGCGTATGACGTACTTGGTTGTGCTTGTGTAGGCACAACATATGGATAGTATGTCATAGGGGTAGATGTCATGGTCAAAGGGGCTTGTGTCATGAAATTGGAGGACACAAGTGGACTGGATATCGCCATAGGTGGTTGAGTGGTGGCATTGATAAAAGGATAGGTTGTCACTCCTACTTGTATAGGTGCAAGAATGGGCGAGGTCGAGACAACCAAGTTCTGGTATGGTGTAGAACTCGGTTGAAATGTGTGCGGTTGAGGGGGGAATGACACCCCAATGGAGGTAGGTTTGAAAATAGAGGAGGAGGCCAAACTTTGCTTATTGGCCATGGTCGAGTGACTGGTCAAGACAATAGGCTGAGTCATGATGGGTTGGGTAGCAGATGACATCGATGTCATTGTCGCTGCACCTGAAAGGTCCCGCATTTGGTTTCTTGCGAGATAGTTTTGGAGGGATTTGACATTGAGGTCCAAGAATCTTTTGAAATCTTGGTCCCCTTCAGGGATGATAGGAGTCTGGGGCAGGGTTGGTCGAGTTGGAGTTCTTTCAGTCTCTGAGTGGAACTCCATTATAGGACTAGTTATAGATGGTGAAGGTGGAAGCGGTTGTTGACTAGCGTGGTCAAGAAGGGCCTTGGTTTGACTGCGTGTCAAAACCATTCAAGGCAATAAAGGATCAGGTTTTAGAAAAATGTGTTTTTTCAATCTCAGAAAACCAGAATGAATGTTTAGACAGCCAGAAAGTTGGATTTTAAGCTTGTTGTTTTTGGAAAAAAGAAAATGGATAGTGACCAACGTTGGTAAAAAAACCGAAGTCGGTGAAGAAGACTGTCGATGTCGGTCAGATGACCGATGCCGGTGCAGAAAAGTTGCCGACATCGGTTACAGAACCGATGTCGGTTACTATGTTTTCCAGAAACTCAGAAAAAAAGTTTTTGGAAATGAAGAAGACGTCCTTACCAGCTCAAAAAAAAAGATAAAAATAGAAAATAAGATGAGAACAGGCAGATCCTAGCGTTAAATCCCTAGAAACAATTTCATTAATATCGTGTGGCTTATGCCTTAAAGTGATGTTTGGGGAGATTGGCTAGAAGAAGGATCCTAGAAGAGGTAGTCTATGGATAGTTTCAAGTTTGTTTAGGTGCTCAAGATGTCTGTATTAGGTTTGGTACGTGGCCTGGTGCTAAGGAGCAAGCTCCCCTCACTTCATGATTCTAGTGGTAAGCTGGTCTTGCTTAGCCAAAATATACCTTGCCTAGAGATTATCCTCCGCCAGAGAATGGAGTGGGCTTTCCCCTTGGTGATGAAATCCAAGTGAGATTGCCAGGTAGGGGTAAGGTATCCACTGGGGGATGAAATCCCATTCGGGCCTTGTCTCAAGTATTGTTTGATGTTTAATTTGTGCACATGGTTCGGTTGTGTAACATAAGTGTGGTTAATTCAATATGCAGACTAATTACTAGATGTGGACTAAGAAATGCAAGCAAGCAAAAATGCAATGGAGTGGATTTTTAAGCCCAAGTCGAAATGTTAAGTTGGAATGAAAACAAGTGGAGAAAGGGTGAAGAGTATGATTTTTGACTAGTCTAGAAGTGCAAGAAAAGAAAAGAAAATTTCCTTTTATTCCTGCTTATAATGTCGTTTGGAAGATAAGAAAAAGGTGAAGAGGGAGGAACCTAATGCACCTATATGAACAAAGAAGGAAAGGAACCCAAGGAAGGCTCTAAGGGTCCCACCGGGTGTGCCAGAATGTTTCTATGAAATTTTTGCTTTCTACATTCAAGAGAAGAATTAAGAAACTAAGAGATGGTCAAGGCTTGATGTGTACCTGGATGTAGTCTGTGCACCATAATCCAGACGCTGTGAGGACTCCTCTTTGGCTGTTGAGGAATGACACCTGCAAAGAAAAGAGACTTGGAAAAAAGAAGGAGTTAGATGGATAGATGGTGGGTTGCCAAGCGAAAGATTGATCCCAAAAGTATGAAGACTTCCTTAAGGGATATCAACCCACTAGTCGATAAAAGAAAAGTCTGATAAAAGACAGAATGTTCAAATATTGATATGATAAGAGACTAAAAAAAAATGGAAGTAAAAGGCTTACCTAAGAGATGTTTTTAGTCTGGTTACAGTCACCAGCGTTGGTTGTCAGGGTATGCCAACGTCGGTTAGTCTGCCGACGTCGGTTTGGGAAGTGACCGGCGTCAGTCGGGGCAGTGGCCTGTGGACAAGGTTTGGTCGAGTCTAGTCTGTGGACGGGTCGGGTCAGGGCTTTGGTCTATGGACGGGTCTATGGTCGAGTATGTGGACATACAGAATGGTCTAGAGAATGCTCTGAGTCTAGTTGGATGCCCTGTGTAGGGTCTTTATGAGCAGAAGGGATGATCTGACAGAGAGATCAAATAAAAGATAGAGATAACAGAGAGACAGGATCCAGGTCTGGTTTGGTTGGGTTAACAGTCTGGTCTGGGGGATAGAAGTGCTGAATCTAGTTTAGAAACAAATGACTAGAAAAACATAGAGGAAATACAAACAAAATACTTACCTGTGCCTGTTGAAGGAGTGGTGCAGACTGGTGTTCATGTTGTTGGTGTTGCCAGTTGATGCAGAGTTCCTGTTGCTGATGGAGTTGTTGAGACAGAGTACCTATTGTGGAGAGAGTGAGAGGCTTGGCTGAGAGGTTGGCAGGGTCAAGGAGCGGATTAATGATCAGAGTGCCAGATTCAAGAGTCAGGATGTGAGAGAGAGAGACGAAGAGAATGAAGAGGATTCGGATAACGGATGAGAAAAACCATTATGAAAGGTGCCGACGGTGGCAATATTGCCGATGTCGGTCGATAATTGACTGACGTCAGCGGCTAAAAGGCTGAAGAAAGGCTAAAAATAGCCTTTCATCCATTTTCCAACCGTCGAGTCAGCTAGTCTGAGGGAGAAACGGTCGAAGGGGATTAAATGGACGAGGGGAGAAGTTGGAATGGGAGTCTAGGTGTTAAATATGGCCATGTGGGGAATGAAGGGAATCCAAGGAGGGTATCCTAGGGTGGCAAGGTGGCAAGGAGAGGGAAAAGGGACTTATTTAATTAAAAATAGATGATTATTTCTAATTAATAAGACCTAGGTGGGTTAGGGATAGTCGAAGTGGCAAGGGACCAAGGGGGGAGAGGACGAGGAGGAGGACTAGAGAAGTAGACATGATTTCGATGTCTACACTTTGATATGTCTTCTTTCGATAATTCTTCTAATTCTTCCTAAAGAATATATTTTTCAAGTGACACATCTTCTTTGTATTCATTTTTATATTCTTATACATTCCTTTTTTTTGAAAATTAAATATGCTTTGATTATGTTGACTTACTTCTTTTCATGTAGGATTTAATACTTTGTCATGGAATTTATCTTTGATCCATTTTCCTAGTTGTACATCTAATTTTATTACATTATGTATGTGGATTGGTTTTTTGGCATTTTAGTTATTTGACATGAAAAATTGGTTTTAGCTTCTTTGTTTTGTAGGTTTTGTGGATCATTTATCATTTTTATTGGCCTTTATTTCATTGTGGATCAACCACATTATTGAAAGAGGATTCTTGGATATTTTTTATGATCACACTTTCATCCTTGTAACTTTTGGTGACACCTTATCTTATTATTTTCTATAAATATTTTATAATTCATATTGAAGGAAGTTTCTATTAAGGGTGTACTATGTAATTTTAACTCCTTTCCTTGTTTATAAAAGGTTTTCTCTATTTTTTAAACCCAAGTCAAGCTTAAAGGGGAGTATTTGATAATTAACCTTAATTTAGGTCCTTCCTATAGTTATTTAGGCTTATCCTAAGTATTATTTGTGTGTGCATTTATTATATTTATAAATGAAATTTATCCAAGACTTTATGAGGTGTTAATCATCGCTCTAGTCCACTTGTTATATTTGGAGTTATTTACATGTAACTCCATTCCCCCCACATGGTACATGCATCATATTCACTTGTAATAGGATTATGGAAACCTTACACATATGTTTAACCTTGCACATGTAACTCCTTATTCCTCCTATCTATATTTATTGGGCCATTCTTCTCCTTTCTTGTTTCCCTTTTGGTAGGTGTAAAATCTTGATCTTTCTCTTGCACCCTTATGATTTATTTTTGCCTAAATCCTTCTCTCTCACTCACTCTTAGCTTTTTTTACCTATGTACTTGGAGATTAATTATTGAAATACCTTTAATATATTGTGGTGTTTTCCTCCATTCTATGATTTCCCCACTTGTCAAATCTCTTGTCACAGATATGTAGTTTACTCACTTTTTCAAGGTAAAATTATCCCATTAATAATTTTCAACATTATTTAATTTAATTATTTTAAAACATTATTTTATTTCAATTTAGATGAATTTTGAGTATTGGACACTAGATAATTATATGAACACTAGTGTCAAAGTTAATATCCCTTTGTGGCTAGTAGTGTCTAGAAGGATAGAAAATAGTTGAGGATCTAAAATTGATAGTGAAAGATGTATATCAAGTTTTTAAATTTTTGAATAGTATAGGAGTTTTAGGTCATCATAATGATAATGCATGGTCTAAAAGATAGGAAATTAGGCATAATGAGATGGATAATGAAATACTTTATCTAGTGGGAAGGTCCAAAACTAAAAGATAGAGCCCTGATTGGTATTTGTCAAATGTATAAGAATAATATGTTATAAATATTCAATTTTAATATCTATAAACTCATTAAAAAAGTTGATGAAGTATGGATGGATTATAACCATAGATTCAAGTTCTAAAAAGAGAAGGTAGTGTGCTAAGTGAATGAGAATATGCATGAATATGTTAAAGAATAATTAAAAGTATGTACTTCTTATGGGAATGTAAGGCCATAGATATGTTAGTGGATCAACATAAGTATTATCATATACTAATGAGGATAAAATATAATGTCAATATTGGGTTTAAATAGGGACAAAATATTGTAATTAAGGGTGACTACAAGTTTGATGAAGAGTTGGCTCAAATTATCAAGTTTATTTGTTAATATTAGGACATTTCACCATGTATTTATAATGAAATAAAAGGCATGAATCCTTCCTTGGGGAAGATGAAGATAAAATTTATTGATGGTGCATATCTAGTGAATAAACAACTATATAAGATGAACCCAAAATTATGCATGAAATTTGAGGAAACAGGAAAAATGATAGCCATTAGAGTCATTGATCAAGTGTAAGGATATAAGTGGGTAAGCCCCATAATAATAAGCATAAAAAATCTATGCATTTGGATATGCATTGTATTTAGATCACATAATGCCACATGTGTCATTAACCCTTTCCTGATTCCATTGAATGAATAAATTCTAAGAGGAGTAGTGGGTTGTGGAATATATACCTTCACTATTGGCTTCTATAACTACCACTAGGATCATATTGAGAAAGAAAACAATCCAAAAACCATGCTCACCATGGAATGGGGATATTTTTCATATAATTTTATTCCTTTAATATTAAATAATGTGCCAATAGTATTTTAGGCATAGTGTTAACTACATTCAAGGAATCATCCATATTTTCCATTAGGTTTATCTATATCACCAAATGATTTATAGGTTGGTAAAGGATCATCACACAAAATTGCACCTAATGTTTTAGCACTATTGGTATTTGTATATTTTTATCTATTTAAATAATAATATATTTGTAACCCATTGTTCATGTGATTTATAAGGAATGATTGTTAGTATGTCTAGCTAAATTTGCTACCATATTACAAATGGAGGTTCCAAACACATAGAATAGAGTGTTTGAATATTTTTGGTCATATGGGATATTATCATAGGTTAATGTGAAATTATTCAAAGATAGCCACACATTTGGAAAAACTATTAAGAAAGGATGGACCATTCATTTGGATAGAAAATAAACAAGAGGAATCTAACACCAAGAAGGATAAGCTTGTGAATGTGATGATTTTGTAATTATTGGACTTGAACACTCTATTACATGACCATGTAGATGCATCAAGAACAAATATTAATTTTAGTTTGGCAAAACTAGAGAATGATATGGGTTGATCATCCTATTTATATTTATAGTTAGAAGCTTACCCTAGCTAAGCATAAATAGTCAATCACTGAATGAGAATCACTCACAATGGTATATGTTCTTCAGAATTTAAAATAATATATACTTTCTATATTGTTTGGGTTTTTCATAGACCATAAAGTCCTTGGGTATCTCGTGAATAAACCTATTTTAAATGGAATAATTTTTAGATGGATCATATTGTTTTAAGAGTTTCAATAATTGGTAGTGGTAAAACTTGGTAAATAAAATTTTGGGCTTGATCATTTATCTCTAATTACTTCATGGGAAGACATGATGAACATAGAGGATGGCATATAGATACCCATTTATAGAATTTTTCATCATGATACAAAAAATGTAACTAATATCATGGGCTTCCTCACATCATGAATTTTCCAAACTGAGTTGATCAAAATAAAATAAGCAATTGGTGGCCCACACCACACCCTATCAACTCATTAGTGAAGAGTTGTACATTATGGGGAGAGATGAGGTTTTTCATAAGTGTGTAATAAAACACGATTATGTGAAATTTATATGAAAATGACATGAAGGGGTAATAGATGGCCACTATCCTAGAGAGCATACCATATGAAATATATTAATTCTTCACCTATGGTGGACATATATTGTTCAAGGATGAGAATGAATATTCATTCATATGCAATGTTTGTCAATGCAGTAGTAATTCCAATAATTGGTATAAAACACTCTTTTTTACTATTACTTCTAAGGAAACATTCATGTAGTGGGAAATATACTTTTCTAGACTCATCTCCCCATCTACATATAGGATGGGTGTGTGTTATATAATCACTTCCATAAACTATATAAAAAGATGGGTGGAAGTGATGCAAACTAAAAATTATAATATAGCCATAATAACACACTTAATTTAGGTGAATATTATTTGTAGATATGGGTGCCCTTTATTATTGATTAATGATTAAGGAACATATTTTTTAAATAAGGTTGTTTGTGATTTTCTTATGGAGTTCATGGTAGCGCACCATAAATTTATACCATACCACCCTTCAAAAAATGGTACTATCAAAGATTTTAATAAGTGTAGTCACTCAAATTTGGTCATGAATAATTGATAATGTCAATTTTGGCCCGATTTAAATTTAATTAAATTGAGCACTCAATCTAATTCTATTTCACCACCTCACTCTATCTTAAGCACCTATACGGTCTTATCCCTTTATACTTTACTATCTTATGCCTATATAAATGCTGTAAATTCTAAAAAATTCCCTCGAAGAATCTATATAAATACCCCAAATTTAAACTGTATACACATAATACTTTCAAACTTCTATTGATTACTAACACTTTATATATTGCAGGAACCCATTGAGTCTCAATCTCTCTGAGTGCATACCTTAAGGGGTGCACCAGGAAAGGGGTGGGTAGACCATTGGTGTTTCATAAGATTATTTTCCCTTTTTCCACTTCCATCTACATACTTGTCTCATAAAACCATTTACCTTAATCTTATTCTTCTCATTCTTACCTCCTCCACTCTTTTTCCTCTTTCTATCCTCCTTTTCTTACATTAATACCCTTTTAGATTGTTAGATTTACTGGGTCGACTAGGTTGACCTAGTATAATTTAGGGGCATTTTTCACTTTCTTAGCTTGTTATCATTTCAGATGACCTAACTCAGACCTAGTGATTTGTCATAAAAAACACACTGGGTTGACCCTATATAACTGACATTATTGGGAAGATTTAGGGCAAGATCCTTTTATATATACAAGTTCATTTCCCACCATTTCATAAGAGAATAAGTATGAGCAAATATCTGCTTATTGAACATTCTACTTGAAGAATAAATCTTAGGGTTCCATACTTTCTTTGGAGATACAGATCTTGTCTTATGGATAAGTCTTTTAGATGCTTGGATAGGTTGTGTAGCCTACAGCTAATTTATCTTGCTTATCCTTACATGCCACAATAATTTCTTGTGAAGCACCTTGGTCAAGGGAGAGATTGAGGCTCTGTGGGTTCATCTTCAAATTCATAACTTTATTTCTCATTTGTAAGAGGAGATAGATAATTCATTTGTATTCTTATTTCCATGTATTTAAGATTATGTATACATTGACATGAGTATATGTCTTCTAATACATGTTTATTTTATTATTTCTATCCCTCACTTTATGACACAAGCTTTGGTGTACACTAGATTAGATTTTTATTTATTGATATTATAATAAAGTAAATGTTTTAAACCATAGGACTCCATTAGGGTTGTTGTGTGATTATGTTAGACTATAGGCTTTGGAACCCATCTTAGCATGATATGTTATGATAAGTGATACAAGTGATCCCCTAATAAGGTCTACTGGATCCCCATATTGGTCATGCTCTCTCTTAACAATTGCATCCCTATCAAAAGTGTAGGTGTGATCTATCTTATCCAATCTAGGATTAATTTATAGACATGATGCATTTTCAATTTCATATAGTATAATGAACCCAACATGAACTAATCCTTGTAGGATTTGTTCACTTTTGACCAAGATAAAAGACAAGATTTCTTAATGTGTCAATTTGAGCCACCCTGACCTTATGTAGGTCCTCATTTGTTAATAATAAAAATTTAAATATCACTAATGATGGTGTTATCAATTCTTATGATAACATTCACAATGTTCAATCTGTCATTCCTAACCCTTCGTCGAAACCATCTCCTTTTTTTCAAAAATATACTAATCCTCATTTTTTTCACCAAATAACATCAATATTCACAAAAATTTATCCTCAACTAATTTATTAAGTTTCTACCTAGGCCTCTTCCATAAGATCTTGACCCTACTTGTCTTATGAAATCTTGGTATAATCCTAACAAGTTTTTTTGGTTTCATGCTAGTTGGGGTCATTCTCATGAAACTTGTAAATAGATTCATAATTTAGCTATGGATTTTCTTCTTGGACCTAATTTTGATCATTATTACATTATCTGTAAGCATCAACAATCTTATGAGATTACTTTAAAGGACTATAAATCAAATGACAAAACTCAATCCTTAAATCAATAAAACACTCATCTGGCTATCTATTAGGATCCTCTAACTAATCATCATCTGATTCAATCTACTAAAGACAAGCCCACTCATTCCACCAATAATGTAGAAAGTCTTGTTAAACCTAATTTTTAATAAAATGTGGTTATCATGACTAATATGCGAAGGGTGGTGGATTTCAATGATTCTCAACCTACCTACACTTCTCATAAGACATATTGTGTTATCTAGAATTCTTCTCCAACTCATTTAAATGAGTTGTGACAAGAATATATTATAAATTTTTATGATCCAATTTATGATTCTCCCTTAGATAACACATCCCATTCTACTTCTACCACTCTTCCATCATCTTCCAATACTAAGGATAATCAAGCTTCTTCTAATATTTCTTCTTCCAATTCTCAAAATAAACTTAAACCAACTAGTTCATCATCTCAACATGATGTGCAACATTATTCCAAATATTATTCTCATTATTACCAACAAAAAATCAAATTATCTTTAGCTCTTCCTTCTGAGGAACTCCTTAACCATTACACACCTATATCTGATAACATTCTTATGGGTTATGATGAATGGGATCCCATTATAGAGCTAACTAATCTCCCATCCCAAATTACATTTCTTAAGCCTATGAATACTTCAAAACATCATTGAAACTACCTCATGCATCTTCTATTTGAGATGCATGTCCCTCATCCTCCCCTCGTAGGATGGGAGGTAGATTTATCTGGTTTGGAAGATAGTATTTTACAACAATGTGAATAAATGTTTATCAACATTAACGAAACCATAGAAACTTCTCTTTCCCTAAAATTTCCCATAGCTTTTATGATTCCCAATGAAATTATTCTTCATTTGGATGATCTTCCTTTATTAATTAGCATCCAAATTGGTGATATCAAAGTCAAGAGTACCTTGATTGATGAGGGTTCTTGCATATGTGTCATTTTTATTGATTTTATTAAGATTCTTAGTTATTATAAATGAAATATGAAGTATACACATAACACATGATAGGGATACAATCGAAGGAAAATGCCTCCTCTAGGTTGTGTGTGGCTTCCCATTATCATTCCACATATCACCATTCATGTGAAGGTGATGATATTTAAATTCCCCCTTATAACATCTTGCTTGGTAAGTCATAGACTCACCACATGAGAACTATTACTTCTACCTACCAATGCATTAAATTCCCTCATAATGGAGACATTTACAAGATTCAAGGTGACACTAACCCTTGTAATTTTGAACAATTTCAATATTGTGGTGTATTCAAGATTCTTACTCTTAAAACTTTACCAAAAATTCCATTTTGTGAGTCTCAACGTCTCAAATTTTCTATCAATTCAACCTAGAGTTATAATGGGCATCTTGAGCTTATTGGTAAAATTCTTCCTAAACTTTTAGATTCTAATGATGATGAGCTTGATGAGATTAACTTAAAGATCAAAACTTTTGATCTCTTACCTCATCTCATCTCATAGCTTCCTACTTCCTTGCATCCTTGTTCTCACATATCTCCTTGTGAGGACATTATCATAGTCTTGACCAAGAATATACATTATATTCACCATGTTTCATTAGATGACAAGGTTATCCCTACTTGTGTCATTGATCTTCATACCTCAGATTACAATGATAGTTATTCCTTAGATGATCTATTATTAGGCAATCTTGTACAAGCCCATGATGCAGAGATTGTCCATTATCATTATTCTTTACTTAAGTATTTTCATGCATCTCATCATTTTCCTTCACTTATAATTCCTATTTTTTTAATTTTCCCCCTTCATCATAGGGTAGAGATTGCATCGACACCTCTACTTTCTAAGGATCCACATAGGACTATGCTCATGGATCATGCTATGACCAAGCCTTACCACTTTTATAGGTTCCCAAACTCCCATCATTGGTTTACCATTGAGGTTAGTGTATCCCTCCTTAGCCCCTATATACATCCTACCCCTCCCTAATTAGAACCTAAGATATTTGAGCCTCTTCTTGCTCTTGTTATATTTGATCCTATTCCCACTCTTACTGGTGTTGATCTAATTTTTGCTTTTGATGTTATTGTTTCTTCCATTGAGCCTAGTTCCATTCCTTCCTCATCATCACCTTCCTTTGGTGATGGTTTTATTCCCTTGCCTAAGATGAATCCTCTACCCACAAAATGGGATAATGAGTGTTCTTCAACTTCTTCCACTCTTATTTTACCTCCTTCTATGAGTTCTTCTCCTAAAAACACTCATAAGTATATCTATTACTTCCATGGGATAGATAAAAATTCTTCCATGCATTATCATAAGTTGTGACAATGTCTTGATACCTTGCATCTTTCTGCCCTATCATCAGATAAATCCATACCTCCCTCGAAGGTACTTTCTGAATATTTGTCTAAGTATGGTGAGGTATATTATCTATGGCATATCTATGATACCCATCACACTAATCATTATTGCATCCTATAATAACATGTCAAATATCACCTTATAGACATTCTCAGACCATCTACCACTCCTACCATAGTTCATTCCCATAAGAATGCTCCTTTTTTCTCCTATGGATCCACTTATAGTGGTTCCATTACTTCCTATGGTCCATTCACCACCTTTTGTGCCTCCACCTATGATTATTTCACCTATGTACATTCCCTCACCCATGGATCCTTCTACACTTGTGATTCCCTCACCTATGGATCATTATCTACCCATGATCCTTCACCTATGGATCCTTCTCCATCGGTGATTCCTTATTCTCTCATATATCTTGTTCCCATGCATTTTCTTGACCAATATTTTCCTAATTTTCCTCCTTAGTATGATCTTTTGATCATTCCTACTTTTTAAGTTGAGGAGATTAGAAAAGAAGTATTCATTTAAGATTGATGAAACCTTAGCATCATTTCAATTATAGATTCATAGAGACATATCCAATATATTAGATAATGTGTGTAGATACATTTACCAATATTTATGAACATGTTCATGGTGCTTTCATATTTATATTTGGATTGGACATGTGTTCCAATCTCATTTCTCTCTATTATATCATTTGACACTATGTCAAATTTTTACTTATCTTATATCATTATTTATTACTTGTACTATATCTTACTTATCTTATCTTTTATATTTTTTATATGATTGTCTTTGTTTTATCATTGTTTTCCCTTACTTTTTCCTTTAGTTTTTTTAAAACTATCTTCTTGTATCTTTATTATTTTTTTAATTTATTATCCTTATTTTTAATAGATAATTTGTCATAATGATTTAGTTATACTTACCATATTCCCCTTGGTTATTATATTCCTATTACCATGTGATCATTTAGCAAACAATCTATCTCATTACTATCTCATTTTACCATTACACTTTTGATCTCCTTTTTCCCTTTTTTGTTTTTCCATAAACTAAGCATATACAGGTTGAGACTTGATATCACATGCTAGTTCATTGTCAAGCCTAAGTGTCCTAGTCAGTATTTATCTTTGGTCACTTAGATTTATTTAGACTTAGCCTACAGATTATTCATGTGTATAACTATCTCTCTCATGATTGGTCATTCCAAATTCATATGGAGGAGGAATCCTAAAAAGCCTTCAAAAGAAAGTTAAAACCCAAATCATTTAAATAAAGGCAATGATATCAAAATCCAAATTTATTATTAAAAGTTAAATCACACTAAAAGATGTGATTCAAAGCACATATATTTATTCTAGTTGAATCTCAAAATCCATAGTTTGCCTCACAGTAGAGTCAAGGTCCTTTTGGGGTATGGTAGACCAATAGATTAGAAGAGGAGAATAAAAAATCTTTTAGTGCTACCTACTTTCTCACGTAAGTACCCAATCTTTGTAGTAGACTGACAACATTGTAAGGGTTCCTAAAGATTGGGGAACACATCATGGGAAGGTAGGTCCACTTTTATTTTCCTTTTACCAATATACCTTCATGATTTGATCTTAGTATCACACCTAGTTTTCTATAAAGCTTTGTGTTTATAGCAAGCAGGCTTCCTTTATACATAGATGACCACTAGTCATTTAGTGTCTTCTCATGTTTTTAGTATACCTCTTACCTCCTAAGGTCTTCTCATAATATGACTAAGTATTTATTTTTACACTCCCTTTTTCACTTCTTATATCCCTTATATTTCCTCTTGAGATTTGTTGTTTGGTGTACTAATCACTCCCCTTGGGATTTCATTTATGAGTTGCTTTGTAAGACCACAGATATCACCCAACCATCCTCACAAATTACCATATTTTCATTCTTGTTACTCACATCCTTGATTACCAAATTTTCCTATTTATTCCACCTTAGTGGTATTGTCTTTATCAATTTGGAGTGTAAGACTGTGGATAGGGACCCACCTTCCTCACAAAATTTTCCAATACCCAAGTCACCATCCAAATTACATGTGTCAAATTTGAGATAAGATTAGATTGATTATGAAGTTACACATCATTTTACATGTTTCCCATATTGATATTTAGTATGTTTCATGTTTACTTCATTTTTATTTTGCATTTTTATCTTCTTATTTTTTGAGTGTATGTAAGATTTCAACCATTTTCTTGATTTTTTCATACTCATCTTGAATTAGTATGACCCATTTAAGACCAATATTTTACAATTTTGTTTTTCTTTCATAATTCTCAGCATGATTTAGTATCATTGATTGACTTAATTAATTTGTTTTTTATTACCATTTGTGCCCTTTTTCATACCTTCCATTTTATTGCTTTGTTTTAGATACTTCTCAATGTGATATTAGTATGAATCTACTTGTTTTAATTTGGTGCAAAAATATTTCACATTGGTTTAAAAACAAATTCTTATTTACCATTTTCTTGGTTCTTTATACTTAGTAATTTTTTGTTAATACAAATTTCCCATCTTGAAATAGTGTGTAATGCATTTTCCTGATTGATTATATTTTTTCAAGTTCTTTCTACCTATTTATTTTTAACCGTGCATGTATTTTTCATAATGCTAGAAAATAAACCACATCTTATATATTTCATATAACATATAAAACAAAGATAAATACATGTGATAGAAATAAATATATCCTAAGCATCCATAGCCTCAACCATAATAACCAACCAAAATCAACCATGATTACAACATACACATCCAACATCAATATACCAAAATGATCTATATAATGCAACCATATACAATGCCCCAACTCTATGACTAGGTCCCATCATGTCTATCTCATGGCCTAGCCATGATACCTACTGAGGCCTTGGTCTAACTCCTTTGAATAGTACACTATAAGGAGGTCATCTAAGATCTCAGTCCTCTACCTATCCCTATAGGTGTGTTGTCCACATTTGTGAATCCATTAGCTAGGTCTAGATCTCTTTCATCTATGATATTATATTTAAATGTGTAGCTCTCTCATTTGCTAAGGATTTCAATACCTATAATTCCCCTACACCCATCATTTTTGGTGGATACATCCTCGCCTTCTATACCTGTATCTACCTCATTACCTTTCTAGCTAATCTGAACCAGATCACCTAAGCTGGGGTAGATGATACACTTGGATATTCTAGTGTTATGGGGTTGTATGGTTGTAGAGTATCATTTAGGATGTTATGGAGTGTTCCCCTCACAAGAGACACCCATATCTCCTCCTAATCATCACCTATACCTATGAAATCACATAAGATGGATATTAGCTCACTACCATATCTCATAATCTATCTCTCTAAAAAAACTTAAGCAATAAATTAACCATATCTTTTTAACCTATTTATGTCTTAGTTACTATCGTTTTTCCATCTACATGACTACCTAACATAGTCTCCCCATCTACATGGCCTCCTAGCACTTCCTCTATAGGTTGCCTCCTCAGCTCAAACCTAGCTATCATGGCTTATGTTAATCTCAGCTTGTGTCTAAGTGGTCTCTCTATCATATTCTCTAGCTCACCTATGGGGTCGTCTCTTCCCTACCTCCTACCTATATCAATGTCCTATCATTTGTGGTGATTACTCATCTCAATGTGGAGTTGGTACTGGTACATCTAGTATTTATACCTCCACATCCCTATCTTATTGCTTATCTCTTCATCATTCCCAACCAATCCATGGTTGCTCTCGACATGGCCTCAGTATTAGCCTCACTACTAGTGGCCCCAATCCTCTCCTCCCCTCTGTCTCCCTCACATATTGATCCCACTGCTTGGGCATTAATATTAGTGCTACTAGATGAGGTATGCCCATTTATCTTATCACCTATGCCACTAAATGTGGCTTTCTCCACTAGAAGTAGTATCTAATCACCTCTATCCTCTTTATCACTAGTGTAATTATGTCCCAACTCACCCATGTAGTTGGTATGTGTTTGTATGGCTATCACATGATGTCTACATGTCTCACTTACTATAGCACTAGGTTGTGGGGTATAGCCTACACTACCTAGTCCTCCCTCTATATCCACACCTAAGGTAACTTATCATCGACCACATGGGGCAACCCAGCTAGTTGATATATAGGAAATCTCTCATAGATCTAAGCTATCAGTAATATGATTGGTCCCATGGTCCTCTACCCTTTGATTAGTATTTATTACATTTAATTTACCAGTTGGACCCATATGACTGAGCTTAAGACTTATATCACTCACTCCTCTAATATCAGCCTACAAAAGGCTGCCATGAATAATGGTGTTTTACCATTTGACTTGTAACATAGCACCTATTTGTCAGAATGCCTATTACAACCTTCTAGATATCTAAAATATATGATGTATAGAAATCAAACAAACTCACCTTCCTACTTGGTAGTATTGTCTCTAATCTTGTAGCCCACATAGCTAAGGATCTCTTCTCCTCTAGACTATTTGGTATCCCTACAATCACTGTGCTCCTCCTATAGGTAGCCCTAGGATGGCATGGACATCCTCTAATGTGATATCCACCTCTACTATATCCCCATCCACCTCCCATCTAAAGGTGTTAGTCAATCATTCTAAACAACCAAGGAACATGACTAATATGTCAACATTGAGGGGGATATGACACATTTATGTGATCTTGCCTAGACCTATGGATCTTAGTCTAGCCCTATCTCTATCTGATAGATTATTTAGTAACTTTGGTAACCATGTCACATCTACAAGTCACCAAAATCTCTATCATCCCTGCACTAAAGAAATAATAAAAGATGTATTAGTTCCTCCTTGTCATGTATAGTCAAAATACATAATTTTTACATTTCTACATTGAAAATGAGACTATATTACCTTATTTTATTCCTTTTAACTTAATTTTATCCTTATTGGTCCTTCTTGACCTTACTTGGTCATTTTAGACTATTCTAGCCCTCTTTCAACCTTTTGCACACTTTTTAGTATCTTTTTAGCTCTTTGGTCAAACTAGTTTGACCAAAGTTTACCTATGTTTTTTCTTAGATGAATAAAAAAATTGAGTCAAACCCCTTATTTCCCCCTCCCTAGTGTTGAGTTTCCAGTCTAGACCTTTCAAACTACCTAACAACTCCAAACTAGGCCTTCAGCCTATAGAATGTATAGGGTCGACCCATATATATTATGTTAGCACTATGGATTATACCTATTTTTTAGCCCATTGGGTCGACTGGGTTGACCTAGTGCTTTTTCCTATTAACCCCTTACATTTTCCAAAAATGTTCAATTTTCTTGATTTTTGCCTAAATCCCTCAAACCCATTTCCCATCTTCCTATTTTATACCCACAAGATCTGATTTTACTTCATTTTGACATCTAGAAATGTTTAAAATTCAAAATTACTAAAAATTCACTTAATTAACTACAAATTTCAAACACTATTTTGAGATTCTTAGTTTCATACCTATAGTGGACCTATTGTCACCTCTAAAGCCTCTCCCTAGCTATCATGTCATCTCCTCACTATCCTAGCTTATTTTCTCTCCAAAGCACTTTTTTATCCTCTCTCACAAGTCCAACTAACAAAACACTTGTATTTCCCCAATTTTAAAAAACTTTTTCAAAATGTAAATCTTTCAATTATTATCCTTTAGATTCTTTATTTTCCTTATATATTTATTTTTACTCATCCTATTTCATGTAAAATTTCACTTAAGTTTTAAAGAAGGAGAGAAAAGAAATTCAATATGGGTTATGGTAGGAATACCTATTTGTTTGTGCATGTGTTGAATTAGAAGATTGTGAGAGCTCCTCTTTGGCTTGGGAGGAAGACCTGAAGATAATAAATCACTAAAGCAAACTTTTTCATTAGACAAACAACAAGGTGGATTGCTTAGCCAGAGCTAGATCCTGGAAGTGAGAGCTTCCTTAAGGGATGTCAATCCATCTATTTTAAATAATTAAGTTGATAAAACTAGAAAGAAGATGCTTGTGTCAATAATAGAAGATTACTAAAATTGAATACAAGAAATTCTTATTCATAAAAGAGACTAGAAATGATATAATTAGTGATAAACTAATTAGTACTAGTGATAACACATTAAGATGTAGCTTATAAAATTACAAAGGACCCTATGAATAGGCAAAAACATAAAAAAGTGAATTTGGTTGGGTACAAGAGAGTCATATTAGCTTACTATTTTTTGGTGTCATAGGTGACCATCACCGATCATACAACCATCACTGGTAAATGGTAACCATCACCAATCATGTAACCATCACCGATTGAGGGTAACTATCACTAGTTAGGTAACCATCATCATTTGCCTATCAGTAAATCTAGAAGTGAAATTGAGGTTTAGGTTTGCTGATTGATGAGATCTATGAAGTGGATTTTGGGAGATATCTTAGGCTTAGAATGAAAACCTAGTAAAATAATACAATAAAATGAATACTTATCTTACCAAAAATTAGTTGATGGTTAGTTGATGTGGATTTGCTTATTAGTGGAATATGGGTTGATTTTATCAACATAACGGTACTTGGGAGCTTAGTGGAGAGTTGATGGCAAGTAGGCTCCCTAAGTGATGGATAATAGCACTTGATAATGTGGATTGACCTGATTGACCTACAAAAAAGATATTTTAGATACAAAGAGCTCTTGATAACAATTGTAGATAGTTTGACCTCCTAGGCCTCTCTTTCTTATAGGAATAAGAAAGAGGTGGAAGTGATTATCCAAACTAGACTTAAAGAAGGCTTATAAATATAAGTCATCCATGTAAAGGGCTCATAACTAGATTTAGACTACTTTATTTAGAAAATCAAGGTGGTGTTTTATATATAGGCTACATGTTGATTCTAGGCTATCCAACCTAACCATCACTAGTTAGGGTGACCGTCGCCCATCAACTTGACTATCACCAATTGAGGACCTAGGAAAAAGATAGGTTAAAATGGGTGAAAAAGTGAGTTAATCCAAGCAAGTGACTAACTTGACTCTATATTAGGTAAGTAGGCTAGGCTAGATAGGTTCAAAGGTATTTTAGACATTCAGAATCATAGGTGTACAGTTTTTTGGTGTCTACATTTTACCCCTTTTTGTTATGTGGATTGTGTGAATGAGTAATAAAACAAAAATAGAGATGTTCTCTAGATCTTCTTAGCTTAATAGTAGGAAGAGGCATTCCCCATCAAATAAGGATATGGTGAGGTGAAACATAGGAAAGTTTGGGTTTGATAATAGGTAGATGGTAGTGTTGACACAGTGGATTGCACCTGGGGCAGGATGCCTAACTCCCCCTTTCCACACGCAACAATGGAAACTCCCCTCTCCCCTGTGGGACTGGTGAAGCTAGAGGGGAGAGTCTCTAGATAAGGGCTAGCTCCCTCTAATGTATCTTTTAGGCCTTGGTTTCTCCTACTGCTAATAAATGTAAAAAAAGGGGGTGAAAAGGGAGAGAGAGATGCTGAAATAGAACCTAAACCTAAAAAAATGAAAAGGTGATACACCAGAAAAGTTGACCCACCCAGCCTGAACATACACTTTTCACCAGGAAGAAATGCCCATACACTTCATCTAACATGGGAAACTCTTTTATTTCAGTGAGTCAGGGGTCCATAGAGATACAGGGAGGAAGGAACTAGCAAAGGTGTTCTGAGACACACTTTGATAGCCTATTCACATGTGCCTATATTCTTGCTATAGACACTTCTGGCAGACTTGCAGAAAAGAAACTCACAATGCACTAGACATGCTAGAATTGATCTGTGAGAAGCATAAAAGGAAATGACTTAACACAAAAATAAAACATAGACATGTGCTTGAGTGCAAGTCCACATGGAGGTAAAAATGCTAAATCCTAATTCAAGGTAAAATCTAGCAACACTCTGCCTTACAAGCCTCGAGATATTTTTGGGTAGAGTTTTACCTTAAGGCTGAGAGAATCTGGTCCTTCTCAAATGAGAAACTTACAATATATAGAGGAAAAAAGGAGGCCTTTTGGCACCCTTTTTACAAATGACCCATGTGCATTTCAAGCATTGGGAAGAGGAAGCCACTTGAAGATAATGCTATGTTGGCCCCTATCATGATTCAAAATTATGGGCCACACTATTTGTCTGCTCATCAATGCAAAATGATGAAAAATGGGTTGCATCATTCACTATTTGCACCTCTTGATGATTTCATGGTAGGTACTATGTCAACCATTAGAATAACTCTTGAATCAACACTTTCCCGCACTACTTGGATCACTTTGTCTATTTTTGCGCTTGGCTACTTTGCCTCCATTGGCTCCTTCCGCTACTCCTTTGGCTCTTAGCTGAGAGTGCATCTACTTTTGACATGTGTTGTAGTCCACTACTTAGAAACTTAGAAGACACTTTGAAATGTAGATTTTAACATGTGGTAGCTTCCATAGAGCTGATGATGGGATACGTGGTAGCATCTGCTTAACCCTTGAGGGTCCCTTAAGAGTCAGGTAGAAGTTGACACGTGGCTGCTTCTACTTACTTTTGAGAGAAACTTACCATTGAAGCTTAAGAGAGACTCAAGGCCTCAGATGCAGACACTTGTCACACTCTTTTGAGGTAGGTGAGGACAAGTGGTGGTATCCACTCATCTTTGAGGGTTCCTTGAGGGTCATGCAGAGTATTTTGAGATTTTTCAGAAGGTGACATGTGGTTGCTTTTATAGAGCCTTTAGCTACCTTTGGAAACCTTCAAGACTCATTTGATTCTTGTAGACAACAACACTTGGCATGTTCCGTGTAGTCTTTAGTAACTCATTTGGACCCACTACAGTCTTCTTTAAAGCTAATAGGAGAAACCTGCAGATGTTGACACTTGGCAGCTTCCATTGCACTTTAAGAGAGGCTTATCTTTAAAGCTTAAAAGAACCCCAAAGCCTTAGATGCAGACACTTGTCACACTCCACTGAGATGGGTGAGGACATGTGGTAACATCTACTTACTTTTAGGGTCCTTTGAGAGTCATGTGGGAGTTGACACGTGGCAGCTTCAACTTATTCCTTCCCTTTGATGATTCCTCTGCTATGAAATTTGATGTTTGCACACCTATCATTATTTAGCTTTGCCATTGAACTATTTCTCCATTGAACCTCGCCGTTGAACTTGTTTCTCCATTGAACCTCACTATTGAAATTTCTTTGAACTAAAGTGATGAACCAAAGCTCGATGAACTCATGCAACTTGAAATTGACTGGCTCTGAATAGCAAGGGAAGAAGGGGACTGATTTTGGCCTATAGGGCCAAAATGGTCAATATGTAGGTCATGAGGTAGGTGACAAAAATAAGTGTTGACCTAATTTTGCCCCGCAAATAACAAAGGTGTTCATTTAAAACTCACGGTTTAGCAAAAGATAGAAAAGAATTTCCACAGACTTTTGTCTATGGGAAATGTCTGTCAGACAAAGCCCGCATGGAAAAAAGGAGTCGGGTCAGGTGCACAAAGTGATAGAATTGCTGTGCATAGCATTGAGCGGTGGACAAGTCCATGGGTTACACAGTAAGGAGCGGCATAATCGCCGCTCATAATGGTTAAACGACAAACCTATCGTGAGCGGTGATTTCACTGCGCATGGCAACCAAACATGCTGTGAGCAGTGATTTCACTATGCACGGTAGTCAAACAAGCACTGCAGTCCATAGATCATCCACACAAAAATGTGAAGCCTGACTAGCTAGTGGAAGAGCAGGCATGAAGAGACTTTGGCAAGCTCGACGCAAAAAAACAACAAGCCAAGTGATATTTCTTGGAAGTATTTTTATAAGGCCCAGCACTCCATGAAAGTAAACAACGACCTGTCCAAAGCAGAAAGGTACCCACAGGGAGGGAAATAGAAAAGAAAAGAGCCTGAAAGAGAAGTGACCAAGCCAATGCTCGCACAACAGTCAGTAGATTGAGCGGTAAAATTACCGCTCACAACATTGAGCGGTAAAATTACCGCTCACAACATTGAGTGGTAAAATTACCGCTCACAACATTCCATGGGGAAAAATCCTACAAAACACAGAAAAAGGCCCAACTAACTGGCAGAGTAGACTGTATGCAAAATAAGGAAGACCCATCAACAGTCCAAGTCATCAAAAAGGACGTCAAGTTGGCAAAAAAGGACAAACAACAAGCATGGTCCTAGTAGATTTTTGATGTCATCAACAGTGTTCTTCTCTCTTCCCAAGAAAAATGTCATTGGCCACTTGCAAGGCAGGCACCAATGAGTCTCTTCTTGGCTTTTCCATATAAATGAGTAGACTTGGTCATTTTGAAGGATCTTCTCCAATTTTGTAAAAGAGCATAGCTCTGAAAATTCTCCACCTGAGTCAATAAAATATAGTTTTTGCCTCCATCTCAGATAGATTTGCTATGTATGTCATGAGTATTATTTGTGTTTAGTCATTATCTTCGATGCTTTCACAGGTTAATGCCAACAGACCAGCCATCTACAAGGCATCAGTTCTATAGCTGAAAGGAGAAGAGCAATATTTGAGAAGGATAGAATAGAGGAAATTGCTTGCAAGTGCGCATTCCACAGCACCCTGGTAAACCTCTATTATGTGTTTTCCATTATAGCCTCCCTATTAGTCTTAGCAGCCTAGTTCTTCTGCCAGATGTATAGAGTATACTTGCATTTTCTTAATTCTGAGAGTGGATGTGGAAGGTCAACCTTTTTGGTGTATCACCTCTTTTAGAGTAAGCTGTTTGCTTTCTTGCACTTTCTTCTCCCTTTTCATCCCCCTAGTATATCTATATATCTATATTTTGCATTGCCTGAAACAAACAAGATACATTAGAGGGAACTAGCCCATATCTAGAGACTCTCCTCTCCTGCTTCACCATCCCACAGGTGAGAGAGGAGTTTCCATGTTGCAGGGAGAGGGCAGGAACTTGTTTTCCTGCCACCGGGTGCAATCTCCAGTGTCAACAGTTTTGGCATGCCGGGTGGGACTATAATTTTATTAGTTTCTAACATAGTAGTATTTCAAGATTGATGCTAGTCCTACTATAGTCATTTCAAATATTTCCAGCATCTGGTGACTCCACTGGTAAGAGCTTAGTTCTTTATTTTAAGACCAGTCACTTAAACTTCTATGCCAAAAGTCACCACAAGGTCAGCTTCAAGGGGGGTCCCTTTTGTTTTCATTGAGCTACCTTTAAACTCTACTAAAAGGCTCAGGTTTGAGAGAACTTTCCCTTATCCATTAGTAAATCCTCCTAGACTTGTTGCTAGGAACACCAACCCAGCTTAGCCATAGTTACAGCCCATTCTAGCCATGGCATTGCCTTTTGCAGCTTTTTGTGGTGAGAGGCCCTTAAACCTCCCACGCTATGATCCAATCCTAGGAACAGCTCTCAAGAATGTACCTTCTTTTGATGGAGTGTGACCTATTACAGTTGTTGAGCATATCAAAAATATTGCCAACCTTTGCAATATTCACAATATAATAGAAGAAAACATTGCCATCAGACAGCTAGCTTTGTCTCTGAAAGGGAAAGCTCTCGACTGGTACAGCACCTTGCCTGTGAATTCAATACATTCTTGGAATGAATTGGGCACCCATTTAATTGATCATTTTAGGGAAAAAAGTGATGGCCTCTCTCTTGTAGAGCAGCTAACGACTATAAAGAGGGCTCCACACAAGTATATGCAGGACTTTAACATGAGGTTTTAAAAGACTTGGGATAGGATTCCCATCCTGGTAAGGCTGACTCCCAGCTATGCTTTCTTGTACTATTTAAAAGCATTAAATAGTGACATTGTAGTAATGATCCAATCTATGGGAGGGCATATATTGCCTGGTACTTACGACATTGCCATAGCTGCTGAGAATTGCTTGGTACAAGCTAGAAAGATCACCCCTAGGCCCCACATGCCACTTTTCCCAGAGATTTTGCCCCCTATACAGACTATTGCGCCCACATTAGCCCCTGTGCTTAACATTGAGAAGCCAGCTGTTGTTCTGTCAAATGAACTAAATGAGGTAAAAAGCCTATTGCAAAACATGTCGAATGAACTTGTAGCTCTTAAAAGGCAACAAGCTCAAAATAATAAGCTGAATCAAGGATATCAACATTACGGTCAAGCACCTAAAAACCCTTTTCAAGGCTATAATCAAGGATAGAGTCAACTTACTCAAACCAAGCCTTATCAAAATTATAACTCAGGCCCCTCTTCGTCATCTAAAGCCATGGTGCCTACTCAAAACAATTTAGTGCAAGAGCAACCAGGCTATTCGACCATGGGACATGGTCAAGAGCAAGCTGTCCATACGAATGATATGATGAATTTTTTCCAAAATTTAGAAAACTAGGCTACTGATCATTCCCAGTTTTTTGAGTTTCCAGCTCAACCCAACACGAGTAACAATTAAACTCAACCGGATTCTACCTTGATAAATCATGAAGAGGGTGAGCTCTATGTAATTAATCATGGGGGCACTACAGATAATCAGGTTGATTGCATTGCAGCCAACACAAGATTTAAAAGAAGAGCAATTGGAGAAGCGTAGGCTTCCCCTTAGGCAGCATCAATGAATCCCCCATCACACCCATTTCAAAGGGCCCCAATTTCTAGACAACCATCTGCACCTCCAGCTCCTCAGTCTACATCTTAAGCCGGGATCAGCCCAAAGGAAAACACGAAGGGAATCAGCCCCCAAGTGAATATAGTTGATCAAATGAAGAAATTGCATGTGAGCATTTCTCTATGGGATTCATTGTCTCTTCCAGGACAAAAGGAGGTCTTGAAGAAAGAATTGCATGAGCTAGATCGGTAGGCCATCCCAGCAGACACTAATAACATCCTAATGATGAATGGGTAGCCTTCTGCTTCAGGTTAGGTAAATAAAGAAGAAAGGACTCCCCCCTTTTATGTATCTTTGATCATAGGGGATTTCTTAGTACACAATTGCATAATCGACAGTGGGGCCAGCACTTCAGTGATGCCTAAGTGCATTGCTGATAAGATGGGATTAAAGTATGAAGCAATGAACAAAGGAGTCTTACAACTAGATGGGATGCTTGCAAAGATAGTCAAAATCCTAAAAGGATTGAGTTTAACATTGCATGCCTACCTGACATTCCCAATCCCCCATGATATAGTGGTAGCGGACGTTCCTCCATATTTCATAATCTGTTTGTCTAGGGACTTTATGTCCAAGATAAGTGGCTATCTAGCAACAAATTGGTCATATCTGGTTTTCAGAACCAAGTACGGGACCAAAGTGAAAATTGAATCTGAGCCACTCTACAAGGACCACCTAGAGCCCTATTCACCCAAGGTAACGAATGTCAGTTACACTATCATCAATCCAGAAGAGTCCTAGATGGACCAATCTTCATCTTCTACTCTTGAAGGAGTCACAGATCTACTCTTGGATGAGTGGGGAAGTGATAACTTTGAGCATGATCCTTACAAGTTTATAGAGGAAGCAGACCTTGGCATCTATTACTTGCATGAAGAAGGTGCCATCATGCCCAATATAATGAAGGAGAATAAAGAAGACCTTGGCCTGTGGCAGTTCTACTTCGATGGTTCCAGAAGTAAACTGGGTGCTAGTGGTGGGGAAATGTTAGTTTCCCCTTCTAAAGAAAGGTACTTTTCAGCTTTTCATTTCTAGTTCTCTTGCACATGTAATGTTACAGAATATGAGTCTTTGATTCATGGATTTGAGTGGGCAAGAAAGAGAGGGATCAAGAAGCTACAAATCTTAGGGGATAGTGAATTAATTGTGAACCAAATAAGAGGCCTAAACCTGACCAAGAACTCCTTGCTGAAGTCTTACAAGCACAGAGTCTAGGACTTGATGGAGGATTTCCTTGCTCTTAACATTACCTCGATTCCCAGAGAACAAAATAAGCAGGCTGACAGGCTGGCAGCTGTTGGTGCCCAATTTGATGTTTCAAAAGAGATAAGCAGGGATTGTGGTTCATGCCATTTAAAAGTGGTGGTTTAGCCTTCAATTCTAGATAATATTACAAATTGGCAGGTCTTCGAAAGTGACCAACAAATAGCTCTCTTCCTGTAAGAAGAAGCTGAGTTCACAGTCCACAATCAAGCAAAATTGCAGCAGCAATACATAAATCAGATTGTTTAATTAAAGAACAATAAACTCCTTAAGGGTCTGGTCACACTTGAAAGTATTTTCAATGGAGATGACCAACTAAGAGATGACAAAGCTTGCATCACTACCAGAGAGGAGAATTATGAAAAAGTTGAAATCTTCGAGGACAAGATGCTAGCACTTGGTAAGGTCTGCATGTTTCAAGAAAGGCAAGCTTTCATTCTACTGTGTCAAGAGTTCACTAACATCTTTGCCTAGAATTATAGCAGCTTGAAAGGCTTTGATCCAAGACTCACCTAGCACACCATTGAATTAGAGAAAGGTGTAAAACTAGTCACACAAAAATAGAGGCCTATTAATCCGATGATCGAACTCCTTATGCAGAAAGAATTGGTCAAGTTGATTGAGTCTGGCATTATATTTATGATCAAACATTCCTCATGGTTGGCCAATTTGGTTCTAGTTAGAAAGAAAAATGGGGAGATCAGGCTGTGCATCGACTCCAAAGACCTTAATAAAGTCTCTTTAAAAGATCATTATCCCCTTCCGAACATGGAGAAGATCCTCCAAAAGGTAATTGGTTCTGAGCCTTTCTCCCTCTTGGATGGTTATTTGGGATATAATTAGATTTTGGTGTGAGGATGTGACCAATACAAAACAACCTTCACCACTAAATGGGGAACGTTTGCCTACCAAAAGATGCCTTTTAGGCTATCCAATGCTGGTGCTACCTTTTAGCGAGCCATGGACATGGCTTTTAGTGGTTTGATAAATAAGAATGTGCTGGTGTACCTTGATGATATAACAGTTTTCTCCAGGGAGGCGAGACAACACATGAAGCACCTCAGGTAGATTTTTGAGAGGTGCAGGGAATTTGGCATCTCCATAAATCCAAAGAAATGTGTATTTTTTGTTCATGAGGGGAAACTTCTTGGCCACATTGTGTCCAAGGAAGGTTTGTCTATTAACCCCGAGAGAGTCCGCTCCATTCTGGAGATGTCCCTACCAAAGCACAAGAAAAGCCTGCAGAGTTTCTTTGGCCGGATAAATTTCATTCGGAGGTTCATTCTGAACTTTGCTGAAATAGTTAAACCCCTAACCTTTATGCTAAGGAAAGGTGAAGAATTCAAGTGGACAATGCCAAGAAAAGATAGATTTGAAGCCATCAAACAAGCTTTGACCTAGGCTCCCACTCTAATCAGCCCTAACTTCAATAAAGACCTCAATCTCTATACCTTTAGCAATGGAGAAGTGATATCTGCTATGCTTACTCAAGTAAATAGTGATGACCTCGAACAATCACTCACCTTCTTCAGCCAAGGGTTAGAGGACTTTGAAATCAGGTACACCTATGTAGAGAAGCAAGTCCTGGCAGTAGTGCGCAGCCTAAAGAAATTAAGGTATATGTTGTCAAACAACAAGATCCATCTCATGGTTCCACATCCTGGCATCAAGGATTTCTTGACCAATCGAGACCTAAATGAGAAAAGAGTGGGATGGATCACCAAAGTGATGGAGTATGACATAGACATCAAAATCACCAATTTGGTGAGAGGAAGGGGCCTGTGTGAACAGCTATCAACAAATTTGAGGCAAAAGGGTGAAGACAACTTGCTGATCCATGACACAACTACTGCAGAAGAACCAGCTGTCATAAGAGATTAGACGCTAGACATGAGGTGCTTTCTTCTTACAGGCAAATGTCCATAGGGTCTTGGGAAGGCCAAAAGAAGGTATTTTAAACTTTAGTCCCTTCCTTATGTTTTGATTGATGGAGTATTATTTAGGAAGGATCTCTCCAGGGTTCTCCTAAGATGCATTGACCCTAGTCAGGCTGACAAGGTATTGGCTGAGTTTCACGATGGGCCAGCAGGTGGCCATTTCGCCCCTAAGACCATAGCAGCAAAAATAATGAGAGCTGGCTATTTCTAGCCCACTCTTTTCAAGGATACCCATGCCTGGGTAAGAAAGTGCCAAAAATGTGCACTTTTTGATGGAAAACAGTGATTGGCTGCCATGCCCCTACAACCCATTCAAGTTGAGCAACCATTCATGTAGTGGGGCCTGGATTTCATAGGGATGATCAATCCTCCCTCCAGTGCTAGACACAAATGGGTCTTGACTACTATGGACTATTTCACCAGGTGGGTGGAGGTTGTTTCTCTTAAAGAGGCAAATGAAAGCGCAGTCCTAGATTTTTATGAAGACCTAGTGACATGTTTTGGGGTCCCGGCCACTATAATTTTAGACAATGCCTTGGCTTTCTTGGGGATCAAAACAAGTGAATGGGTGTTAAAATATGGTATATACCTTAACACTTCATCAAATTATTACCCACAAGGAAATGGATTGGCCGAGTCCACTAATAAAAACTTAATTAGAATTATAAAGAGGACCATGGAGGAAAATCAAAAAACTTGGCATGCCAAGTTGAAGAGATCTCTATGGGCCGATCGAATCAATCTGAAGAGAGCAATCAAAAATTCTCCATATACGCTTGTGTATGGAAGGGAAGCAAGGCTTCCCATCTCACTCAAATTTCTAGCACTGGACCTCGCTCTTCAACTATAACTAGAAGGAAGCAGCATGGAGGTCAGATTGTGTGAACTAATGGAGCTCTAGGAGGTAAGGGATCGTGCCATGGCTGTTATGTCTAGTCGCTAGCAGCAAATAAAAAGACACTTTGAAAAGAAATCTTCATCAAAGGATTTCTCCAAAGGAGACATTGTTTTGAAATGGGATGAAGATAGAGCTAAACCTGGAAAGCATGCAAAATTCGATGCCCTGTGGAGCGGTCCTTACATGATTACTCAGTGCAATCAGTATAACGCATTTTAGCTCTCTAAGTTGGATGGTGAATAATTGCATATCCCAATCAATGGGATACATTTGAAGCATTTCCACTGAGTTTTGGTTCAGATGTACATAGTTTCCCTTGTTTTCTTTCCTATTTTCCCTAAGTGTAGTTTGCACAGTTAGTTGTTTTTAGCCTTGTGCGTTTCCTTTTACGTATGGGGGTGAAAGTTTTAGGTGTGATTCTAGGATTATCAAGGCTGTTGTGAATTCTCTTCAAAGTTACCATCCGACTTCACACCCAATGGATATTCAAAGGTAACTGGATCCTAACCATAGCAGGCATGCTTCCCCTGTGAGTCACCAATTTGTTGACCCAATTTTGCCTCGCAAATAACAAAGGTGTTCATTTAAAACTCACGGTTTAGCAAAAGATAGAAAAGAATTTCCACAGACTTTTATCCATAGAAAATGTCTGTCAGACAAAGCCCACATGGAAAAAGGGAGTCGGGTCGGGCACACAAAGCGGCAGAATTGTTGTGCATAGCATTGAGTGGCAGACAAGTCTGCGGGTTACACAGCAAGGAGCGGCAGAATCACTGCTCACAACGGTCAAATGGCAAACCTGCCATGAGTGGTGATTTCACTACACACGGTAGCCAAACATGCCATGAGCGGTGATTTCACCATGCACAGTAGTCAGACAAGCATGGCAGTCCATAGACCGTCCACACAAAAATGTGAAGCCTGACTAGCTAGTGGAAGAGCAGGCACAAAGAGACTTTGGCAAGCCCAACGTAAAAAAAAACAAGCCAAGTGATAGTCCATGGAAGTATTTTTATAAGGCCCAGCACTCCATGAAAGTAAATAGTGACCTGTCCAAAGTGGAAAGGTACCCATAGGGAGGGAAATAGAAAATAAAAGAGCCTGAAAGAGAAGTGACCAAGCCAATGCCCACACGATAGTCAGTGGATTGAGCAGTAAAATTACCGCTCATAACATTAAGCGGTAAAATTACTACTCACAACATTGAGCAGTAAAATTACCACTCACAACATTCCATGAGGAAAAAGCCCACAAAACATAGAAAAAGGCTTGACTAACTGGCAAAGCAGACTACACGCAAAACAAGGAAGACCCATCAATAGTCTGGGTCAGTAAAAAGGATGTCAAGTTGGCAAAAAAGGACAAACAACAAGCATGGTCCCAACAGATTTATGATGTCATCAACAGTGTTCTTCTCTCTTCCCAAGAAAAATGTGATTGGCCACTTGCAAGGAAGGTGCCAATGAGTCTCTTCTTGGATTTTCCATATAAATGAGCAGACTTGGTCATTTTGAAGGATCTTCTCCAATTTTGTAAAAGAGCACAGCTCTGAAAATTCTCCACCTGAATCAATAAAATATAGTTTTTGCCTCCATCTTAGATAGATTTGTTGTGTATGTCATGAGTATTATGTGTCTAGTCATTATCTTCGATGCTTTCACAGGTTAATGCCAACAGACCAGCCATCTACAAGGCGCTAGTTCTACAGTTGAAAGGAGAAGAGCAATATTTGAGAAGGACAGAATAGAGGAAGTTACTTACAAGTGTGCATTCCACAGCACCCTGGTAAACCTCTGTTATGTGTTTTCCATTATAGCCTCCCTGTTAGTCTTAGCAGCTTGGTTCTTCTGCCAGATGTATAGAGTATACTTGCATTTTCTTGATTTTGAGAGTGGATGTGGAAGGTCAACCTTTTTGGTGTATCTCCTCTTTTAGAGTAGGTTGTTTGCTTTCTTGCACTTTCTTCTCCCTTTTCATCCCCCCCAGTATATCTATATATCTATATTTTACACTGCCTAAAACAAACAAGATACATCAGAGGGAACTAGCCCATATCTAGAGACTCTCCTCTCCTGCTTCACCATCCCACAAGCAAGAGAGGAGTTTCCATGTTGCGGGGAGAGGGTAGGAACCTGTTTTCCTACCACCGGGTGCAATCTCCAATGTCAACAATAAGGGCTGGGCATGTGTGACATAAAATTTCACATAAAATGTGACAAAATGGTGTGATAGCTAAGATTGTGCATAGACTAGGTTTCCAATGTTTGTAAAAACTAAGGTTCAGTACTAAAGAGGATAAGTGACAAGTGAACTATGTGACTGCCTATAGCCATGGTGGTTATGAATACTCATAAACACAAGTCTCTTAAGCAATCTTTGTGTATCTGGTGGGTATCCAAGGTAGGAAGTGATCTCAAGGAAAACATAAATAGTTCAAGTTTCATGGGTATATGAGTTAGGAAGTGCTCTCATTGAGACACAAGTTGACTAGTGTGCATGAGGTGGTGAAAAATACATAAGGTCAACATGGGAATGTTGTCACTATGGTCAAAGAACTAGGCAAAAATAGTGTCATAAAGTTGCATGCCAAATAGGCCAAAATAGACCAATGATGAGGTGATGAGGATGGTGGTCATGGTCAAGCTAACTCCATGTGCTGAAGGCACATGGACACTACCTACATAGTTACGTAGATGCAATATCTAGTAAAACTTCAAGCCAAATGTAGTTCTTACCATGTGGGAAAGATATGACTAAGCAAGTAGGCTAGTTGTTGATAGGTGCTAAAAAGTAAGGTGGGCACCCTAATTGGTGATGGTTAAGGGAATGTTCAAAGGGTCAACTAGTGTTGGTTACCCAGAATAGTGATGGTTTGGGTAAAACCCTAAACATTTCTAGGGTAAAAGTAAAAAGTGAATGCCATTTTCACATATTTAAATTTTGGGTTTGTACTCTAGTGATTTGTTTATGATTTTTTCATGTGCTACACTACGGTCACTAAGGTGGAAGTGAGTTATTGGTGTACTTGCTGAGTAAGGATTGAGAATATGGATTTAGGTTGAGGAAATAATGGAGTGATTGGGTGAGACATGTGACCATGACAATGTTATTAGAATGAGGTATAGGGTGCTTTTTATTCTTAAAATTGATAGCTAGGTTGGGTTTTTGGCTTATGTATGACTCCAAGTTTAATGAGGTTTGTTTTTTGATTTGATTTTAATGATGATGATGGTGTTTATGTTTCTTGACTTGGTTGGGGGGTGGTTTCTTACATCATGATTAGGTGTGCTTATTGAGATGCTATTAGGAAGGACTATATTTGACTGGGTCCTAGTCTTATTAGTACAGATATACTGAGATCTCTAAAGTTTTAGACACCGTGGGAAGTATGGGATTAGTGTTGGCTTTGTTTTTCACTACTGGACCTTTGAGCATATTTAGGTACTTAGACCCCCTAGATTACTGATAGAGGGTCATCTATCGATGGATTATATAGTGGGCTTCCTATGATAGAGGAGAGGTGGAGTTATGATAGGGGTAAATGGAGGATCTAAAAGATATTTAATGGTTTTAAGGGGTATTAGATGTCTTAGTAGTTAGGGACATGATATGGAGGCCCTAAATTAGGTGGCCATAGTGGGTAGGGCTAGGATATCACATCTTAGGTCTATAGAGCTAGTGGTGGATATATAGTCATAAGGAGGGTGAGGATGAGTTTCTCCTATTTGATCATGTGCAGAGATAGTTTGATCTTTCTTAAGGATCTCACCTTATTTCCTTAGGTATAAGAGAGAAGAAGTGAATTTTATTTTACCTTCACCCTAGCCATAAGAGGTTGTGCTTGATTTTTAGGAGTTATTAGTGAGGGCTCGTATTGATCATGCATGCATTGATGATGGATACATAGGTTGGTACCAAGGTAGGCATGCTATGGTATACTTTAGCTAGGGTGATGGGGGTCAAAGGCCCATGGATGTAGATCTAACCTAGGCACATACTCAAGCATAGGGAGATGGATAGGCAATCGTAGTACTTGTCATAACATAGGCCCAGGTTATTGTTTTACAAGGATAGGTGGTTGCTTTACAGGGATATGTGGCCATGCTATAGGGATAGGTGTAGGTATTATAGGGTTAGTTCACCACTATTATAGGTGAAAGATATCTACTTAGGTAGAGGGTTAGGATAGGTGCAATAGTAGTAGGAGGGCCATTAGACATAGTGACCTGAGAATGGTATTTAGCTATTATTACAAAGCATAGATATTATGAGGTGTTGTTATTAGACTAGCTTCCCTAAGCTATGAGGTATGTAGAGTACATAGAAATATTGGTTGGTGTGCCATCCATAACTACTCTAGGGAAATGGGCTTCCATAGTTAGATAGGGAGGGGGTTGCCACTAGGTATAGGTGCAGGCATAGATGGGGTTAGTGGTAGTGGTGTAGACCCTTGATTATGTTAAGATATATTATTTAGATGTATTATTTTGATATAAGTCTACATGTTGATGTATTGCAATGTATATGTTTTGAGAGAGAGTTGACACATTGTGACATGTATTATTTTTTGATGATTCAATGTATATGATGTATGACATTTGATGTTTTATATATGATGGATGCCTATAGTTTATTTGATGTTCATGCCTTATGATTTATGGTTATGGATGATCATGCTTATTTGACTAATTAGTATAAGAATGTGATGTTCTCATTATGCTCATGGTCATGATAGTATATGTTATGGATGGATACATGCTTTATTTATGGTTATATGGGTAAAATGGGAAATGTTATATGCCCTAATATTTTACTCAAGTTATTTGGTTTATGCTATTGATGGTGTAATGACATGCTCATGGGTTATGATGTGATTGATGTTCATGGTTTGATATGACATGTTGACATTGTGTTTGACTCATTGATGAATATATTTTACTACTTGATCACATAGCTCATGATGTTCATGCTTTTGATGTGATGTTTATTGTTCATGTTCATAGTGATAGGATTAAATAAACTAATAAAAGATAAGAGAAAGATCATGATGATTTTTCATTGGTAAAGATTGACATGAAACCCAAAATTGGATTGGCTCAGTGAAAATAAGCCTTTCAAATGCTTCACATTAGTGGGCTTCAATTTATAGATAGGGATCTTGATAACATTGTGTCAAGTAAGCTCATAGTCCCATGCATATGATATGTTGAGGGAGAATGGGTGAAACTGGAGCCATTAGAAATGTTAGTATGCCTTTTTATAGGTGTCAAAAGAGGTAGTATAAATAAGTCAATGTCCATATAGAAAGTGTAGATTGATCAATATGGGAAGTCTTATAAGGAGATCCAATTATAACTTTCCAAGAATATTGTTATGATGAAAGCTGATTATAGCTTTTAAAATTCTTTTTCTATTGCTTTTGATTTTATTTTTGTTGTTTGTTTGAGGGTCAAGGAAGTTGATCAATGCATGAAGCTTCCAAGAGATTGCTAGCTTTGACTAATGCTTTACTCAACCATCCTTCAAGGGAGTGGTCTATGTTTATGTGTTTAGTTTGAATGCTTTTGATAGTTGTCCTTCAAGGGAGTAGTTTTTGGATGCTAAAAGTGACCCATGGTTTGTTTTTACTATTTGATATTAATTTTGTTTTGATTTGATTTTACTTGACATAGATTTGTTCATACATGCTCAATGGATTACCTCTATGAAGGCAAAACTAAGCTGACATGATGGTTTGGTAGGAAAAAAGAGGTATAGGTGACAATGACTATAGGAACTAATCTCAAAGATATGGGAAGTACTATAAGAATCATGTCGTATATAGAGTCGTGGTATCCACAGTTAAAGATTAGGATATAATTATGATAGATAACCACATGAGTCAGTTTTAGTGGGTTTCCCCTAAAAAGAGGGAAGTGAATGTGGTTACAAGAGATGAGCTCAACTTAGATAAATGATGATTTTAGTTCCTATCTAACAATAGAAGGGATGCAGATGCAAAACATTGAGAGGCATAGGTTTTAGTTTGCCTTTGAGAGATGATAAATGATAAGCTCTTGATCCATTCTTATGGGTAATGATGTAGGGTCCAAGCCAATTGAAATCAAAATTTCCCTTTTTGCTTTTCTCCATATTCATGACATGTTGGTTTTCCTTAAGGATAAGATCTCCAATGTTAAATTCTCAAACTTGCAGGTGTTTGTTATAAGATTGCTTAATTTGATCTTGATAGACATGAAGATGGGAAAGAGTGGTTAAATGATGTTCATCAAGTAGCTCAAGTTGGGCTAAATGTTCTTGATGGTAATCATCTACCAGAATGAGGTAGCATAAAGATATGTAAATAGAAGGTATTTAGATTTCAAGAGGAAAGATGCCCTCAGCACCAAAGATGAGATAAAAAGGTGTAGCATTAGTGGGGATTTAGATGAAAGTATGATATGCCCATAAGGTGAAAGGGATGTGTAAGTATCAAGCCTAACCTAAGGCATTGACCATTTTGGTAAGCATGTTATTAAGGGTTTTATTAGAGGCTTCAACTTATCCATTTGCTTATGGGAAATAAGGTAATGAAAAGCTAAGTTTAATACCAAATACATCACAAATGCCTTGAACTTTTTTATTTTGGAAATATTTACTATTATTAGTGGTGATCTTATGGGGAACACCAAAATGGTAGATGATATGGTAGGTGATGAATTTGATAATATTTTTAGCTTTCATCGAGACAAAAGTGGTAGCCTTCACCCATTTAGTAAAATATTTAGTTACAGTAATGATATAATGATGTCATTATGAAGAGTGGGGGTTGATTTCACCAATAAGGTCTAGACCCCATTGTGAGAAGGGCCAAAAGCCTATAAAAACATGAAGACTATTGCTAGATGCATGATGTAAATTAGCATGTTGTTGAAATTTAACACACCTTTTCACATAATCACAATAATATTGGTTAAGGGTAGGCCAGTAATAGCCTAGGAAAAGGATACACTTGGCCATAATGAGGCCACTAAAGTGACCCCCATAGATACCATCATGTGTCTCTTTGATGACATGAGAAGCTTCTAGACCATAAAGGCAATAGAATAGGAGGCATTTCAAGCCTCATTTGTAGAGGATTCCTCTTATAATGGTATAACAAGAGGTGATTTGAACAAATTCTTGATGGGCATTCCTAGAGAGGCCAGAGGGAACTATGCCAAGGTGAAGGTAGTTAAAGGTTTGATGGTACCAAAGGTTAGGTAGAGTTTCCTCCACACTAAAGATGATTGGAATGTTTGATTTGGTGTAGGAAGGTTTGGTGAGGTGATGGATAATGATGGATAGTTTGGAGCCTGATGTTAATGATGGGATTTGAGAGGTAAGAGAAGCCATGGTATCAACAAACTTGTTGGTAAATTGAGGGGTGGTTTGGATATGGTAGTATTTGAATGAGGCTAAGATTTTTGTGATGAGTTGTCTATATAGTTGCATTATTTCATTCTTACACTGGTAAATGGCATTGACTTAGTTGACCACATGCTATGACTCCTTAAAGATATTGATTGTTCTTACTCTTAAGGCTAGGGCAGTTTGAAGACCTATTACTAGGGCTTTGTACTCAACCACATTATTGTTGCATTCAAAGTCAAGTTTAAAGGATAAGGGAAGTGGTTCACCAATAAGTGGGATAAGGATGACATCATCTCCCCCACCTCATTGACATTTATAAACATTAAAAAAAATGGTTACCTGATTAGTGAAATCTTCTTGAGATAGGCTTGTGGTAGACTCATCTATAAATTCAAGAGGGGAAGGTAAATTGTTCTCTAGGGGTACCTCAACTAGTTGGTCAGAAATCACTTGCCCCTTGATTGACTTATGTTAGAGGAACTCAAGGTCAAACTCAGTTAAAAACATAAGCCACTTAGCCATACATTGATTTTGATATGGTTTGGAGTGCATGTATTTGAGGGGGTCAGTATTGGTTATGATAAAAAAAATTTAGTTAAGAAGGTAGTGGAAAATTTTGGTGGGCATAAAGAATAGGGCCAAACATAGTTATTTCTTATGTGTGTACCAAGTTTCATATTTGACATGTGTGTGGATAATGTAATATATGGTTTACTCTTTATTTTGTTCATCCTGATAGGTGAGCATTGCCCCTAGGGAGTGGTATGTGGTAGAGATATAGAGGTAGAAAGGTTGGTCTTCCTTAGGAGATGCAAGGACAGGTGGAGATAATAGGTATTCTTTGAGTGTATCAAAGGCCTTTTGACAATCGATATTCTACTTGAAAGAGATGTCCTTTTTTAAGAGGTGGTGGAAAGGATGACACTAATCAAAGAGATGGGAGATGAAGTAATGAATGGATTAATGTTTCCCCTATAAGCTATGGAGTTGTTTAATATTAGTTAGAGGTAGTATCTCAAGGATGGGTTTGATTTTGGCCAGATCAACTTGAATTCCTTGAAGGGAAATGTTGAAGCCAAGAAGTTTGCTTAAAAATACCCCAAAAATACATTTCTTGGGATTGAGGTAGATGTGATAATGGATAATTCTCTCAAAGATAATCTTGAGAATAGCTAAATGGTCTTTGCAAAGATTGGACTTCCTAAGAAGGTCATCTATATAGTCTTTGATGATTATATAGATTTCATTGAAAATATAGGCCATGGCATGTTGGTAGGTTATGCTAGCATTCTTAAGACCAAGGGGCATGACTCTATAATATAAATTCCCCCATGGGGTAATAAATTCATTTTTGTGTTGATCTTTAGGGGCAATCAAAATTTGATTCTAACCTAAGAATCTATCCATGAGAGATAGCATCTCATGGCCTGCTATAAGATCAATGAGTTGGTCAATACTAAGTAGAGGAAAGTCATCCTTTGGGTAGGAAAGATTGAGTTCATGAAAGTATACATAGATATGCAGTCCCCCTATGGATTTAGTGATAGGTATGATATTTTAAACCCATTGGGGATAATCGATGGGTTAAATAAAATTGATGGAAATGAGGTGTTCAATCTCTTATTTGATAAGGAGAGATATGCGAGGGTATATTTGATGAAGTTTATATTTGATAGGTTTGGTTTCATGATTAATTAAAATGTTTTGGGTGGTGATGGTTGGGTCAATACTAGGCATGTCAGCATATGACTAGGTGAGTGCAATACTGTAGTCTTGAAAGAAGGTAGAGAAGTCTTATAGTTCCTTAGGGGTGAGAGTTTGTCCAAGTTTGATGATATAAGGGTCATTTAGAGTGCCTATGTTAATGTATTTGGTAGATTCATTGAACATGGTTGAGGTTTTTGGAGGTAAATATTTGTGGATGGAGGAATTTGGTGTACCAAGTTAGGTGAGAATAACATCATCATCTTGACACTGAATAGTGTTAATGGTAGGAGAGTCATCTCTTAGGAGTTTAGGGTGGGTTAAAAGGACAAATATAAATACCCCTTCTTTTTAATAAGTTATGGGGCTGAGGGTAATCATGTTGACAAAAATAAAAGTTGGGTTAGATGATGTCTTCATCCTCATCCATAGGTGGAGGGGGTGTTGGTGAGGAAGGGGTTTCTTATTCAACAATAGTGGGCATAGTTTGTTTGGATTTCTTCTTATTGGGTAGAATTATTCCAAGGCTATGTTTCTCATGGGGATTTATAATTTGAATTGAGGTCAATATATGTGGGCCATGCTCATATCATCCTAAGTTGAATCCCTTCTAGGCACACTTATGAAAGTATAATTTGGTAAATTATGGGTTGTCCAAATAAGAAGAGGTGGAGGTGGAGAGGGAGTGATGGCAGTGTTAAGTGTCTTGTCA
Source organism: Torreya grandis (assembly GCA_037957365.1). NCBI lineage: Eukaryota > Viridiplantae > Streptophyta > Pinopsida > Cupressales > Taxaceae > Torreya > Torreya grandis. Next base: position 363,350 of record JARHVA010006128.1, on the reverse strand, counting down.
ATTAACCCATAGATAAAGTGGGTTTGATAGCTTAGAGTCCCCAAGGGGGTAATGACTCTAATGTTGGGTCATAACTTGGTTGGTGGTTAAGTATACCATACTCTTGGGGAGTAAGGAGGGCATCAAAGGTGAGGAGAAAATATTCTACAAGGGTAAGGTGTTGGAATGTAGGTTCCAAAGGGTCAGTGATGGGTATCTAGTCCATGGGGATAGATGAGCTAGTGGATGCCTCAGTGTAAGGGGAAGAAGTAACAGCGTTGATTTATATGGGTAAGGGCTTGATAGTGGTTATTTGCAGTGACTTAGATAGAGGAATAAGAACATAATTAGGTTGATAGGTCATATTGCATGCTATAAAATGGATAGGGTCAGATTGTATGGTAATAATTTGACCTTCATGTTCAAACTTGACATAATGATGGAGGGTGGAAGGTACACATTCCATAGCATGAATCTAAGGTCTCTTGATTAAAAAATTATATTAGAATCCACCTTTGACTATATAGAAGAGTTTAGGGAGCATGTAAGGTCCTATTCAAATGTGGAAGATGATAGTTCCCAAGGTAGTGGTCATAGTGTCATTAAAATATCTAAGGATGGCTAAAGTTTTAGACATGAAATTATCCAATAGCTTGAGTTGATCATAGGCATGGGAAGAGATGATGTTGACACTAGCTCCCACATCAATCATAACCCATTTGATGTGGGTCTGGTTGATGTGGGATATAACAAAAAGAGGGGGATCCATGTCTTTGGGGTAGATAGAAGGTATCTTTGAGTCCTTGAAGGTGACAAGGGTGGAGAGTTGGAGAGCATCAATGAATGAATTTATAGGTTGAGAGTCTCCTAGTCTAACCTTAATATCTTGCATAACCTCGATCATGGTATGATGATGGTGAGGTGAGGTATAAATGAGGTCATAGAGGATCATTTTAGTATGGGTTTAGTGGAGTTGTTTAAGGATGGCTCTCCTGATGGATTTGGAGGGGTTAGCCTCTGATGTGATTAAGATAGTTACTTTAGGATTAGGTGCAAGCATGGAGGTTTGGGTTCAGTTTGGTATAGGTTGAGTTGGTGGGTATGTCTATATAATGGATTCTTTGGCCTTCCATTTATCCTTTTATTGTGATCATGTGACTAAATTAATGGTATGGATAAACAGGGAAGGTGTGATGAGGGTTGGGTAGATTCTCCATCACTCTGAGGTGAGAGTGGGGGATTAAGAATTTGTTGGTGGCTAGTTGTTGGGTATAATGGTGGAGGAATAGATGGAAGTTCATATACTAAGATATCATCCTCATCATAGAGTTGGTGGATAATAGCTTAGAGAGTTTTTCAATTATCTGTGTCATGCCAAAGTTTCTTGTGATAGGATTAGATTTGATGGTCATTATACCAAGTTGGCTTTAAACCAAGAGGATCAAAATGTCTGATGGGAGGTAATGTGAGGTAAGAGGTCTACACTAACCTTTGAAGAATGGTTGCATATGATTCTTCTAGAGGTAAGGAAGGTTTTGGACTTTGGTTTTGGTTGATAAGATGGGTGTGTGGGTGGTAATAGTTTGGGTGAGAAATGAATTGGGTAAGGTGGTTTAGGTGGATGGTCTTGGCCTAAGTATGTTGGTAGTTGAGGTGCCCAAGTTTAGTGGTTTGATTGGTTGTGATCTAAGAAGAAATAGTGTGTCAATTAATAAATGTGCTAGTGTAATCAATAATAATGGACAACATATGTTGAAATGGGTTTGATTTTTAAGCAAAGTGGAAGGGTGAGGCCCTAATATAGAGGGCAAGGTAAAGGAAGGTAGAGGCTTATTCATGTGTCCTTTCAATTCTTTCATCTTCTTGGTTGGTGTGGATCAAGACTTAGGTATAGGATTGGGTAAAGTTAAGTCTACTTTCAAGGATGGGTGGACTAAACTTCAACTAGGGAAGGCACCCAAATTTTTGAAAGGTTTGGTTGGTGAGGTGGTGGATTTTTTGGTTATTAGAGAAGTTGAGGGGTTGTTGGAAGTTCAAATTGGTTTAAGAGGTGGTGGAGAAATGATGTATTGATTGGTTAGAGTTGTGATAGAAGGATTAGGTGTGTTGATAGAGGGAAGACCTAACTATTTCTAGAAAGTGGTTTGATCCATGTCTAGTTAAAAGGTGAATTCTAATTTTTGTAATATTGTGGAAAAAGGTTTGTGTACTATTCCTAATCCATGGGTAGTGGATGTAATAAGTGGGCTTATAGGTTGGGGAAGATGGTTAATATGTTGATTGATTTATTGAGGTGAGGAAGGTAGGGTTGGGATAGATAGCTCTTGTACTAGAGGTGCTAGTGGAACAACTTCTCCTTTAGGGATGATATCCATAGGTATGGCAGTTTGTTTGGTAGTTGGTGGAGGTGGTGAATCTATAATGTTGACTTGTCCAGATGTGCAAATTGAGGTAGTATGTGGTGATTTCAAGAATTTTATGAGGGTAGATAGGGAGAAAGGAACATCTTTATTTTTCCTATCCAAAGGAGGGTAAAGTGACTCCATTACCTCAATAAGTGAAGTGAGGGAGGAATGGGTAGATTGATTGATCGAGTCCTCATGGGTAGGTGTGTCATAAACCATGTTTATCATGTGGGAATTATGAGAACATTTGGCTTGTGTGTCCTCATTTTTGATAGGGGAATGGTTGGGAAAAGGTTTCTTTAAGATGCTAAGAGCTTGATTTTGAGGGGTATTGGGATTATCCAACATGAGTTCCACTTTGTTGATAATACTCTAGATAATATTCTTAAAAGTATTACATTGGATGACTTTGTGTCCAATCACCCAATGGAAAGCATAGAGGTTATTATCATTGTAATAAGTAGGTACTAGATGATAAAAATCAAATTTATAGGGAGGTTTGATAGGTGAAAGTTGTATAAGGTTAGATTTTAGTAGCTTCTCCAAAACTAAGATGTAAGATTCTCCAAGTGGAGTGAATCATTTTTGCTTGCTTTGGTTTAGGTTCTTTGAATTTGGATTAGAGGTAATGGGAGAATTTTATTGGTTGACATTTGGTGGAGGGGTGGTTTTAAGGATAATACAATTCATGATTCCCCTAGTCTTAGTTTTGGTATTGGCTTGGTTGTCAGGTTTGAAGGAAGAGGTTCCATTAGTCTTAAAGGTAGAGATCTTGTTTTGTAACCTCAATTTACCCTCATATATGGCATGGTTTTATAGCTTATGTTCCATGGTAAAATCCTCATAAAATTTTATAAATCTCTAGGCATGCAGTGTAGAGGATATATGTTTGGTGCAAGCTCGAGTGAAGAGTTCTATAAGTTCAGGTTGAGGCAGGGAGAATGAAAACTAATTAATTGAGCTTCTCCAATGGGTAAAAAAATTGGAAATGGATTCATCATCAAATTTATTGATAGAATAGAGGTTTATGATAGAGACCTTCTTGGAAATTTTAATGAAAAAGTGATCCAATAAGACTTGTGCTAGTTGGGTGAAAGAGAAGATGGAATGCTTGGTAAGGGCATTATACTAATCAAGTGTTGGACTAGATAAAGAAATAGGGAAGGTTCAAAGGAGAAGGGTATCATCATAAGTGATCATGTAACATGTATGTCTGAAATCCCTAAGGTGTTGTTGGGGTCTTCCTTACTTTGAAATTTGGTAAATTTTAGAAGCTCCCATTAAAGAGGGTAAGGTCTAATGGGGATAGAAGAGTGAATAGGTTCATTACAAATATAATAATAAGATAGGATGTTATGAGCTCTTGAAATAGATGACTCAAGGTTGGTTATCTTGTCTATGAACATTTTCATTAAGTCATTTTGAGGTGGCATAGAAAAAGGGATGTAAGGTTGATATTGTGGTTAAGGTTGAGAAACATATGGGTAATTATTTGGTGGTTGGAAGGTTGCCACATATTTAAATACAAATGTTGGAGGTTGGGTAGGGTAGGTGGATGATGGTGATTGGGTAGGGTAGGTGATGAAAGTGGTTGGGTAGTGGGTACATACCCTTTTGGGTTGGGGATGTATGCTAGATTAGGTGTAGTGGATACCAATTAAGGTGTTTCTATGGATTGGGTATGCACGATTGTTGGGTTAGTAAAAAGAGGGGAGGTAGTGACCTTCATGTTAGTAAGTGGTGAAGTGAAAGGGATATGTAATGCTAAGCTTGGTAAAAGAGTGTTAACCAATGGGCTAGGGTTGACAAAGGGAAGGTTAGTGGTGGTAATGTTAGGAGCTCTAGCTATAAATGGGGTATGGTGTGTTAACATTTGGTTCATTCCTAAGGTAGAGGAATAATTGTTAGGATTTGAAGGGGTAGAGGTAGTAATTGGTTGAAGAGGTTGATTTTCAACTAAAATATCCAAAATTTCAATGCACAAAGGTATTTAGGTAATAAAATGTTGGATATTGACCACTATTATAGGGTCATTCTCCATAAGGTGGGATGGAATACCATAAGGAGGATCCCAATATAGAATGGGAATCAGTGGAAAATAAGGTGAGGTGTGGAGATAGTGCTGTAAGGCAACCAAGTTGTCTAAAAATGTGGTGAAGTTTGTATCTCTTTAGGGAAATACTTGAGGAAAGGTGGGGCTTTCCAAAGGATGAGGTGAGTTTTCCACCTCAAAGATGTATTCCATAGGTGAAGAGATATAATAAGGTTGGTCTAATGATGGGTTTGTTCTGTTAAGTCTCTACATTGCTGATGTGTGAGAACCATACAAAAACTGGGAGAGAATACAAAAGAATAGATTCACCACTCAAACAAAAATAAGATAAGAAAATGATCAAGGCAATCAAGACACACACTATGAATTATTTCAAACCTAGAGGTTAGTTTCAATATCTCTTTTGACTTATGCCTTAGTTTTGAAGGATTATGTGACTCAAAAGTGGCTTATAGATCAAGTACTATAGAAGCAATCTATGGTTGGTTTTGGTTTGTTTAAGTGATCAAAAGAGAGTGTATTGGAATCAATACATGGTTTAGTATTGGGTCCTACCCCCTCATTTCATAGTCTCATAGTGATAAGGGTATCAGGTGGTTAGCCAATATATATTGATATCCAAAGTTTATACTCAACTAGAGAGTTCAGTTGGTTCTCCTTTTGGTATTAACCTCCAAGTAGGGTTATCGGGAATGGGTAAGGTGACCACTAGGTGATGAAATCCTAGTATGGCCTTGTTTCAAATTATTTTGATGTTTGATTGATTGTGTGGTTTGGCTAGTGTGTGAAACAAGAGTGGTGATATAATAATATTATTGTGCTTTAATTCAAAGCGAACTAATGTTAAAAGCAAGGAAATAGATGTAGTAGGTTTTAAGCCCAAAATAAATTTTAGTTTCAATTATGAGAAAAAATATAGAGAAAAGCATACAAATGTAAAGAAAATGTGAGTAAAGACTCTAGGTCCCACTGGGTGTGCTAGATGTTTCATGTAAATTTTTAATTAAGTTATAAAAAAAGAGAGAAAATAAACTCAATATAGGTTGTGGTAGGAATACCTATTTATTTGTGCATGTATTGAATCAAAATATTATGAGAGATCCTCTTTGGCTTGGGAGGAAGAAAGACCTATAGATAAGAAAGCACGAAAGCAAATTTGTTTATTAGATAGACAGTAAGGTGGATTGCCTAGTGAGAGCTAGATCTTAGAAGTGAGAACTTCCTTAAGGGATATCAATCCACCTATTTTAAAAAATTAAGTTGATAAAACTAGAAATAAGATGCTTACATCAATAATAAAAGATTACTGAAATCAAATACAAAAAAAGCTTGTTTAGAAAAGAGACTAGAAATGATCTAATTAGTGATAAACTGATTAGTACTAGTGATAATGGGTCAGGGTGTGGCTCAAAAAATTAGAAAGGGGCCTGTGAATAGGCAAGAACATAGAAAAGTGAATTTGGTTGGGTGCAAGAGAGTCAGATTAGCCTGCTAGTTTTTGGTGCCACAAGTGACCGTTGCCAATCATGAAATCATCATCGATCAATGGTAACCATCATTGGTTAGGTAACTATCACCAATTGAGGGTAACCGTCACTATTTAGGTAACTATCAATGATTGCTTGTTATTAAATCTAGAAGTAAAAATGAGGTTTGGGTTTGTTGATTGATGGGATCTGAGAAGTGGATTTTTGGAGATATCTTAGGCTTGGAACAAAAACTTGGTAAAAGAATAAAAGAAAATGAATACTTATCTTACCAATAATTAGTTGATGGTTAGTTGATGTGGATTTACTTGTTGGTGGAATATAGGTTAATTCTAGTAGTGTAATGTTACTTGGGAGCTTAGCAGAGAGTCAGTGGCAAGTAGGCTACCTATTTGATGGTTGATAGAACTTGATAATATAGATTGACCTAGTTGACCTATAAAAAAGAGATACTAGATACAAAGAGCTCTTGATAAAAATTGTAGATGGTTTGAATTCTAAGGCCTTTCTCTCTAATATACACAAACAAAAGGTAAAAGTGGTTGTTTAAACTAGACTTGAAGAAGGCTTCTAAATATAGGTCATCTATGCAAATGGATCACAACTAGATTTAGACTACCATATTTAGAAAAGTAAGGCAATGGTTTGCATGTAGGCTGCATGTTGATTCCAAGCTATCCAACCTGACCATCACTGGTTAGGGTGACCATCACCATTCAAGGACCTAGGAAAAAGATAAGTTAAAATAGGTGAAAAATTTAGTTAAGCTAGATAATTGACTAACTTGACTCTGGATTAGGTGAGTAGGCTAGGATAGACATGTTCAGGAGTATTTTTGACATTTCAAATTATAGGTGTGCATATTTTTGGTGTCTACACATCCATTTTGAAAATCATAAAATGTGTTAGATTCATGATGATGTAGAGATTATTTTACACTATAATATTCCTATTTACCAAAAATTTCAATTTTTGGCTATTTTTTGCACTAACTTCTATAGGTTCATCTAGTGTTCTCTACATTAGACACCTTCACATATTTTATAGTTTACTTCTTTATCTATGACACTGAGGTAAGTTAAAGGTATGTGTTTTTCAATTTATTCCTTTCATTTATATTATTTATCACTTACTACACTTTACTTAGCATCAATGTTGTGTGTTATCATGTTTTATCTTGAAGCACCATCTCGTGTTACACTTATACGACATGTGACGAGATTCAAATGGGGCATATGTATAGACATAATATTTAAAATTTTATTAATTACTGACACTTTGTATATTTTAGGAACCTATCGAGTCTCAATCACTATGAGTGCATGAATTAAAGGGTGCACTAGGAAAGGGGTGGGTAGACAATCATTTCTTCATAAGATTGTTATCCCTTTTGTTGCTTGCCATCTACACATTTGTCTCTTAAAACCATTTACCTTAAGATTATTCTTCTCAATCCTACCTTCTCTAATCTTTTTCCTCTTTCCATCCTCTTTTTATTTTCTTAACACGCTTTTAGACTATCAATTATAATGATTTGATTAGTTTGACCCAGTATAGTCTAGGGGTATTTTTTAATTTCTTGGCTTGTTAGCCTTTTAGCCAACCTAGCTCAGACCTAGTGATTTGTCCCTAAAAACACACTAGGTCAACTAGATCAACCCTATATAACCAACATTCTCAGGAAGATTTATGGAAAGATCTACTTATATATACAATTTAATTTCCTACCATTTCATAAGAGAAGAATTATAAATAAATAAGTGAGTGAACATCTACTTATTGAACATTCTACTTGAGGAATAAAGTTTAGGGTTCCATAATTTCTTTAGAGATATAGATCTTGTCTTGTAGAGAATTATTTTGGATGCTTAGATAGGTTGTGTATCCCAGATCTTATTTATCTTGGTTATCTTTACATTCCACAATAATTTCTTATGAAGCACCTTGGTTAAGGGAGAGATTGAGGCTCAATAGGTTCATCTTCAAAGTTTAATATTCCTAACTTTATTTCAACTTTGTAAGAGTAGATATATAATGCATTTGTATTCTTATATCCATGTATTTAGGATTTTGTATACATTAACATGAGTATATGTATTTTAATACATGTTTAGTTTAGTTGTTTATTTTATTGTTTCTAACCCCCACTTTGTGATACAAGCTTTGGTGTGCAATAGATTAGATTTTGCTTTCTTTCTATTAGAATAAAGTGAAAGTTTTAAACATTAGGAATCCATTAGAGCTGTTGTGATATTGTGTTATACTGTAGTATTTGGAACCCTTCCTAGCATGATATCTTGTGACAAGTGATACAAGTGATCCCTTAATTAGGTCTAACAGATCCCCATATTGGTCATGCTCCTGCTTAACAAGTATATCTCAATCAAAAGTGTAGGCGTGATATATCTTATCTAATCTAGGACTAATTTATACACATGATAAATTTCTAACAACATACATAAACTATCATGTGTTTCATTTTAGGACATGATTGACTAGTATGGGTCAATAGTAGTAGTTAGTTTTGAACCCTATGGGTCGATCTTGACCTTCACCTTATAAATGATCACTTTTTAAATTTGGACCCTCCCTTATAATTTGGTCCATATTTTTAGGGTAGGTAGTGTGAGAATTACCCCTTTTGGATTGATATAAAATCACATCTAAGTCACACATTCTATCACTTGACAATCTCTTGGAAATTTCAATATTGACGTGCACCTACACTATTACACACTAATAAAATATTCCCTATTCTATCTAAATAAAATTCTAACCATTTGAATAAGTCCTTATCAAAGTCAAAATTTTATTTGATCCCATTTAAGAAAATAATTAAGAAGTATTCAAGCCATCTCTATATTCATTCATGTAGAAAAAGGAGGACAATTACATAAATCACTATAACTTAGACAACTATGTGGGCTTTATTTACCTCTTTAGAGTATTAGATATGTAGGCAATGATCAGTCATCACAAGGGTTATTGGTGTTAGGTTATCCTATTACACTCCCTCATTTTTCTCTTTTCATCTCTTTCAGATATTACAAGTTCTATTAGGTTTTTGACTTCGAATAAATTGTTTATAGTTTATTTGCACACATTCAAAGGTATTCTTTTTCACACAAGCATGTTTTAAATAACTACAAATGATTTACATTGATTTCTATTAGAGGGAAGAATCAACCGATATAGTAAAGTATTTTGAGTTAATATTTTAACCTTTTGGATGATTCTAACCCTCATTATTTATAGCTACAATTCTTATGGCACTTACAAAATCAATATGGTTTTATCAGTTCTAGCCACTATTTAGTTTCACATAGTCATATCACAAGCATTAAACAACTAAGTATTTTGTATTATTCATAGTTAGTATATGTAGACCAAAATGAGTCATAAATTCAAATATCAATATCTAGGGTACAATGTCAGATACAAACTTGACTTGTTTTCACATATTTAATTTATACTAGAGCCAACTCCAAAGTACCCTGGAGTGTTTTAGCTATAGATTATTTACATGAGTAGCTCCAAATTGATTTCACAACTACCTTTAGATTATTTAAGATTTAGAGTATTATATTATTTTATTAATAATTAATATTATTTAATGATTAATTATTATTTAATATTATTTTATTATTAAATATTAATAATTAATTAATATTAGTTTATTATTAAGTTTTTTTAGATAGGTACTTTCCTTTTAATTGGAGCTCCAACCAATTTGGGACACAATTATAGGCCTAATCCCTAAGTGATCACCTATCACAAGTATTATATTTACCAAAAACAACCACAACCAACCTAATAATACCATCAACAACCATAATCAACCCAAAAATACCAATGATCAACCATAACTAGCCCAAGAATGCCAATGATCGACCACAACCAACCTCCAATACCATATTGAGATTTTAACCTGAGCGGTAACAACCAAGTCATTTTACCTAGCATCCACATCTCATTGGTTGTTTATTATTATTTATTAATCATTAATAACTAGTTTAATTAAGTAATTATTAAATTTGAAAAAATTATAGTATCATTTCTTATTGAAATATCACAAGTCCCACCAATTTGTTATCAATCCTCAATTTTTGTAAGTCCCATTTATCTGTAATAAGTGTCAGTTTTGTTTAATGAGTCCCATTATTTTGAAAAAAATCAATTTTTGTGGGACTTTTATGACTTCCAAGTTTTTGAAATGACATTTTTATTTCATTCAATTGTGCATTGTCAATTTTGGTATTTTTTTTATTCTTCTTATCAAAAGTTGTTTTACATTATTTATTTTCTTTCAAATAAGTTTATCTTATTCAGGGTTAATACACCTATTAATTCCAAATTATGATAAAATATATAGGTGAACCTACTTTTTCTTTGAATATTGCTTCATAAAAAATTGTCCTAGGGTTTAGATAAATTCTTGAGTACCCAACACTTAAAAATATTTATTTCAACCTTAGATCTAATATTTACCACCAAAATATCTTGATTTCAACCTCATATTTAATCATTGACATTGAAAGCACTTTATTTTTACCTTGGATCTAATATTTGACACTAAATTAACTTTATTTTTACCTTGGATTTTAGGGGAATTTACTAATATCCATACATTAAAAATTTCCCGTTATTTTTAACATATCATTTTTTTTTATTATTTGTAATATCTATTTCATGTTACTTTTTTACGCAATCTAGAAAACCTACCTCCCTTATTCCTTTAATGAGTAGTGCTAGGTTAAGTGGGACCCATTTTGAGCATATTAAAATTTCTTTGACTAATGTTTAACTAGATTCCTTTAATGCAAATATTTGTTCCCATTCTTTTGATGAAATTTATCATGAACATTAGATAATCATAATGAATAAGCTAATCAAGAGGATCATAATGCATAAGACAATTATAAAGGATTAGATAGGATTTATCCTAATGAACTTAATGGAGTAGATCATGCACAAGTCCAAGATTTATATACATTTAGAGAATGACTTTGTCATATGCCAAAAAATATACCCAAAGTAATTTAAATCCTTTTATCTTTTAAAATTAAATAATAATAATAATAATAATAATAATAATAATAATAATGATAATAATAATAATAATAATAATAATAATAATTTCATTACATAACAAAAACCACTCTTTCATATTTTTTACCCTACCACAGGTGTTGTTACTTCTAATTTTAGTAAATTTTTTATATATACACCTTTAAATTTTGGGAAAACACAATGTTTCCAATAGATACTTATGTACATGCCTAAAAAAATATTCATACATCACTTTTGATATCTACACATCCCACATCACCTACTTTTCTTACTACACAATACCTTGTGCAAAAATTTTCACTTTTTCATGCTAAGGTGTTGCAATTAGAGAAAGGTATAGAAAAATCTAGCCAATCAATGGATTCACAATTCTTGCTTCATAATCTATTAGTTATGGATATTGCATCATATTATTTACTTATAGGATTTATAGATCCTAAATTTTCATTATATAAAGGTAAATGAGATCCAAAGCAACATATTAGATGTTTTCATGTGGAATTTTTGAATAATTATTTTAATGACAAGATTCTAATTAAATTGTTTACAAGAAGCCTAAAATATTACATCTTGTGTTAATTTTATGATTTACATATTCAATTAGTCAAAGTGTTTAATCCACTATCAAATAAATTTCTCAATAATTTTGTTATCAACATTGATGAAAATATTTAGTATGTGGAAATTGCTAAGCTTAAGCAAGGAACAAATGAGCCTATTAATTGTTATGTACTTCATTATAAGACCATGTTTACCAAAATTATTAACTCCTTGGTATATAATTAATTATTAGATATTTTCAAAAAAATCTTACTTTCACCTTTGTATGAGTCAATTGTTGTTAATAATTCAAATCATTTGAATAACTTTATCATATAAGAAGAGAAATAGAAGTATAACTCCTTTATTTGAACAAGCTAAAATATGCACATGCATCTAATTCAAATTCACAAAAAAATTTCAAAGAAAACCATATTAAAAAGCTAATTTAAAAGATACTTAATCTAATACAAATATCATATTTAATGCTATTTCAAAACATTCTAACAAGCTAGTTTTATCAGATCAATCAAAGAGGCAGTTATCTAGATTACCACAACCACCTCATATATTGTTACATAAGTTATTAATTATAATATCATTACCTTACCTCCACCACTAGTTATTGATATGAGTATGCCTCAAATTAAATATTTTTATAGCTTCATATTTTTATTTACATAGATGCAATGGTCATTATACTAACATATGTTTCAAGTTCAAAACACCTTTTTTAATATATTATCACTAGCAATGTCATTGAACTAGGTATTCCTATAGAGAAAACTAAGTCTCAACATTGTAAAAATGGTAATTTGAAGATTTTAATTAAACCATTTCTAAATATTAAGATAAACAAGGATAATTTAGCAATGCATCATAATTATAATGCATCTCCACCTCCAAATTCATATGCTCATCTATTAGACAAATGTTTTGGAATAACTATTTAAAATGCTCAACCACATCCTATGATTACTTTTGATGATAGTGAGATAGTGGATGATGATTTTGATAATGGATCAAGTGAGAATGAATGTATAATTCTATTACTCCATTAATTGGGTTACACACAATATTATATAAAATCAACATCTAAAAGTATCAAGACATTTAATGGGAAATGACAAACCACTTTGGGACACCATGTATTGCCTCTTCAAGTGGGCCCTATTAAATTATCTAATCCTTTTGTAGTTATACCATAGAATTGGATCTTTTGAATGATATTAGGATGCCCTTAGTTATAAAAGGTTTGTGGTGTATCTTCTAAAATGCATACATTCCTACATATTTATTTCAATCAAGTGATCATAGTTTCAAGAATTAGATATGAGTACCCTCTACAATTCATGGTACCTCCTCCTCCCCATCCACCAACATAGTTAATTGATACAAACATGCAATAACAAATCATATTTACATTTTGTTCACCTATGAAAAAATATCTATTTAATTAATTTAAAATCAAGTGTAAAAGTCTCAAAAGAAACCATTACAAAAGAAAGCTTATCGAAAGAAGGTGTCAAATTCAAAAAAATCACCATCACATGAAATATATTTTAATTTTGTGATACATAAAAATTAATATATTTCACACAAAGAAAAATATTTGGTATAATATTATACTAATCCTCCTCAAATTTGAAGCCATTATACATATCCTAGAGCTACTCCTCTCATAAATGATTACATGAGCAGTGATATATATAGTTTTATTACAACAAATGATGCATTTTATGATTTTGAGTTAGTAAAATCTATCACATTTCATTCAATAAATGGCATCCTTATACCACTTATTATAAATTATTATGACTCTCATCTTTATGGGATCATGTTTAACATGTTTCATTTTCAAATATTCAAAAAAATAAAAAAACATTAAAGTAATCAAAAAGGTAAAATTTGATTGTACATAACTTCTTTATCATTACACTATGTTATTTTTCTATTTCTTACAGTAATTAATTTGATCAATTCTTATAGATCTTGGATCTTTCTAATTTTTTGGCCACTTGGATCTTATTTTTAATTTTATAGATATTAAAAGTCCAACATAATGTTTTACATTACTATTATTTATCCTTTAGCTTGATGTTTTCATAGCCTAAACTAAGTAAATTTCATTTTATGTCAAGAATAGTATTGACCGGTATAGGTTAAAACTAACTACCTTTAACATCCTAATTTCATAAATCCTATCATGTAACTTTTTTCACAAAAAATAATAAATTGAGCACATAAATCTGTAATACATCTAATTTTAGATGTTTCACTTAGTTTTAATATACACAAAAATACTTATTTAAGAAAAAAATTCTTTTATGTGCTATTATTTCTAATATACATGTTACATACTTTGAAAAGTGTGCATCTGATGAGATGATGATGTAACATCATGCCTTTACATATCTTTTATTTTTTCACATTTTTTAAGTTACATTCACGTATACAATGGGAGCTTCTTATTGATACATGACATTTACATCATTTTTAGTGGATATTTTACATTGACACATGTTACAAATTTTCAAATCCCTTCCCTTTATTTTAATTAAAAATCCATGGTTATCACTATATTCTTTGGTTCTAGTTTCAAAATTCAAGAAATTACCCCAAAAAAATTAAATATATTCAAATGTATAGAAACATTCAAATTATTATAAAAATTCAAAATATGGAACTGAGCATGATAAGATAACTAGTTTACATCATTATTATATGTTATTTATCTTATGATTATTAGATAACATATTATTTTTTATCACACATGTATTTCACTGGTATTACTGAGTGTTATGCAAGATATATAATTTTTTCATGGATTATGTTGTTGAGCTTACATCCACCTAGTAGCCATTATAAACTAGAGGAGTCTTATCCAAAAGTTATAATGTTTATATATGTTACCATTCTATGACTCTTATACTATAGAGTTATATACTTTTTAAAAATTGCACTGACATCTCTATCTTAAATAGTGTACATGGATATTCTCCATTGATGTTATTACTTGTATATAGTAGATTAGATTATTGTTTGACTATTATGTATGGGCCTTGTCCCTTGTTTAATTACTTGAACATCGATATGATATCATTGGTTGGTATGTGAAACATTTTAACATGTTCATTGCTTTTGGTCCTTGATCTTTTGTTTTGTGAAAAATTTGAACATGCCACTTATTTGCAACATGATAAATGTCATTTGCATATTGCCCTTTACCTTGAGTGTGCAATATTTAATTCTGTAACATTTAAACATGTTCCTTGTATACATCCCTTAGTCATAGTACATTGTAAATGTTATGTTTGTGTGATTATTGAGCTTTTTAAGTTTTATGAATCAAATGATCCATATCATGCACTAGATATTGTGTATGAATCTATTAAAGTTTACTACTATGAGCTTCATTGATATATTTATATAGGCCTTACCTCATATGTTACATATAAGATTTAGATGGTACATATCCTACTATGTTGACATAATTTTCAAATATGCTATAATATTCAACGAATACATCTTTATATAAATGATATAGTTAACCTTAATTTTGAGATGAGTGACTTTTAGGATACACATTTCCTCACCTCAAAATGGGAGGAATTTTTGTGGGATTTTCATACAAGAGATAAGCCTTCATGAGAAAAAAGAGTTTTTTTGAGTATAGAATAAAGTTTCAAGGAACACAAAAAAGGTTTAACATTTAATCATTCATATAGATTATGGGGGTGTATGCACTCACATTATAGGGAAAAAGTACAAATTCATAAAATTTTGGGTGCATGATACAAAGTCATGCACATGTTTTAAACATCTTTTACAAATTTTCATAACATTTAGTTACATATTTTATAATTATCACAATGGGGGCATGATAGAGATTCATTCACACTATATTATTTTTCAAATTTAAGGGTCATGATACAATTTAATGTCATATTTTCAATACTATTTTATATATGTGGACATTATAGGAGCATGGATGTTATCAATTCTATTTTGATCATGCATTAAATAACTAAGGAATAAAGTGATAATTGAATCTACAAGTGATTTGGAGTTATTGATTTCACTAAAATGCATAATGCAAAACTTAGAGATTTAGTTCCCTCTAACATTATTACCTATGAATCCATTATGGATTCCAAGTGGTTTTCATCTTGTGGTTATATAAACCAATAACATAAATTTAGTTTTTTGTGTTCCTAAATGGGTTCTATTTGTTATTCATGTTCAATTCAAATTGGGGCTTGATCACCCCTAATTCTCCATTAATTCAGCTATGGAAAAAAATTCATCCAAGTTATCCATGGGAAGCACCAATTCTCCAATATTTCAAGAAAGATTCATCTACAAGAAAAGTTATGAGAGAAACATTGGTTTAAGATATACAAGTTTACTCTTTCCTTATTATTTTTAATATTTTTAAATTTAATTTACATTTCAATTTTCAATTTCATCTATAAACATTAAATATTGATACATCATTAAACTATTTTCCATAGAGCAGCTTACATGATTGGAGCTTTCTCCCAAAGACAAAGTGTGTTTTACACACTAAAACATATATTTTATTTTACTATATTAATTACATTTCTATACTAAATGGGGGGAAAATGTAGTCACTCAAATTTTTACATGAATACTTTATAATTTTAATTTTGTCCCACTTTTACTTTAGTTGATTTGAGAAATTAATTTAGACATATTCCACCATCTCACTCTATAATTAAACCTTTATGAACCTATCTATTTTTAAGGTTCTATCTTACAACTACATAAATGATCTAATTTTTTAGAAAACCCTTTAATCATATTTACAAACATCACATTAAATTATCACACATTTTTTTTTAGGATATTTTATACTAGTATGGATCAATTGTGGTAGTCAATTTTAACCCCTATAGGTCAATCCTAACCTTCACATTAGTAATAGTCACTTTTCAAAATTAGGCCCTCCTTTACAGGTTGGCCTATATTTTTAAGATAAGTAGCATGAGGATTCCCCCTTTTGTATTTATATTAAGTCATATATAATTCACCTATTATTTAACTTATAAATTTCAATATTGAGGCACACTTACACTATTACACACTAAGAAAAGTTTCCCTACCCTTTCTAAATCTAATCATAATCTTTTAAAGTAGTCCTTAGCCAAGTTAAGAGGTTATTTTATATAGGTTAATAAAATCACTATCAATTATTTAATCCATATATAGATGCATTCATGTATCAAAAAGAGCATAATTTCACAAAGTATTCTAAGTGGGAAAAATATGTGAGCTTGATTTCCCTCTTTAAGGTAGGTAGTGATCAATCATCACATAGATGATTGTGATCATCTTGACCTATTAAACCCTCCCATTTTATCTTTGTGGGTATTTAAAATATTTCAATCCCTATTATAATTTTAACTTTGAAGAATATATATAGGTCATTAATGTGCATTTGAAGGTCAATTTATAACACATGCACCTATTTCAAGCAACCACGGATGATTTTGACTTGATTTCCCTATTTTATAATAGAGGAAATAATTGAACACTAAAGGAAACTAGTGCCAATTTATGTTATTCCATTTTGGATGATCCTAACCCTTATTAGTTATAGTCACACTTCATGTGACACTTGAAAAAATAGTCTAATTTTATTAGTTCTAGCCATTATTTAATTTCACACAATCAGATCACAAATAGTAAAAAATAAGTATTTTATATTGTTGGTTATTAATATTTTATATTTTGATCTTGTATTTTTGATTTTGTTAATTTTATTTTATTATTCATGTCACAAGTTATTTTAAAACATTTTTTCTTTCAAATCAGTTGATCTTAATTAGGGTTAATGCAACTATTAATTATAAATCCTAATAAAACAATAAGATCCTTAGTCAAACACTAACAAATATCTACAATTTTAGGTGCAATGAATAGGATGAATAAATTTCTATATGATTATGGGAATACATGACAACTTATATGTGTTTGAATAAGTGTGTAGCATTTAATTTAGTGTTTGGAATGGAAGTAGTTCTATCAATGGAATATTTTACACCTTCACCGTGCATTTCATGTGTTATAAAACTTAATGACAATGATTCCCTAGATGCAAATTTAGAGGAATTTATTAATATTTAAAATAGGTGCATAATAGATCATTAGAACCAAGGTGTGGAAAATTCCAAACATAAGGTATATTGAGAAAAACAAATAAAAGGGAAAAGTTTAAGAATAGGTACACATGTCTTGCTCTATGATTCAAAGTATGCTAAAAATCTAGGGAAGCTTTAGATTATTTGGATGGAACCTTATGTAATTCATATATTCTATAAATTAGTTCATGAAAGGTGTGCACATTATATGGCTAAATGTTCATTGGGTATTTCAATGGGAGTAAGACTAATCCTTATCACATGTAATTTTTAAACGATCCACTCAACAATAAAGAATATACTATAGTATTTTTATTTTCATGTTTTTAGGATAATTTGTAGTAGTTTTTATTTTTTTTCTTAAATAAACAAGAACAATTTTATTGTGCCACTCGAATAGAAATAAATCACACAACCTTATAAGGCAAGCTAGACATATTAACTAAAGTATTCAATTGAAATACTTATGCAATACATATAAGTGTTTTTGGGAAGGGGTTGTCATGCCATGTTGATTATAAATCTTGAATTTATCAAATTTGGATTGTAGAGCAATATGTCAAACTTTTCAATATTTACAGTTATTGTTTTACAAAAAAATGGTGTGTGTGTGTCTAACACTCTTTTTTTACAATAGCACATATTACCATCATGTTTTAGTTTACACAACATTTATTAGTCATTCACACTCATGATTTAAAATTTTATTGACTTAAATATGAGGGATAAATGTTATCTCTACAAAACCATATAAGAAGACTTATTGGCTATGAATTTTTATGTGATGGAAGATGAAGTGAATATTTATTATGGGGTAAGTTGAATGAAGGCTCAGAATTGTAAATAAATAATATAAATCAATACTAGTAGATGCACATGAATATTTCACCAAGTATTTAGATACATGAGATCTATATGGCAAGGGATCATGAAAGGAATAGTTATACACATTATGCCTAGAAACAAAGGGGAGTGGAAAAAGTGTATGTCATGCTTAAGGGAGTCCTACAAGGGAGACTTCACTAGTAGTTAATACAAAGGTATGAAGCTAACATTAATGTATATCTAATGGTACATATTACACTATTATGTAAATACAAATGTTGATAGTAACTATAAATTGTCCTCCAAAATTTATTTTCACAACTTGCCATTTTCAAAGTGATTCATAGAAATAAATCATAGAAGAAGAAAAATTCAGTAGGAAAATCCAATTTACACAACATTTGGATAATTCTAGGTATCTGAGATCAAAATTTGAAGAAATAAATTATAAAAGAGTGTTTATAGGAAAAATGCAAGTAAAAGGAGTAAGAAAATGGCATATATCAAAGAAATTTAGGTTACAAGGTAGAATATCCACCATTAAATCTAAGTGAATCTTGGATCCAAGTTAAAATATAATGGTTATGTCCAAAGGGTTTTCAAACCACAAAAAAATATGGGATTTGATAAGATCAATACCCCAAGGGTGAGATTTCAATAAATAATAATCCAACCACCATGGCATAAAGTAGTAATAAACACACAATGTTTGCATATCTATTAGGACCTAATATATCATGTATCAAATAAGTGTCAATAAAACTTTAGTTTTTATAAATGAAATACCTCAAGGCAAGTTTACATGGAGAAGATTATAAATCAAAGGTCACATAATATATAACATAATATTATAACCACTATTAGAGAAGAACAAGATAGATGTGATGAAGGATTGCATAGTGACTAGTGTAAGAGTATGCACGAATGGAATGATGAAATTAGATGTGTGAATTAAATTAATGATAAATAATATTAGACATATATAGTTTTTTGGACCAACATACTCTAGAAAAAATTAAAAATTGGTTAGGTTTTTACTTTCATGCATCCATGAAGATAGGTTCTACATTTCTGGGAGTTATATAGGGTTATATCTAAAGCACATAAGTATATACATTGGTATATCATGCTTACGTGAATAATTCAAGGTATCACTAGCCAATGACCAAGCAATAGAGAGGGTGGAAAATCTACTCAAGTATAAAAAAGAGAACTACATGTTCCTAATTGAGAATGTTATTTATCATGCTATAAGGGTGGTATCATTCCTTATCAACTCAATGTTGTCTAGGAGACACAAATGGGAAAATATATACAAAATATTAGATTCCACACTGAATGGGTGTAGATAATGTGTAATTTAATATTTTTAAGTACATTAATGATGAGATCATAAAGGGTGTAGATAAAGCTCATGAAACTACTAAGACATTTAGATGTGAAGCCATTTTGATCATATTGGTGATTGATGAGATTGGTGTTATCAATGGCTAAAATGAAATTATTTGGTCATATCCATTGTGGGATAATTTTGTACCAATGGGTACAAAAACTATATATTTATTGAAGCCTAAGATCAAAAATCAAAGTCTATAAGTGGGATGACATCCTAATTCTATCTAATGGTAATGAATGTCACATACCTAGAACCTTGCCAGAGGAATATGAGGGTTACCCTATATTTATCGTGATGAGACATCATTTACTAATAAAATTTATCTTAAACAATAAGAATATTTATTATAGGCTTAGGTTTCCAGATGCCTTTCTTTAAATTATTTTTAGAGAGTAGTAAAAAGAGTGCATAATGCATGAAATAATAAATTATATAGTACATAAATTGTCATGGAAATTATAATTATAAAGGATATACTAAAGTATCTATCAAGGTTGGGTTCAAACATTGAGAGATTTAAAATATGATTCAATTACAATAGACCCCCAACTAGAGAAAAAATTAGGATAATTTCTATGTATAATTTCATATGAGTTAAAGCCTTAGAAAATGAAAGGTGTGCACTAGGATAAACAATAATAAGCACTAAAAAATGAACAAGAAAAAGTGGATGAAAAATAATTCAAGATGGGCTAACCATGGAAAATGGAATATATGTGGAGGTCCCCCACACTATTAAGAAACATAAGGTGTTATATAGTGGAGCAGTTAGAAATATGCAAGGAAAAAATGCACCACATAGGTAGAGCCATAGGAAAAAAATTAGATCACATAACATTGAATGGGGATGATATGTCACTTTAAAATAAATGATGGGTAACACATCCATCTAGTTTAGAATAAAATTCACATACATAAATATCTATGCTACCTCCACCTAAACAACCCATGCTTTCACTAAGGAAACCCATAACATATTATTTCCCCATAAATAAAGCATCATCATCTTCATATTGTCCTCCAAAAACCATACCATCTCTTCCAAGGTAGTCCACTCCATCATGGTAGCCTATACCTCCATAAAATCAATAACCTTTCAATCCAAAAAAGGTGGTAGAAAATACTAAGGACACAAATTTTCCCCTCCCAAGGTAATGTTGGCTAATTTTTGACCTCAAGTAAAAATTGGTCACCACCTCTAGGTTGAAACTTAATAGGTTTGTTGATATAGATAAACTTGTCAAAAAGTCTCAACTCTACTAATTAAACCCACTTCTCTAGAACTTTAGGCCTCTCTTGTAGCCTTTTTTTATGGTTTTCTAAATTATACATAAAAATAGGGATTTATCAACAAAAACTAACACCCATTCTTGACACCCTCTATCAAGTTACACCTATCTACCAATTTTTTTGGCCTAAAATAACCCCTATATCAACTTTCTAGACTTGAAACTTTTCTAATTAGGTCTCCTTAAGGGCTATTTCAACACAGGGATCTATATTCATACTATACTTGATCGTACAGGTCTAAAATCTATTGAATCAGATAAACCACCTTGGAAAATACAATATTAAAAAATTTAAACTTTTTTCAGTGGTTAGAATCTCACAAATGAATTTTTCTTTTCCAAATCCTAACTCAGAGATTTCTTCCCCTGCACAGACCTAAGAGGGATAAATTATGGATCTCAACTTATATAAGGTATTATCAAACTCTAAAAAAGGTTTTTGAGATCTACCTAAAACCAAAACTCCATATCCAATCATCATAAAACCTCCATCACTCCTCTGATCCACTTTTCTAACAAGGAATATATTTGATTATGCAATAAAATGTGATTGCTACAGGACTATGATAAGATTGGTAACAAATATCATGATAACAATGTAAGAAATGTATTAATAAAACTTTAAAAAACAAGGTAAAAATTACCAAATCCACATTATTTTCATAAACTTCTAATCATTAGATATTATTTGATCAAACAAAGTTACACACTCAACATTCAATGCTTTTACATAGGAAAATAGGAAAATTTTGCCTCTCCAAACAATAAAAAACCATTACACACAAAAATTACACATTTTTTATGTTTCCTAACCACCCTAACTACCTTTGGGGACCTTCCAACGGTCACTAAAGAGTAAGTTAACAGATGTGAACATGGACAAAGTGAGGTTTCTATATAATGGAGACCTTGGAACCATGAAAAGGATTCAAGAGGTCCTTATAATAAATTTAAAACATTTTAAAAACTTTAATATTTCCTTAATTCACCTCTATAGTGCTAACTCTAAGCAAACATTTCAAATTTTTAAAAACTAAGTTTTGGCAGGAAACTAGTAATTTAAAAATTTAACAAGATAGAGCATAAAATAACTTATCAATTTGAAATATAATGATGGTTTAGGAATATAAAGATTTCATAAACCATCTCCCAGACAAAATTTTATTAAATAAACCAAAATTTAATTGAAAATCACCTTAGAAGTGATGTTCTTGCATCATACTCCCAGGGAAAGAGAAAAGAACTCAAAGACTATTATCCAAGAGTGTCTCCAGAATAATCACATGAATATTGATGTCATGTTCATTCATTCACATATCATCTTACACTATTTGGTTTTTCCATTTGACTATATACTTAAAGTATTTACTGTCTCTAGTCTTTTTGATCACTTGCTTATCTAGTATGCATTCCAACTTTTTGACTTGGCTTTAGGAAACTATGTTGCCCAATCTAGACCTGATATAACTATTTAATTTAATGTTTTTTCACATTATACTCCTTATTTTTAAGGTTATAGGTCTACAACATTGAATATTGATGATATACCTACCCCACTAGGTAACTCCAACTCATAGGCACTGTTTGCAAACTTTATGAGTACCCTGTAAGGACTAATTTTATTAATCTTTAGATTATTATACTCAACTCTTGGATACCTATCCTTTATAAGATGATCAAAAACAAAGTCTCCAATATAAAACTCACCTCCCTTCTACTTACATCTGCTTACTTCTTGTACTTTTCCACACTAGCCTCTAAATGCTTCCTTACCTTTTTGTGTACCTCTTTCATTGCAACTACAAACTCTTTACGTTAAACACTCATATTGTCCATATGACTGATGTTTATAAGTTAAAACACTCCTCTAGGATAAATACCATATATTACTTGAAAATTACTCATGCGAATACTCATGTTGATAGAGTCATTGTAGGAAAACTCTAATTGAGGCAATAGAAGATCCCACTACTTTGGATTGTCTTTAGATAGGAAACTTAATAGGTTCCCTAAGATTATATTAAAAACCTCAATTTAACCATCTATCTAAGGGTGATAAGTTAAACTAAAAATCAAGTTTGTGCCTAGATTTATTCATAGTGTTCTCCAAAAATAACCAAGGAGCTTAGTGTCTCTATTAGATACAATGTTCATGGGTAGTCCATGAAGTCTTAATACATCTTTGAAAAAAAAATTGCCACATGGGTGGCATAATTATTAGTTCTACATGATATGAAATGTGTCATTTTAGAAAATAAATCCATAACTACATATATTGAGTCAAATCCTCTTTGTGTTCTAGGCAATCCCATAACAAAGTCCATGCTTATGGATTCCCAAGGCCTATTTGGGACTGGTAGGGGTTGATACAAACATGAATTATTGATCCTCTCTTTAGATAACTGATAAATTTTACACCTTTCATCATACCTCCTCCCTTTTACTTACATCTTAGGATAATATTAATGCATAGTGAGTTTTTTCAACATCTTATCAAGCCCAAAGTGTCTTGTCATATTCCCACTATGCTTTTTTTGTATTAGATTTTCCCTTATTAAACCTATTATCACACATAGATTCACCCCTTTGAATAAAATTCCATCTTGTAAGACAAAATCCAACCATGGTTCCTTGTTGAGTGTAGGTGGGTGCTTGTAAGCATTGTATGCTTCCTTGAAGTCT
The DNA here is from genome assembly GCA_037957365.1 of Torreya grandis. NCBI lineage: Eukaryota > Viridiplantae > Streptophyta > Pinopsida > Cupressales > Taxaceae > Torreya > Torreya grandis. Next base: position 339,460 of record JARHVA010006128.1, on the reverse strand, counting down.
TCATATTATTCATACATGTCCTTGAGGGATTCAATTTTAACACTTTTTAGTTATATCTCATGCACCAATAAGAATATCCTACTCAATGCATCTACAACCTTGTTACTTTATCCTTGCTTATGCTTGATAGCGAAGGTGAAATTATACATGTACTACACTCGTTTCATGTGTCTTTGGTTTAATTTAGTCTTATTGGAGATGAAGTGAAGTGCATGATTATCTATATAAACAATGAAATCCTTTGGCATTAAATAATGCCTCCACTTGTTCAATGATTGTACCATGGCATCAAACTCCAAGTCATAAGATGAGTACTTCTTGGCATCATTCAATTTTTCACTAAAATAGACTATAGATCTACCTATTGGCTTAGTATAACCCCCATTTCCACTCCACTTGCATCACATTCTATTTGAAACACCTTATTGAAGTTTGGAAATACTATTTTTGGTTGCTCCATTATACTTTGCTTCAAGTATTAGAAAATTTTCTCATTTTTATCACTCCACACAAACCTATTCTTACTTCCCTTAATGGTTTTTATGATAGGATCACATATCCCAATAAAATTCATAATGAACTTCATATAAAATCTTGCAAGACAATGAAAACTTCTTACCTCTCATGTTATCCTAGGTGTTGGCCACTCCATGATTTCCTTCACCTTGTCTTATCCATATTTAGCACGCCTTGAGAGATGAAAAATCCAAGGTATATTAGCTATGACTTTATGAATTCACTCTTCTTGAGGTTGATTAACCACCTTTCTTATTGTAGCCTCCTCATGACTAGATCCAAATGGTGAAGATGATCCTCCTTGTTATTGTTGTAGATAAGTATGTCATTTAGATACACCACTAGAAACTTTCCTATGAAATAATTGATAACTCCATTCATCACCCTCATGAAATTTTTTGGTGCATTGGTCAAACCAAATGGCATAAGCAGCCATTCATACAAGCTGTCATTGATTTTGAAAACAGATTTCCACTCATCTCCTTGTCTGATCCTAATATGATAATACCCACTCTTGAGATTAATTTTAGAAAAATAGATTTCCCCACTTAATAAATCCATCAAATATTCCATCCTAGGAAGTGGAAACCTATATTTAATTATGATATTATCAATGGACTTAGAATTAGTACATATTCTCCACTCCCCTTCATTCTTAGGAACCAACATTGTATAAATTGCACAAGGACTAAGACTTTCTTTGATCATTCCTTTGTCTAGTAGCTCTTGAAATTTTCTCTTGATCTTTTTATTTTATTGAGGGGTCATCTTATAGGCTTCCTTATTAGATAACATTGCTCCAAGAATAAATTCTATATAATGAGTGATGTTCTTCAAGGGTGGAAATGTGTTTGGTAGCTCATCAACAACTATTTCTACATATTATTCCAACATGTCTTGGATTTTTTAAGGTAAATCATTGATCTTTATAGTTATCATAATATTCCTAGGGTTCACTACTAATTAAAATCCCAACTCCTCTTCATTCATGACACTTAGAATATATTTACCACTTACCAACATCATGTTTAACCTAACTTATTATTCATTCTCCTCATCCTTCATGGGCAACAAGGTATGAATAACTCCATATTTGACCAAGGTGTACACATTTCTTCTTCCATCATTTGTGTTTTGATTATCATATTTCCAAAGCTTCCCAAGAAGTACATGGAAAACCTTCATGGGGATGACATCACAAAAGACATTATCCTTGTACCTTTCAACTTGGAATTCCACCTAACTTTAATCACTTACCAAGATATGTTGAAACTTTTTCAACCATGAAAACTTGTATGGTGTGGGGTGAATCAACTTCATCAATCCAAGTCCACTAACTATTTCAATAGAAACTAGATTATCTGTACTTCCTAAATTTATGACCATTTTACAATATTTACCTTGGAATTTATAATAAGTCCTAAAGGAGTTTTCCTTTATGGTGGCTCCTTCTCATTGGGTGGATTTTTCAACACCCTCCTCATTAGTAATGATTCTCCAACTTTAGGCTCTTTCACAAGTGATGGAGAGCAAACACTCTCTTCATCAACTCCTTATGCAATCTAGTTTCTTCCATTAGTTTTTAGACTCCTTACTAGCTGATCCTCTAGGCACTTCCATGTTCTATGTCTAGAAAAATTATTACATTTGAAACATCTTCCTATAAATCCACCTAATCCTCTACCCCTTGCAATATATACACTCCTGTAATAAGCCCCCTACCTCTAAATCCTCCTCTTGAACTAGAGGGATGCTCATGTGAGGTACTAGACTCCCTTTGGTTACTTATTTATGAATATCATCTAACTCCTTATTATCCCCTACCTCTAAAAATCCCACCTCTACCTTTATTCTATTGATTTTTCTTTCTATTGAGTTTGTCTTGAAAATTCAATGCCAACTACTAGCATTCTTCTAGTGTCTTTAGACTAGTAAGACTCAACTCATCCTATAAGTTATATCTCAATCCATTGATATACCTATCAACCTTATCATTGTAATATTCCATATTACCTGATCTAATTATTAGTTTGTATAACTCTTCAATGTACTCTGTTACCCTTATCTCATTTTATTTCAAGTTTTAGAGTTTTCTATATAAATTAGTGATGTAGTCACTAGGAAAGAATTTGTTGTTTAACTTTGGAACAATCCTATCCCAAGTCTCGATCTTGGAATTTCCTTTCTTACATATCTCATCTTATATATAATACCACCATAGGGATGCATGACCCTTCAACTTGGTCCTATCAAACTTCACATGTTCCTCTTCTGGTACATCCTCAAAATCAAAGTACTTATCTAACTCCCCTATCCAATCAAGGAGATCTTCTCCAATAAGGATACCTATATGTATTATAAGATCCAATTTGGGATTATATCCTTACCCTTTCACCACCTTTAATAATCTCTCAAAATTTTGATCCTTAATCTCTCTCTCTCCTTCATCTTCCAATTATAGTGCTCATGGCTCTTCTTCCTCTTAGTCACTCAAATCACCTATGAATACTCCCCTTATCTAATTGACATTAAATGCTATGAGTATAGCATCAAAATTTACTCTAAAGTTCATTAAATCCTATAATATGGCATCTCCCATATGTATAGTTATTACTCTCTCACCTACCACATTCCTCCTTGGTGGCATCTTGATTTCTCTTAGACAATTTGTCAAATAACTACTAGCTTCTCTTCCTCTTAAAGATTCTCTCCTTTCCCATTTGTTTCTAGGTGTCTTTTCTTGGATATTATACCAAAATGAAGAAGATAAACTTCTTGAAAAGTATTAACTCTTCTAATTGAACCCAAATCCCTAGACCTTTAGGCCTCTCTTGTAGCCCTTTTTTGGTTTTTTAGCTTATATAGAAAAATAGGGACTGATCAATAAAAAATAACACCCATTCAAGACACCCTCTATCAATTTATACCTCTATACCATTTTTATTGGCCTAAAAAAACCCCTATATCAACTTTCTATCCTTATAACTCTTCCAATTAAGTCTCATTAAGGGTTAGTTCAACATAGGGCTCTCTATATGTACTATACTTGATCTTATATGTCTCAAAACTCTTGATTTAGATAGACCACCTTGAAAACTAAAATATTAAAAAATTTCAACTTTTTTTATTGGTTAGAACTCTCACAAATGGCTCTTTCCTTTCTAAACCCTAACTTAGGGTTTCCTTACCCTACACAGACCTAACAGTAATAAAAAATGTATCTTGACTTCTATAAGGTATTTTTGAACAATATAAAAGTTGTTTGAGATATTCCTAAACCCCACACTACCTCTCCAACCATTATAAAACCTCCATCACTCCTCTTCTCCACTTTTCTAACAAGGAATATATTTGACAGTGTAAGAAAATGTGATTGCTATAAGACTGTGATAAGTTTGGTACCAAATAACATGATAACAATGTAAAAAATAGATTAATAAAACTTTAAAAAATAAGATGAAAAATTAAAAAAACCATAGGATTATCATAAATTATAGTTTTTAATAATTCCTTCATCAAATAGAGTTACACAGCCAACATTCAATACTTTTACATAAGAAAATAGGGTTTGTGTGTGTTTTCTTTTGAAACCAAGAGTTTATTTCCTTGTTCCTCAAAACTCATGCCTCTATAAACATTCAAAAACCATTACACATAAAAAATTTCACATTTTTTATGTTACCTAACCACCCTAACTACCTTTTGGGACCTTTCAACGTTCATTAAAGAGAAAGTTAAGAGATGTGAACATGGACAAAGTGAGTTTTTCATAAAATAGAGACCTTGGACCCATGGCATGGATTAAAGAGGTCCTTAGATGAAATTTACAACATGTTAATATCTTGCCAAGTTCCTTCACTCAACCCTATAGTTATATCTCTAAATAAATAATTCAAATTTTTAAAAACTAAGTTTTGGTGGGAAACTAGTAATTTGAAATTTTAACAAGGTAGATCCTAAACTAACTTATTAATTTGAAATATAAAGATGGTTGAGGCATTTCAAGACCTCCTAAACCATTTCCAAGCTAAAATTTTAAGAAATAAACCAAATTTGAATTCAAAATCATCGTAAAAGTGATGCTCCTACATCATTTGTCAAAATCTTGGCATGGTCTTATCATGGTATTAAATGGTCCTAAAGAACTCCATATGGTCATATTTGTTCTTGTCTAGCATTATCCAAGTTCCAGTCTTATGTTCATTTGTCTAGTCCTACGAGTAAATATCAAAGTCTTGGAATTTTTAAACATGTTTAAAGGTTTAGTATGGTGTAAGGTCATTATAAAATGTTATTTAAGAGTAATTAAGATCACAATATCATGCACTAACCTTTTATTTGACTCTCATATGTATAAATGTCAATTTAACCACCTTTTGGCCCATGTGGAAGAGTTGGATGTACCATTATAAGAATTAAACATTTAAATAATATTAGCAATGTTCTTGACATCAAAAATTGGTAGAAAAATGTTCAAGGATAGTCAGATACTGATAACATATATATTTCAATGCATGAACTAAGCAAAATATCGCTTTACAAGCACTTGTATAGCCTTGAAAGATCATATTTTAGTTTAAAATATTTTATAAGTGTCCCTTGGGATTCACTAAATCATTTTACATATTTGTAACAAGTTTTATCTTGAACTAACACTCTAGACACTCTTTCTCCTCCATTGTTTCTTTCACAAGCTCAAGAAGGCAAATTTGAACTAAATGGTACGACCAGGAGAGAGAAAGTTAGGAGCTAAAACTTTGGCCATTGTTATGGGTTATATTAAAATTTAAATTAATGGAATTGGTTTTTATATTAGTGGCTTATTATTTATGAACAATCACTATGAGTGATAATAGGTCATTATGGCCTATCCATCCAAGAGGGATCTGTTCTTGCATCTGTTTCTCCACTTCATAATTATATGGAGAATAATTATTTTTATGTATTATTTTATAGGTAAATTATCTCCCTTTCATGGTGGTTTCAGAAATAAACTCATTCTATGAATTATCTTCACTTAGAGGAAAACTATTTTGATGTACAAGCTATTTTAGTGGATCCTACTACAATTTTATATTTGGTATTCATGGTGGTCAATATCATAGGTTTATAATGCTTCATAAATCATGGAATATCCATAAATTTCAAGGATTTTATGTGATTCTTGTTCATAATCTTCAAGTGTTTTCTCTTTGGAAACATTGTTAAGGTTTGAACAATCCATTGCATGTTTGATTTCCATTTTGGCTCAAATATCAAAATTATATCATGGTGTAATATTATAAGATGATATTTCACTAATGTATGTATATAAATATGATGATAATAGTCCAATACACCTAATGAGAATTCATAAGTGTTTCCTTCATACAAAGGCCTGTACAAACTATAGAAGAAGGTTGAAGATGCTCAGAGTCATGAAGAATACTTGACACATATCTTCATGCATTAATATTACCTTTTATTCCCTATTTCCATCATCAAGTTGAATGATCCCACTAGATGTTCAAAGACAACACATAGAACACATATATATGATGATTGTATGCAATCTATACAAATCAGTTAAGTAGATTGAGGATGATATGAGGCACTATCATAAGTTATTCCATATTTGAGGAGTGATAAGGAGGCTTGAAGTGGTTTTATAGGTTTGTAAATTTCAATAAATCAATAAATGGCTCTTGGTAGCCCTAAAACAAATAAATAAGACCCACAAGCCCCAACCCTATAAGTCATAAAATTAGATCAAGATAAACATCCAATCAATACATAAAAAAAGCCAAGATAATGAATCCTTATTCAATTTTATTTCATTATAGATAGATAAAATACCAACCATATAAGATCTAGGTCACCTTCAAGTCAAGATAAAGATGAAACTGAGTTGATAAAGTTAAAAGAGAAATAACTTGAGGATGTCATCAAGGAGTTTATATACTCTACATATCAATGGAATAATCTATTTTCATTTTAACCATTGAAGAATCATATCATAGTGAGTAGACCAACTTCCAAATGTTAGGCTTAATGAAGTCAAGCAACTTACTAGCACCTACAAGTTGCTATCTAGATAATTGGTCCTAAGCATGAGGACAAAGATAGAAGGTGTAGAAGAGATGATCTAAAACCCTATTTCAAAATTCAACTAGTTTAAAGAACCACTAATACGATCATTTAATTGGAAGTGAAAACATTGAAACTCCTATATATAGTACTAGCTCTAAAAGGCCACCTATAGACCTAATTAAAGGAAATAGTCCATTTTCAAGTTGAAGGAAGGGGTAGAGATATGTTTGAAAATAAATATGATCCCAAATGGGACTTTAAATATGTTCAAAAACCAATATAATATCATTGAGGTACGAGTGAGGTCTTAAACATAAGGTCTATAGTCAAAATATCTTATACTCGGTCAAAAAGGGCACCTACAGGTTACTCCAATAATAGGATGGTATCAATACTAAAATTAAGGATAGAGGCATATGAAATACTCTTATTTATATCTGAAATAAACCAAGAGTTCATAAATTCATTTTTATACCAAAAGATAACATGAGGAAGATTTACCAAATAGAGTTTCAAGTCTCTATAGACAATCACTACCTCCAGCTAGTTAATAGAATTAGAGTTTTAAGGCCTCTATAGGCATCAACACACTTTGTAAATTGGTATATGGGATATTTATGAGTGTAATAATATTTACATGGTCACCTCAAATCCATATAGGTATTATATATACCCATTATTTTGTCTTAGACCTTGCCTACCCCATTGGTAAAGGGTAATCTTGAGACCAAGGGATCTATTTGAGGTCTCAAAGCATAAAACAAAAATTTAAAACACTGTTGAGGGCCCTTCAAGTAATACACATACATAAAAAAATTCCCAAAATAATTTTATTATGCAAGATACCAAGTATTCAATCCAAATTCCCTTGAGGGCTAGTAAGGAGGTAACAAGCTTTAAATCCTAAGTTTTCTGACTAGTACACTAGATGGATGCAGAGGGGAAATAATCACTACCAAATTATATAGAATCATGATGAGGATTTTTTTTATGTGTTTTAACATCTCCCAATAGTTATATGGAATTTTGAATCCCAAAACTCAAAATAGACCTCTCTTGATTTCAAGAGAGCTAAGCATGCTACAAGAGGAACAACTTCACATACTCATACTATAGTTCACACTTTTCATGGGAAGATGAGACATTTAGTATATTTTAAGAGTGATGGAAGTAAAATTACTGATATTTTTGTTGAATTAGTCTTCAAAACTTTCTTATCAATTTCACTTAAGCAATCATCAACATATAAGTCAAACAATTCATAAACAATCAACTATACAAACATGAAATAAGATTGCACAATTAAACACGCCATATATGTGGGAAAACCTAAAGGGTATGAAACAAAACTAATATATATAAATATACTATAGTATTATAATACAAACATCAACTTTAGTGAAGCACCCACTTCACATGGAGCACCAACCCCAACTAGCTAAGCACCAACTTAACTAGGCTTTAGTAAGCACCCACTTGCAAGGAGGCACCAACCCCCCAAATGACTCAATACCAACTCAAAAACCTAAAAACATTTATCACATTTATAATAAATTTTTTATCATAAAACATATGATGATCTCCTTCTTCATCTCTTCTCACACTTTTATCCCTCTCAAACTAGCCTATAGCCTTCTTCGCTCAACTCACCCTCTTCTTGACTTGATTAGGTCATATGACCTTGATACTCATATTAATAACTTATATCAAAGCTTCATCATTTATCTTATATTATATTTTTATGTTTTATGATACCTTTTTCTCACCAATGTGATATCTTATTCACTTAGCCTCTCCACTCTATAATAGGCCTAAAATTGCCTAGTATTTATACAAGTCTCATATTCATATCCTTCTTAGTTGGCCAAAAATTCTTAATCTCTTAGGTCAACAATGAAATTAATCATATAAAATTTCATTGACATATATTAAAATTCTTTGACTCCCCTTACGTCTGACCTATCCCATTTATTCCTTATATTTCTTTTAGGTCTCATGGAGACCTAATCATAATAGGTCCATTTAGGACAAGTTACACTTGGTCTTCCTTGGATCAATTTCAAACACATCACATAGTATTAAAACATCATAAAACATTAAAATATAACTTATCCAACTTTAAATTGGATAAAAAATAATTATTATCTCTAACCACTACTTGAAGCATGCCATTAGTACTATTTATTATTAGGCCTGTGCATACTCAAAAAGTTTGTCTTGAACAACTAAAGAAAAAACATGATTTTTACAAAAAACCATGGAACCAAATAATACATAAATAATAAAAAATATTTCAAGGTCATAACCATATGTTTTATACTTCACAACTCATGGGAAAAGTACTCAAACCCTTCTTTGTAAGTAGCCCACTTAGAATTACCAACTAGCCTTAAAACATAGTTATGTAAATTTGACATTAAACACTAGAAAAAAAACTTCATATAACCTATAAAAACTTAAATATAATATTTCAAATATATAAATAATTATTAGTTAAAATTATCATAAGTTATAATGTCAAATATTGGTCTTACAGACCAATCTTTTGTGTTTAGTACACATAGTCAAATCTGAACCAGTCAACCCCTTTTGGATTTACCATTTCAATCAATTTAACTAATTTACAAGATATGACATTAATGTCCTATATATATATATATATATATATATATATGTATATATATATATATATATATATGTATATATATATATATATATATATGTATGTATGTATGTATGTATGTATGTATGTATGTATGTATGTATATATATATATATATATATATATATATATATATATATATATATATATATATATATATATATATATGTATGTATGTATGTATATATGTATGTATGTATGTATGTATATATGTATTTATGTATGTATGTATATATATATATATATATATATGTATATATATATATATATATATATATACATACATACATAAATACATATATACATACATACATACATATATATATATATATATATATATATATATATATTCATTATATGCTTTATTTTAGGGTAATTGGATGCTTCAGCTTAGGGCAAAGATCCTCCAACTCATCACTATAACTTGTTTACCTATATCCATCAATTTACCTTAAAACATAGTCATGATGATAATGAACTTCAACACCTATGTAGACACTTTTAGAGACTTATAATGCATGTGTATTATCCAATAATATCATTATACCAATATCAAATATATATAACATGGTCATATGGAAATATTGATCTTGAAAACCAATCTCACAACCTCACACCTTCAATGTCTTATCTCCACTAGACAGGTCAACTTATGAGAAACATTTTCATCATATCCACTAACATAAAAAAATTATATCTAACATTAACATGTATTAAATTTCTTTAAAAACATATTCATGTACTTTGATTCATCCCTAATCTATGATAACACATCCCTAATGAACTTCTCACTTATTCCTGGTTTTCTCACTATCTACACCATTAGGCCTATTAGTGATAGGTCACTTTGTATGACTATTTTAGCACACCTAAGGGATATATCCTGATTATAAACCACCATGTACATAATATAAAAGTCTCAATATTCAACCTTCATCCATTTAGTAACTTTGACTTGATCAACTCTGATTGTTACAATAAATTTATGAGAAACAAGGCCTTTTTTGTAGGGTCCACTCACTCACCTAACAAACTAATCACACCTAGAGGTTCCTAAGAGAGTCATATACATGATAAAATAACTTAAATATCCATACCAAACCGTTTTGAGAACTTTAGAATAATATATTTTGCATCGAGTCACTTTTAGGGTTCTTTGAGGGTTTAAACCATCTTATAGTCTTAAAGATCATTCATAAAGCTTATCCCTTCATTCCAAAAAGATTAATTGGAAATTTGAGATATGACCCTTCCCAATCTAACATTAATATCTTAGGTTTCCATGTAGAGGTTACATGTTCCAATGAGAACTTGAAAATTCTTCTCGAGTTCAGAACCATTTATTATGTGCACATGAGAGACCTAAAAACACTTTTTCTTACCTTAACCTTTAAATTTTGACCTAAAAATTGGTTAGCATGATTGAAAAAACATGAAATACCTTTGTAAATTTACACATAAACTTTCCTTGGAAATTGATCTTGATACCCCATCTATCTACCATCTCTCTTTGTTCTCTAGGCCTTTGACCTGCAAGTCATATTAGGCTTTAAAACTAACCTTCTATCTACTATCTAAGATATAAAAACCTCATATACAAGAAATAAAAATCCTTACCAAGCTCAAAATTTTCCATACATTCTTCATATGCCTTGAAAATACCTCATGACACCTCATTAGTTCTGGTAGGGTCTAGAACTAGTCTAGTTGTATGCTAGGTCTGTAGGTCTTAATCATGTAGGCTCACTTTAAGACACTCATGAATGGTCTAATTACTCATATTCATACTAAATAAAATATATACAACCTCTTATGTATTTTTTTATGCATTTTACTATTCCACCATGATCTTTCATGCACAAGACTAGGCATCTTATATACAAACCTTTTCAAGTCTCTTACTAAGTTCAAACACTTGACAACTTTGGTAATTGATCTTGAAAACTCTTTTATTTTTATAAAAATTTATGACATGCCTTATATTTTTTGAATCAATGTCATACCTATGAACATACCTCTCCATGCTCATCATACACATGCTCATGATGTGATTATGCTTGTTATGACTAGGCTTCTCAAGCACCTTATACTCAAGGATTGATACTCAAACCTGCTTACCTTGTGATTAACATTAACATTAACCTTATAAGAATCATTAGGTTGACTTAAAATCTCTCTTAATATAGAAACAATATGTTTCCTTCAAATTCTCTCTTATCACATGGCTTCCTTGTCACATACCACTTCACCATACATCTTTACCAGATGCACCTTGGCATCAACCCTGACCTTGACATCAACCTTGACCTTAACATCAATGACAAAAATTCTCAAAAAAATCCCCATTTTTCATTTATGGAAAAATATTATTCAATTTGAGCACTCTCATCTCCCCCAATCTATTCAAACTCCCTTCTTGAACTCTCTCCCCATTTGACATTAATGACAAAGGGTATTCAATAAACTACCATATGGAATCACACCTTCTTGAAACATAGGTTATGAAGCAACACAAGAATATTTTACCCCTTAATTCATGCATACCTACTTTAGATGAACTAAAAACATAAGTCCACTTCTCAATGTAGATTAAACTCAGTCAATAACATAAATAGTTCCCATTCAAACCAAGCATCTACCATGCTTTTGCTAATAGAAGAGTGTCTTCTTGAAGAATAATTAAGTCAACCCTTTCCATATATCATTAAAACAACACCAATTTATGAGATTCCTATATCTCCATGCTTTCACAAAAATAAATGTCTTTCAATATCATTTTATGCTTTATTGGCACTATAGGATTGATCTCTTCATCAAGCATTTGATCATCAATGTGAGCTGACAATAGGCATTCTTGACTTGATTTCACATCTTAATCATGTTCTATCACATAAATTAGTCCACTTGAAATTTTATACTGACCATGACTCATCTTTGTTATCTTTGGTTTTCATACATTTATTTACCTTCTTTTTTATATTCTAGGAGCTTTAAACCTCCTATTTTTATTTGATGACCTTCTACCTCTGTTAGGATAGAATATTGAAATATGTACTATATTATGAAAAATTTATAAAACCACCTTATACATATGAATTGACTTATGTGAACTTTGAATCCTTTCATAGTCACATGAATACTCATTCTTGGAAGGTCTTCTACATTCTCTTACTCTATGATCAAACTGATTACACACAAAATAGTAACCATTAAATGAATTAACATATCTTATAGCATTGATTTGTTTGATAGGTATTTTCATGTTGACATTATTTTCTTTAATAGCCTTTTATTTTACTTGAGCTGCCACCTTTTGATTTTATTTGAAACCAAGACCTGTCTTGTCACTTACATACTTTTGACTACTCAAGATATCATATAGAGCCTCAGTGCTCTTTTTAAATTTAAAAAAGCTCTTCACCTTCCTATATGCTTGATCCAAGTCATATTTTATGGATTATACTTCATTTTCATACCTAATGCATTCTCACTCTATATCCTTTATGCTTGCATTGACTAATTATATCTATGCTTTAACTTGATTGATGATCTCATCATACTCCTTCGAAGTGTTACTCAACCTTTTCTTAAACAAGATAATTTGATCCTCATAGTCCTTAGCTAATGATCTTAGTTTGTGATTCTCTCTCCTTTAGAACTTCAAATCCTCTAGGGTACTTACCAACTCTACCTCAAGGTTTACTTTAGCTTCTTCTTCATCTGATTCTACATCAACCATAAGGCCTTTCTTATTTGAGAAACCCTCATTATTTGATTCTATGTCCATGAATAATGTTTCATTATTTTCATGTTCATGTTCATTAATACCACCATCACTATTATATTTAATTGATTCACCTACATTAGAATAATTGTCTTCTTTACTGTAAAAGTTCCTCGTGTTCTTGAAAGATCCTTTCTTACCTTCATACTTCTTGAAATATTTCTTATTTTTGTTAGCCTTATAGGCATTCTTGTCATCTCCATGATGTTAATCATGTTCTTCATGTTCACTCTTATCCTTGTTAGGACACTTGGATGAAAAGTTACCAATATTTCCACAATTGAAACATTTTAAGGGTATCTTACCCTTGTACTTACCTAAGACAAACCTCAATTTCCTTGCAAACATGGCTATCAGTTAATCATCATCAAAATTTAAACATTATTCATCCTTGAAATTATTGGATTTTTATTTATTCTCAAATTTTAAATTTATTTCCTTCTTGGGAGGTCTTCCTCCATTTATTCTCATCTCATAGGTAGTCAAGATGCCATGAAGCCCATCCATCTCTAGCTTTTCCAAATCTTGCATCTCTTCTACTACAAAAACCTTAAAGTCAAACTTAGGTGTTAGTGATTTCAACACTTTTGAAAAAAAAAAATTATTTCAATTATTATAATACTCTAATGGCATTTACAACATCATTAACTCTCAATAGGTAAGATGCAATGGTTTCATCTTCATTCATCTTCAAGATTTCAAACTATCTTTGATGGGTCTACAACTTGGACATAACAACTTAGACATATTCACCTTGGTTTTTCATTTATAGATATTATTTAATTTATCCCATATATCTTTATATTATTCATAATTCAATAACTTCAAAAGCTCTACTTCTAATAGACCATAAATAATGGGATTCATTGCTTTGGAGTTATTTTCACTAGATTTCTTCCCTATGACATTAGTTGGTGAAATAGAAAGACAAATATAGCCATCCATAATTGAATTATATATATCATGACATTGAGACATAAAATATATCTTCATCCTAATATTCCAAAAGGCATAATTAGATCCATTGAATAATATAGCCTTATTGGTAGAGAAACCACCTTGAGCTTACTGACTAGCCATCCTTGCTTCTAGGATCTCCTTTAGATTTTTAGACCTTATTCAAAGGACCAAGATTTGATAAAAAAATTTGAAATAAAAATGACTAATATAGGTGGTGAATCAGTCTTAAAAAAATTCTTATCAATTCCATCATCAACATATAGGTCAAGCAATTCATAAACAATAAACTATATAAACATGAAACAAGATTACACAATTCTCCACACCATATATGTGGGAAACCCTAAAGGGGATAAAAACCCAATGATATATAAAAATGGAATACATTCCTCTAATAAAAATATAAACTTTAGTGAATCACCTATTTCACATTGAGTACTAACCCCAACTAGTTAAGCACCAACTCAGCTAGGCTTTAGAAAGCACCCACTTGCAAGGAGGCACCAACCCCTAGATGAATCAACATAAAATAATCAACATAAAACACTTTATCACCTTAATAATACCATTTTTATTTTCCAATATATGATGATATCATTCTTCATCTCTTCTCACACTTTTATCCCTCTCAAATTGGCCTCTAGCCTTCTTCGCTCAACTAGCCCTCTTCTTGACTTGATTAGGTCATATGACCTTGATCCTCATATGAAAAACCTTTATTAAAGATTAATCAATAATATTATATGATATTATGATGGTATATGATACCATATTATTATCACCAATTTGTATCTTATTTTCTTACCCTCTCCACTCCATAATAGGCCTTAAATTACCTAGTATTTATACAAGTCTCATGTTCATATCCTTCTTAGTCGACAAAACACTCTTACTCTCTTAGGTTAGATATGAAATGAATTTTATAAAATATATTTAACATGGGTAAAACTTTATTTTATTCCGTTTAGGTCTAACCTATCTCATTTATTCCTTATCTTGCCTTTAGGTCTCATGGAGACCTAATCTTATTAGGCCCATTTAGGACACATTACACTTGGTCTTCTTTGGAGAACTTTAAAACACCTAAAACATAAGAAAAACATTATAAAACATTTAAATATAATTTATACAAAATTTAATGAGCTCTAAAACACTTATTATCTCTAACCACTACTTGAAGCATGCCATTAGTATTGTTTACTATTAGGCCTATGCATACTCAAAAAGTCTATCTTAAATAACTAAAGTAAAAAAACATGATTTTTCCAAAAAACCATGACATAAAATAAAAAATATATAATCTAAATTAATTCAATATCATCACCATATCTTTTGGACTTCACAACTTAGGGTAAAAGTACTAAAACTCTTATCTATAAGTAGCCCACTCAAAACTGCCAACTAGCCTTAAAACACAATCATGGAAATTTGATCTTCAACACTAAAAAGAGTACTTACTGCTGGCCAATTTTGGCCAAGATACAAAAATTTTCTTGTAATTTTCTATGTAATTAAGATTTCAGCTAAGTCTTTGATTGAATAGATGTTCCATGAGTGGTCCAAAGTAGATCACAGTGCCTATAATTATTTTGAAACACTTTAACCTCACTTAAAGTGAAATTTATTGATCTTTAAAGATAGGTTCAGGAATAGGATTCATGGCATTAGATAAATTAAAGGTCATGGACAAGGTTTCACATTCATTAATAAATTAATTCAAGCCTTAGAAAATCAAGCAATAGTTCAAAAAACAAGTTTAGAGGGTTAGGATGTCACAAGCATGTCACGTATAGATGAACAAGCTAGTCTATTTGTGCACTTTATAAAAATTATTGAGAAGACTCTCAAGCTAGTAGATTATGTTGACATAATGATTTTAGTATCAAAATCATCTCTTAAAATTTTGATGCCTTCATGAGTTTTTTGCTTCCAAGACATTCATGTGATGTCAAATACATTTACATGAGCATCAAAATAAGGACACAATGAATAACCATGGGGTTTAAATTTGACAGTCATGCAAACATCAATGATGATCACATATACATAAAATTATAGACACATAAACATCAAATTTTATATTTAACAATTATCCATTTGATTTCAAAAAATGGGTCTTAGTAGATCTGATTGAGTGGATTCACTCATACATTGAAGATCAATAGTGAGAAGTGAGTCAAAGGGGTTAATGAATCTAAAGAAAAAATGTATAGGTTACAAATGGCACAATCACAGTAGTCTGGTATATAATCAATGGCTCTAACTTGATCATATCGAAAGAGATCAATGAAGCAAGATAAGTCAAAAGGGTTAATAGGATTTAATTAGCAATCAAAAACCAATAATCAAAGGTGAGCCTAAAAGGTTTCCATTAGAGGTTGACAAAGTAAGTTTTTGATGAGAGCACATAAACACAAAGGATCTAAGTTCCAAGATGAGCCAGGTTGGACTAAGATGGATATTTTAGGGACCAAGCATTATCATTAGAGCTTCATACATGTATAATAGGTTTTTTAAACCTAATATAGACCAAGAAGGAGTTAACTTGTTGTCAAAAGAGACCAGGCACATAATGTGGAGTGTGTTATTCAACATTTTCAAATCAGTTAAGAACATTAAATGAGCATAAATTTAGGGAGAAGTGGGAGAAATATTTGTGTGACTATTACAACTATTTTTTGAGGTGGCACTAAGGAATTAAGAACATTTAAGGAGAATAAAATGTAGAAAGAAGGTAGATTAAAGGATTGATGTGGTTATTATAACTATTTTTTTGAGTAGAATCAAGCTCATTGATGACCCCTTTAGTGCCAAAAATTTCTCCCTCTTGATTTTCTTTCTTCCTATAAATGCAAGCATTGAGATTTTTATTTTCATCCTATGGCTTGGTATAGTGAAGCTCTACCCAAACCATATTATAAAAATATTTGAAGCAATATATGACATCTCAGATTCTACGTAAATGCTAAGTTTAATTTATTGAAGTTGAACTCATAGAATATATATTATCTATTCATTTGTAGGTCATTCATGTACCTTGATTCAAATCTATTAGTTCCTTGTAGGTTATATATATTACTAGCTATTGAGGATTCTCATAAAGTGTCATAAGTTCATAGTGTCTTGTATAGACCTATCTCTTTCTAATCTTCAATTTTTATGTCTCTTTATAGCCTCCATACAAAATACTCATGTTTGGAACCTTATCATATAAATTAATCAATTCATGTCCCATTATATTCATTAGTAATCATGAAAGTGTTTGAGTTGAGAGTAAATCATTGAACATTTAGTGCATCATCACATTTAGAATATGTTTTCATTCATGTATCTTTTCTCCATTTTCATTCTAATGGTATAGTTTAGTAAATAGACTTTATTGTCATATCTAAGGAGCTAGCCTCATTAAAACTTCTATAGGTTTGATCCAAAATCAAGTAACCCACAACCTAGGGTCATTACCATATTAGATTAGGTTTGAGAGTAGGACTTGAATACTTATACTTTTAGCTAGGGTACAACCTATGTATTCAATAGTTATGGCACACCCAATGGGACCCATTATCTTTGGTACAACTAAAATTCAAGAGTTGAGGAGAAGTAATTACAATAAAGGGGACATCCATCATCATCATAAGCTAAAGATTTTCCAAGTTACAGTGTTTATAGCTTTATTTAGATAACACCTCACATGATAAAAGTTACTAAATGGTTAGTTATTAAAGGTATTCCATTTAAATTCATTGAGCTAATTATATTTCATATAAAAGACTAATATTCATTAAGATAGGTCCTTATCCCCAAAAGTGATATTTATTTCCTAGACATCTTATTATTTTAAGCAGTACAACTCCCACCATTCAAAACCAAAGGCCCAGAATACAAGATTTTATACCCTTTAATGGTGGTATCCCACTTAACCAAAAAAAATATGATGACATCCATTATACCACTTTAAAGATTCTACCATAATTTATAGGATAAAACTCCACCACCCTTATAGAGCAAATTTTTGATATTGCACACCTTTGTTCAATTCATAACATTACACAAGAAAATCTAACCATGAGACTAAAAGCCACATCCTTGAAAGGAAAATCCCTACAATAGTATAAGGGTCTATATCCTACCTAAATAAATAATTAAAATGAGTTTGGTGATTAGTTATGTAAACAATTTGAGGATATAAGTGACCATGTGTCACTTGTTGAACAACTCACCTCAATTAAGAGGGTACCCCAAGAATCTATGGTTAATTTAGATATAGATTCCAAAATACTTGGGATATGATCCCTATCATCATTAAGACCATAGCCAATTATGCCTTTAATTATTATTTGAGAGCATTAAATTTAGACATTGTAGTCATGATCTAATCAATGGGTGGGACAACTCTACCAAGAGCTTAATAAATATCTATAAGGGTAGAAAATTGTTTGATACAAGCAGGGAAACTCATGTCAAGACCTATCATGACACTTTTTCTTGAGATTAAACCAACCTCACCTACCATTGATATATTTCCTACTCCAAATAATCAAGCTCAACCTGATGATAGTCAAGTGGATAACTTTACAAATTATTGAGAGCTTGTTGAAGGCATGAAACAATAAGCTAGTGGTTCTAAAGAGATAGAAAAAAACTTCATACAGATCATACCAGGGTCCTTTCTAAACTCAATACCCTACTCAATCCTATAATAAACCCCCTTATCCATCAAATCAACAAACCCAAGGTTGAATTACTCAAGGTAGATCTCATAATAGCTACAACCCTAGATCTACAAGTAGCTTAAGAGCCTTGGTCCCCACACAAACCAATCTTGTACAAGAGAATTAATGGCAATCAATAGATCATTCCAATGAGATGGTAATGGATACAAGTGGATAAATGTATCAGTATTCTAGTTGGTAACATGTTCCTTTATTCTAAGGTCGTGACACAACCTACACCACAATGCCTTCTAATGAATCAGGGTAATATACATACCATGACATCATCAAAATCTCAAATTCAATAGCAAGGAACCATGGGTAATGTACTAGATAACACTACATGCATAAACTTTTAATAAGAGGAGCATATGTTTGGGCATGTATTAGTAAACATGATCCAAATAACACAAATGGAAGATGAATCAGTTACATCCCAAATAAGGGATAAGAGGATGGTGTTAGATTATAATTTGGGGTAGTTAAGGCTTCTTCAACATCCCCACAAGTCATCAACAACCTACCACTTCAAATATAGATTCTAAATCTCATTCAAATCAAAAAATACCTCAACATCATGGGCAAAAATAGAAGTCTCCTTTTGTTTCTCATGTCACTCAAGTGCCAAGTGATATTTTTACTTCCAAAGTGCAATTCAAAGGTACTAGTATTAATTTTAATATTGTGGATCATATGACAAAGGATTATTTCACTATTTCTATGTATGATGCTCTATCTATCTTGGGATAGAAAGATATCCTTCAACAAGATCTCTCCAAGCTTTATCTCAAGAACAAGACAACTGATAAGGTGAACACTATTTTTACTAATAGTAGTTAGCCTAGCCAATTTCTTAGTCAAGTTCCTAGTCAAATTCAAGTTCATAATGTTTTTAATTCTCCTAAATTTGTCAAATCCCATCCATTCTATTTGTAAATCATCATAGGGGACTATTTGGTGCATAATTATATGATAGATTCAGATGCTTCAACCTCAGTTATGCCTAAAGCCATAGTAGATCAGCTTAAACTTAAATACGTGCATAATGAAAAGTGTGTTCTCCTACTAGATGGTTCCCCCACTAAAATAGTAGGTATATTGAAGGATATTAAGGTCACATTGGTAGCTTGCCCAAATTGTGTCATCACTCAGGATGTAATGGTTATAAACCTACCCTAATATTTTGCTTTATGCCTATCTAGGAACTTTACTACAAAAGTTATGGATTATTCATCCTCTGACTAGTCATACAAGGTTTTCAAGACTAGATATGGGATCAAGGTCACTATTAGGTTAGAACCTATCTCTAGGCTCCACCTAGAGCTCTATATGCCTAACCTTGCCAATGTCAATTATGCCATATTTGAAGAGGATGAAAACTATAGTGAATAAGAGCCTCATGATCATCTTGAAGGCATTTCAGACCTATACTTGGATGAATGGGTAGCTAACACTCATGGATTATATCCCTATATCAATATTGAAGAAGCAAATTTAGTAGTGTATTATATGCATGAGGAGGGTGCTACTGTATCTTGCTTAACTAACACTACTCAAAATAAGAATGGTCTATGGACCTTATTATTTTATGGCTTAAGGTCAAATAATGTTAATGTAGCTAGGGTTATGTTGGTTTCACCCTTAGAACAAAAGTACAATTCAACTACAAGATTTTAATTTAGTTTTACTTCAAACATACCTAAATATAAAGCCCTTCTACATGGTTTGTAAGAGGCAAGAAGAAGAGGTGTCAAAATCCTTTAATTCAAGGGTGATAGTGATCTTTTTGTGCAATAAGTGATAATCCTAAGTGCATTCAAGATCCATAATTTTAAATCTTACAAGCATTATGTATGGGATCTCATAGAGGACTTATTGGTATTAAATATACAGTCCATACTAAGAGAGGTAAATCAACATGCAAATAGGCTTTCAGCCATTAGATCTCAGTATGAGATTGTAGAAGGAGTCAAAGGAAAATAGAGTCAAGACAAAATCAAGGTCATATGTAAACTAGTTGTACCTAATAATGAGGTTAGTTGGTAGGTGTTTGACAATGATGATCAAATTATATGTTTTTTGATGAAGGAGGTAGAATTTTACCACAAGAACCAAAATAAATTCCAGCATCACTATGATGATCAAATAGTGAAAATGAGATCTAAAAAGTTCCCCAAGGGGATTGTGACATTGGAAAACATTTTCAATGAAGATGACCAAGTGAGAAAAGGTAAGGCATGTATCTCAGCCAAATAGGAACATTATGAAATGATAGAAATATTTAAATATAAATTGTTGAAGTTAGGAAAGATCAACACAACAAAGGAAAAAGTTACATTTATTACTCTACGTCAAGAATTATCTGATATATTTGCATGAGAATACAAGGATTTAAATGTTTTTAATCCCAAACTTGCATAACATACTATTGAATTAGAGAGCAATGCAAATATATTAAAGCAGAAAAAATGACCCATCAATCCAAAAGTGGAGGACTTGATGATAACAGAGTTGTTTAAGTTAATTGAGTCAAAGATAATATTACACATCAAGCATTATTTATGGGTGGAAAACCTTGTACCAGTAAGGAAGAATAATGGGGAAATATGTTTGTGTGTTAAATTTAGGGACCTAAATAAGGTGTCCATAAAATACCATTATCCATTTCCCTCAATAGATAAGATTATTCAAAAGGTGGTAGGTTATTATAGGTTCTCATTGATTTATGGTTACTCCATTATTATCAAATCATGGTTAAGGAAGAAGTTAGACATAATATTTCCTTCACCACAAAGTTGGGCACTTATGCATACATGAATATACCAAGAGGCCAATGGATGTTACCTTTGAAGGTTTGATTAATGACATGGTGTTCATAAACCTAAATTATGTCACTATTTTCTCAAAGGACCCAATTTATCACAATGCTCACTTAAGGTTAGTATTTTAAAGATGTATGAAATTTAGTGTATCTTTGAATCCTAAAAAATGTATATTTGGTGTTCATGAGGGCAGGTTATTGGGTCATATAGTTTCCAAGGATGATCTTTACATAGACCCTAAAATAATTGAGTTCATCTTATCCTTACCTATGCCCAAGCACAATAAAGGTCTATAGAGTTTTTTGGGAAATATTAATTTTATAAGAAGGTTTATCCCAGGCTTTGCATAGCTGGTCAAGCATATTACTCACATGTTAAGAAAATGTAGAGAGTTTACATGGACCAAAGAAGGTAAGAGGAGTTTTTAGGCCCTAAAGGGGCCCATCTCTTAGGCCTCTACACTTCTTAATCTTGATTTTAATAAATAATTATACTTGTACACTTTCTCTACATTGGATACAATCTCTACTGTGTTAATACAAAAAAATACACAAGGTTTGAAATAACCTATTGCTTTCTTTAGTCAAGCCCTATAAGAGTATGAGGATAGATATAGATTTGTAGAGAAAAATGTGCTTGTAGTAGTGAGAGGTTTAAATAAATTTAGGCATATGGTTTCCAATAGTAATATCATACTCATAGTGGTGCACCCAAGTATTAAAGAGTTTATACTAAACAAAGACCTCAATGAGAAAAGAGTTGGATGGGTGAAAAAATGCATGGAGTATGAACTTTAGGCTAGAGTTACAAATATTTTAAGGGGAGAGGATTATGTGAACACCTTTAAATAGAAGTAAAATAAGGTAAAGACCAAGTTTTGGTAGTCCTTGATAGCCAAGAGGTAGTTGTAGATAATGTACCTTTTAGTTGGACATATGATATAATCAGATTTTTTGAATCAAGCCAATACCCTATGGGGATAGATAGAGCTAAAAGAAGTCACTTATGATTCCAAATTACAACTTATGTTTTTATAGATGAGGTAATTTTGAAAAAAGACATAGGAGGTAAGCTTTTGAGGTGTGTGGAATCATGCCAAATAGACAAATTGCTTAAGCAGTTTCATGATGGCCTAGCTAGTAGACATTTTGCTACTAAGAACACAAACTTTAAGATAATCAAAACTAGGTACTTTTGGCCCATAATGTTTATAAATGCACAATCTTGGGTAAGGATATTATTAAAATGTGCAATGTTTGTTGACAATTAGAAACTAGCTATCCTTCCCTTACAGCCAATTCAATTAGAATAACCTTTCATGTAATTGGGATTAGATTTCATAGGGATGATACACCCCACTTCAATTAAAGGACATAAATGAATCATTATATCAATAAACTACTTTATAATGTGGGTTGAAGTAATCACCCTCAAAAAAGCTAATGAAGGTTCTATTTTAGACTTTTATGATAGCCTTGTGATTAGATTTGGTCTGCCTTCCACAATCAATTTTGAAAATGCATTAGCCATCAGTAGAAAAAATGTATGTGAATGGGATCTCTAACATGGGATATATCTTAAGGCATCCTCTAACTACTATCCATAAGGTAATGGACTAGACAATTCCACTAATAAGAACTTATTGAAGATTATCAAGTGAACTATGGAGGATAGTCAGAGGGAGTGGCATTTTAGATTGAGGACTGCCCTATGGGAAAATTTGATAACACATAAGAAAGCTACTATATATTCCCCATACCTTATTATCTATGGAAAATAATCCAATCTCCCTATTTCTCTTAAACTACTTGCATTAGAGATTGCACATTAACTTGAGCTCTCAGAGGATGATGTTATGCAGATAAGGTTGAATGGACTAAGATAGTTGGAGGAGACAAGGGACATTATTATGCATAATATGTGGTCCAATAATAACCAAGTGAAGAGATCATTTGAAAATAGATCCTCCTCAAAGATATTCTAACAAGATGATATAGTCCTCAAATAGGATAAAGATCATGCAAAACTAGGAAACCACTCCAAATTTGATAATCCTTGGAGTGGGCCTTATGTCATCACAAGTTTCAAGGAGAGAAATTACTTTGAGCTTGATAAGTTTGATGGAGAGAGCCTTCCCATCCCTTTCAATTGGAGGTATCTTAAATTCTACTAGTCTTATCTCATGATCTCTATACATAGGTAGATAGGTATGTCTTTGCCTCCAAGTGCTCTTGCACATTATTATTTTATTGTTTCTTTTATAGTTTGAGTAGTTATTTGGTATTTGTTTAGTTTTTTTCTTGTTCTTTTGTGTGTATCATTTCTTCCAAGTGTTTTTATAAGTCAATCATAATCCTTTTTTAAGTAATGCTTCATTTTTTTAGTCATTATGAATAAGTTTGATCAAATTCTAGATTCCTTGACTAGTAGGCTAGTCAAGCCAACTAAATCACCAGAAATGTTGGCCAATTTTGGCCAACATATAGAACTTTTCCTAGAAGGTTTTGTGTATTGAATATCTAAGCTAAGTCCTAATTGAATATATGTTTCATGACTGGTCTAAATAAGATCATAATGCCTACAAAGATTTTGAAACACTTTAACCTCACTTAAAGTGTAATTTACTTATCTTGAGAGATAGGTTTGGGAATAGGTTTAATGTCATTCAAATAATTAAAGGCCATGTACAAGGTTTTACATGCCTCAATAAATTAATTTTAGCCTTATAGAATCAAGCAACAATTCAAAAAATAAGTTTAGAGGGCTAGGCTGTCACAAGCATGTCATGTAGAGATGAACATACTAGTATGTTTGTACATTTCATAAATATGTTTGGGAAACCTCTCAAGCTAGTAGATTACATTGACACAATTATTTTAGTATCAATATCATCTCTTGAAAATTTGGTGCCTTCATGATTTTTCTACTTCTAGATATAAATCTTCAAAGTTAGACTTGCAAAGTGAGATGTTTGCATGAATGTCAAATACGTTGGCATGAATGTCAAAATAAATACATGGAAAATAACCATAAGGGTTTAAAATTTATGATCATGTAGATGTCAATGATGATCATTTAGATGTCAAATTATAAGTATGAAAACTTCAAATGTGAGCTTCGGCAAGTAGCCATTTGATATCAAACAATGGGTCTTGAAAGATCTACCCTCATCTACCATATTAACACCCATAATGGAACAATTTCCAACCATTCCTCTCTGTGGCCTCCCACCTTTCTTGCCTTCCACCTTAACCCTTCACCAACTCATCTCTAGGGAAATAGCATTTGCTACTTCAAAAAAAGTGACCATTACTTTTGGTCTACCCCAAGGATTCCCCTTCATGGGGGAAAATATTCAATCACAAGAGAATTTCCATCAATAGTTAGAAACTACAAGAAAATCCTAGAGGCCCAAATATAGAAAAAAGAGGAAAGATGGTTAACACCCCAATGGTACCTCATATGTGGTCATTATTTAACTTAGTGTAACAATATCTAATAATCACACACATGACACCCCAAGTAGTCAAGTCCCATGGATAGATACAACTACGGGACTACTCAATACATGCATTTGGCCTCAACCTCAGCTAGGCTAGACCCACAAGCAGGGTTGAAATAATGGAGAAAACATAGAATTCTATCATTACAAACTATATCAAGGTGGCCCATCAGTTGGAGAAGAAAAATCTATAACTCATAAGGGTGAAATATACTATCAATCACCTTAACACAGAGGCTAAGGCCAAAGATTCAAAGCTTGATAAAATTAGGTTTGATCTACAAAACTATGTTACCAATGAGAGCTTCTAGGTGGAAGTTAGTGAAATGGCCTAGTTATGTGTTATCCTTGAAGTTAGTAGGATCAATTCATGGGATAAACCCTATGAAACTTGTCCATTAAATAGCCCATGATCTCCCAGCACACAAAATGAGGCTAATCATTACCTTTTTGTGTTTGTTTTTATTTTTAAAAAATTAGTTTCTAAGGGAAGTTTCTTTTTAGTGCATTTCAAAGAATTTTCTTTAAACTACACCTTTTCAAGTTCAGTGTAAATTGGATAATTTTTTTCTAACTATAACATTATGTGCACTAGCGAAGAAATTCTTTGATGTTACACTTAGTCTAATTTTTCATGTGTGGGAGTACTATTTTTCTCTAACTTAGCACATGAAAATTTGAATTTTTTCTCCACTCCTGCACCTAGTCCCACCACTAAATCAGTAATTAATTTTGCATTAATTACCCCTCTTATATATATTTTAACCCATGTAAATTCATTTTTACCATTTTAAAGCATGAATACGTCTTTTTCCACCATTTTTGAGCTTGACTACACTTCTCATTTTCCTCAATTTTTTATTTTCATCAATTCTTCATGCCCTAGGGTTCTTAGTTATCACCCATTCTCATTGCATCTCAGGTAAATTTTTGTTTTTTTGTTGTTTTTGTTAATTTTTTTTCCTCTTTCTTCATGTCTTCTTTCAAGATTTTTTTCCCTCAAAAATGCTAACTCTCTCAGTTCATTTCAGAGAATTTTCTCCAAAAAGAACCAAGGGAAATTTTTCATATACCTTTCATCTTTAGGTGCACTTGAGATAAAATTCTCCAAAGTACATGATTATTCACCTTTTTAGTGCACTTCAGAGAATTTTCTCTAAAGTGCATGCAGTATGGTGCACTTCAAAGAAAATTATCTGAAGTGCATATTACATGTTTTCTAGTGCACTTTGGAGAATTTTCTCTAAAGTGCACTTCATTTGGTGCACTTTGAAAAAATTATTTGAAGTTCATGTTATCCCCATTTTTGGTGCATTTTAGAGAATTTTCTCTGAACTACACTAGAACTAATACCCAATGTAGTTCAGAGAATTTTCTCCAAACTACACTTTTTACCAAAAATGAGAAAAAATGCTAACTTTTGAGAAATCAAAATTCTTTAAAAAAAATATTTGATCAATATTAAAATATTCCCTAGCTAAGAGAATCATGAAGTATAAAATTCAAGGTGTATTTTCAGCATCTGTAGTGGATTCTAATGTAGATCAAATTGGAGATACTGAAATTGGTCATGTTGACATGGCCAAATTCATACAAAGGTTGGGTAGAGAACCCATTGCCCCACATATGTAACATATTCTTAGCACTGAGATACATCTAGCAGTTGCATTTCTTATGTTAGCTCAAGATCTAGAGTTTGTCTTAATATCTACTGCTCACTTTGACAAGGAAACTAGATCGGTCAAGGATACCAGTAGAAAAGTAGAAATTAGACTAGATGCATAATATTTTGATAAAAAAATTTATCTTTCAAACATTGAGATATATTTAGATATAAGTGTGAAAAAAACCTAAAAATACTATGATAGGAATCTTGATAAATGTAAGAGGCACATTAATGCTAATTGGTTGAGGACACCAAGGCATAAAATTGCAATATGGCCAAAGAGATTTTACCTAAGTGAATTTATGGAGGAAATAGGAGATTTAATCACTCTCCTAAGTAGGTTCAAAGGTATTCTTACATCCAATATCTATCAATAATGGATGTATCACTACATTTTTATCATCAAGAAGAATAAGTAGAGGATTTATTGGGGAAATCAAATAAGTGATGCTATATGTCACCTGCTTTTTGAAGTAGGTTATTATATTAAATTATATATGACTTCCTATATGGTATATGCCACAACTTTCATGAGAGTATTTATAGGATTGACTAGTGTTGGTAAATGAAATAAAGTGCATACTTAAGAATATTATCCATAATTGAACCTCAAAAAAGGTATCAAACATTTTAGAAGAGTTAACGATGCATTCTTCTACTAATTCATTTGTATTTTTGAATAAGAATTGAAGAAGAAAATGGTTTTAGATTAGGCATGGGCAATAGTGAACCGGATTGGTTGCATTTTCCTTCAGTTACCAACTTTCACCTACATCAGGGTAGGTGGATTTAATGAAAAACCTTACATGCTACATAAATACCTAGGTGATAAATTGATTTTAATGGAGATGGGTAGATAAACAATGACCATACACAAGAAGAAATCAAATGCACATAAAAGAGGATTTAAGTTTATTATAAGCATTAGATAGTACACCATTTCAACTACTCCCAAGGCTAAGACAATGGAAACTAAAATGTAATGGACCACCCTTAAATGGTATAAAAGTAGAAAAGATTTTGATTATAGAATCATGAAGGAAAAGCTAAACGGTAATTATGTTCATGTGCACAAGATTGAGGATATTTGGATAGAATTCAAAACTGAAGAAGATGTAAGAAGACTTGATTACAATCATCTTACTGCTGATCAAATTCAAGAGGTACAATTAGCCAACATTCTAGCTAACCTCTTTGATGATGAAAATATATTGGATCTTTCATATGAAGGAAATCAAGTTGCTTCTACTCCTATTCCTTCAATCCAATGGTCTATAAAATAATGCACATCTATCAGAGAGAGATTTCAAACCACCCTTATAAGAACTATTGCCTAGTTGGAGTCTAAAGGTATTAAATTAAAATATTTCAAGACAGGGTCAGAAGAAGAATATGATTAAGATACTGCAAGGAAACATGAGGAATTAAGGATGAAAAATAAAGAAGAGGCCTCCACATCTTCTCAAAAACCAAGATTTGTATTTTTAAGTAAAGTAAAAAATAAAAAAGAAACTAGTGTTGAAAAAAGTGTGTGTATAGAGACACAAGAAAAACTAAGTTTGAATGAGTTACCTCTTCAAACAACAATTGTGTAACCTCTAGCTCCCACAAGTTAAGTCCACATTATCAAAAGTTCCTATAGTTGAGGTCTCTTAACCAACAGTTTCCAAGGTGAAACTCTCTATAATTCCTTCTATTAGTAAATTTGTACCAATTGTCTCTATTTTTACTCAAACTATTCTCTCAGTGGCACCTTCTCCTCCTAGTGCCATGCTTTTTTAAGTCCCTTCCCAAAGCACTCTAGATCAAGTTTTTAATTCTTTGTATAATATACCTCATCATGTAAAATCATTGGGATCCCTGACCAATCTATAATTCACTCACCAAGATATGGAAAAATTCATGTCCACATCTTTTGTTAAAGTGACAACTCAAGCTCCTCTCACCCCAATGTCCAAAAATTTTCAGACCCAAAAGTAACTTTCTTGCCAACCCAAACCCCACCAATAATAACCATTATTCCATTAGTGTCAAATCCACTATTAGATACCTCTACCATTTCACCCACTTCACAAACCATTATCCCTCCCCAAACATTACAATATTTGGTTTCTTCTACTCAAGAAGATTCTTCTCCTCTTCCCCTATGGTTAATTTCCCAAATACCTAAAAGGAAGAAATAAGGATTTTTCACCTAATGATTTTGACCTTAGTCAACTCATCCTAGTAAATCCCAAGATGAAAAATAAGGATAAAACTACGTCAAGGATAAATTTTGAGTCTAGGCATAAGTATGTTGAAGTTGTAGTTCCTCCTAAAGAAAAGAACATTGAAGATATTTGCGCATCTGAATATGTAGTAGGACACATAGATCTCAAGAAACAAAGTCATGAAGGTGTAAAGGAATATATACAAGCAATGATGGCTTATTTTATTGAAAGATATGAAAAAGATAAGAAAATAAAAGATCAACTCAAGATACAAGTGGAATAGTTGACTTATGTTTATTGAAAATCACTCTATAGACAAAAAAATTACATCACACACATGTGTAACTCCCTATGTTGAAACCCTTTCTATCTTTTTTTTTTAATAATAACAATTAACCTCCCTAACCCATGCTTTTACCCCTCACACATTTAATTAATTTAAAATACTTAATTAAATTAATTAAAAACCCCTTTTACCACCTTATCTGTCTACCTCACCCTATGACCAATTCTCATCTAATGAGTAACCTTAAGCCCTGGTCCCCTCATCCTAACTACCCAAGACTTATTCTCACTTCCAAACTAAATTCCTAATCAACTAACTTCTTTTTAACCTCTTATTTTTACCATTTTGTAATAGGTTCCACACTTGGCACAAAGAGCAATATAAAATAGGTGAACAATAGTAAGTTTTTCTTATTCTAGGGCCACCGACATCTATCAACCCATGGCCAATGTCGGTGGGATCACCGACATTAGCAATATAAGCCAAACTCAAACTTAAAGTTTAGGTCAACAAAAATTAAGAAAATTCATTTCTTACTTGCATTCAAGATTTGGGAATTCAACTTTTGACATATTGGCTTATTGTCATCTTATTTAAGTCAATCATAATTAGGAATTAAGCTCTCAAGGACCAACATCACCCACTTGTTCTCTCTGTTCAGGCCATCAATTTAGACTACCTGATAGGGACCATCAATCTAGAACTTATCATTTAGTGACTCCTACAACTAAGTAAATCACTTAGTATATAAGTCTTTTAATTATTTAATTTTCTATCACTTCATATCTATTATTCATTGCTTTACATACTCCTGACCAAACCTCCATGAGGGAGTTACAAAGCTTCCTTGCTTGTTTCCCCTTGACCTGACACACCAAACCTTAGACTAGATCTACCCAAACCATACTCTGTATCTCATAACTCTCCCCAACCTCCTAGACCTAATCAAAACCATTTCCCAAACTCAAAAAATCTTTTTGCATGCCCTTATATAGTTATTTCCCCTACCAACATCGATAGCATAATCAACATTAGTCACCTTCACCACTGATCTTAGTAGTATAATTGATATCAGCCACTCCCCTACTGACATCGGTGACTGTGGATTCCCTAACCTCTTTAAAACCTAACCAAACAACTTTTAAAATACAAACAAAGTACACCACCCACACCTTGACACTTTATGTTGCACTCATGTTGTGAATAATAGTAATATTATCTCTTTCACTATCTTTTTACCTCTCTATTAGTTATTTATTACTCTCTCATCTCTCAAAAGTGGACTGTCATCTTTAAGGAAGTTTTACACTTCCTAGAATAAGTGCATATCTTGGCAACCCACTCATTTAACTACTAACAAACATCTTGTGGTAGTGCTTTCTTACTTGCAAGTAATCCTCTCTAGCCAAATATGAGTGCTCACAACATCTGATACGGTACAAAAACCAATCTGGGTTCATTCTAATCACTTATCCAAATAATTATTTTCTATTTTCCTTTAGACATGAAATAGATAAAATTTAGCGAAATATTGTTGGCATGCTCGGTGGGACCCTAGAGTTTTCTTTGGGTTCATTTCTTATTTTAAGCATTCATATAGGTGAATTATAGTAAAAATTTCATTTCTTGTACTTTTCTCTTCTCTTCACTTTTCTCTTCTCTTCTCTCTTAAAATGAAAAATTTAACATTTCATTTTATGTTTAAAAGCATTAAACTAAAATTTTCTTTCTTTTCTCTTTGCCTCTAAAATAAATTATCATTTTTTACAAGTTAAAAATAATCTTTTCTTACTTATTCTTGCATACACATTAGGATAGTGATTTCATTTTCTATTCCTATTCCACCTTTATTTGCATTCAAATCTAAACATTTCAAATTTGGGTCTAAAACTTATTACACTTCATTATTTGCTTGTTGCATATTAGCTCACCTAGTTAATTATAAGCATTTTTAATAAATTATAGTGCACCTATGTTACACAACCAAATCACATTCACACAAATAAACATATAAACTCACCTGAGAAAGTCCCATCAGTATTTCATCACCTAGTGGATCACCTTACCCTACCCGGCTATCCTATTTGGATTTCACAACCAAGGGGTGAACCCACTCTGTTCTCTAGAAAAGTATAAACTCTAGACAGAAGGTATATTTGGGCTAAATGGCCTGGCATGACTTGAGCTTTATAAATTTTAGATAATAAGCTCATATAACAAGCCATATACCTGGTCTAATACAGATTTCCTCTTGAGAACTAAAACTAACCTGAAACTAACTCTAGATTGCTTTCTAGTACTTTGATAACCAAATTTTCTTTTCATTATCTGATTAAGGTATAAGCCAACATGAGACTAAAAATTAATCTCTAGGACTTAATAGTTGCTAGTTGTATGTTCTTTTTCTAATTGTCTATTGCCTTCTATATTTTGGAGTTAGTAAGGACATTTTTTATTGATTCACAAAATCAATATTATTTCTAATACTCAGTTTGTATAACCTATTATCTCAAGTTTTTTGAGTGTTCTTCTTTCTTACATAGACCTCTTGCATTTACTATTTTACCTAGTTTCAACTTCTAGTTTCTTAAAACAATAGATTTTCCATCTCCCAGGATATCACAGTGACTGACATCGGTTAACTCTATTGGCATTGGCAAATTTTACCTATTGACATTAGTTACTACATCGATGTCGGTAAAATTTTTCTACTGATATTGGTCAAGTGACTGATGTTGATGACTGTGTAATTTCATCTACTAAATATTACAAGATAAAATATCCCACTTACCCACACTCAAACTTGGTTTTTCCTTATTTTATTTATAATATAGGGTAGTAAGACTATTTATACTTCCTATTACAGGGTATTGATGTGAGCTAAAGCTAATTATTTCTGATTACACAAGTTGGAAACCACTTCCACCTTCCCCTCTCACTTTCAATTCTATCATGGATCATACTTCAGATACACAACATACTCCAAGCCCCAACCAAATTCCCATTGTGCCTAAGGGAGATCAATATTTTTCTAAATTTTGTTGATCGCAATGTGGTAGCCCTTCAACATTACCTTGTTATGAGCCAAACTCATAATTATTTGGGTGACCCAATCTATGGTATGCCAAATCTCTCTAATGGAGACAACCTCAATTTCAGTTACCTCCACTATTTTCCCCATGGTTACCCAAACCACCACTTCAATAAGTAACCCAATTATAAATAATGTCCAAAGTTTAGCATCACCAATTTCCCAATCCTACCTAAACCTTGGTGTGACTTCCCTACTTTCACAACCACAACTAGTTCAGTCAAGTCTTACCCCATTTTAGAATTTAGTGGCACCTATTCCATATACCCTCATGCCTATAATTACCTAAGTTATGACTTACCCTTCATCCAGTCTAACCATGCCAATAATCCAACCTACAATAACAACAACCAACCAAATCATAGTCTCTAACCCAATGGGACAAGCCCCTTTTCTTTTTTCACCCCAGCCTATGACTCATTATCCTTATGTTGCCCCAACACAACCTTAGCAAGCTATGTCATATGATCCCTCTATTTCCTATCAAGTTCCATATAATTTAGGAGGTATCCCCCAAACTAATCCCCCTCTAGACCTCATTAATATGCTAATGGACAAAATGTCTAATCTAGAGACATCCATTTCTGGTTCAAAGAATGTGTTATCTTATGATCATATATGCAATGAACCAATTCATACTTCTATGTCTATTCACCCTTATCCAAATTAATGGGAACTCCCTAAATTTACTCATTTCTAGAGTAAAAAAGACCCACAATAACACTTTCAAGCATTTAGACATGCTTTTTATTTAATAGGGCATGATGATGCATTACTACTTCACACTTTCCCTATGTCTCTTTTAGGTGCTTCCTTGGATTGGTATAGATCTATACCTCAACACTCCCTTTTATCATTTACCCAACTTGCATAAATATTCTTGGACCATTTCTATATTAACATTTATAAGAAGGTTTCTATAAAAGACCTTTATTTTATTAGACAATTTGATGATGAGTCTATTGTAGGTTTTGTCACTCATTGGAGAAGCTTGATCAATCAACTCTCCTCCTTACCCCAACCTAAGCTTATTGAAATCTTCTTAAGGACATGTGCTAAGCACATCTCATCCACACTCTAGGTATAAAATTTATACACATTTGATGAGGCCTTTATAATGGCATGAAAAATCAAGGTTTGTGTTATAGATGAAGGTAAAGTCAAGTTGCACAATAAGAATCCAAATTCCAAATCAAATGACTCCTCTAAAACTTCTCCCTCTAACCAAAAGGCTAAAGTCTCTGCCAATGTGGTGGTCATTAAGTCAACTTCTTCCACAACCAAAAACCAATTGAATTCCTCAACTTCCCAAAATCGAACTGAGTAGTTCCAACAATGGTATGAACAAAGACAATACACTCCCATTTGGGAGTCATAGACACCCATCTTGTAGAAACTATTACAACAAGGTGTCATAACCCTTCCTCAGATCAAACCTCCTATACAGTTTGACCCCTCACATCCTATTCCAACTTGGTATAAAGAAGATGAGTTTTGCAGTTACCATCGAGTCAAAGGCCAAAATTCAAATAACTATAAGACATTCAAAAACATTGTTCAAGATATGCTTGATATGGGTGATCTTGTCTTAGATAATCCTGATGCACCCCATAATATAAGTATGGATGTGTTCAAACACCCTTTTCCTAACCATTTATTAAATCAAAATATTGTTCAAACCACAACTAACTCAGGTGATCATAATATCCATGCTGATAATATTGTCTTTCCTTTACCTCTATTTCAACCTTCACCTCAATGAGACACACATCTCATTGACTACTCTCCCATATTCAGTGGTATTTATTTCTCCCATTCTTCCTCCTTAGGTAAAAGAACCTATTTGACCCATTCCACTCCCTCAAGTAAAAGAGTCTCCTTTACTACTTCTTTTGCCACTTGAGGATCCTATAATGTCAATTCTTTTTAATCTAATATTACATATCCTCTTACTATTTGAAGACCACACCCTATCTTTTCCTCAACTACATGTTGAAAGGAACATCATTTTTGAATTATAACCTCTTGAGGAACCTTCTTTTCCTACCTCTCCTCCACCTATAGAGTGTAGTACCCCATCCACTCCACCTTTGCACTTAGAGGAGTCAGTATTATCTACTCCCATAATAGATGAGAGACCTATTGTTCCTACTCTTATTATACCACTCTTACCCATTATTTTACTTATGGAGGATCATACTTTACCTATGCCTCACCCACATGTTGAGGAATCCATAATACATATGCCTTACCATCTTGAGTAACCTTCTTCACCTACCTTTCCCCCATCCATGGCAAACCATGTCTCTTCTCCCATCTTTGTCAAAGAGGACCCCATTACAGTTCTTTCTCATCATTGGCTTGAAGTAGAAAAAACCAAAAATTTCCCTCTTTGCCAAATACCTCAACCTTTTAAAGACACAACTGTAAAGCCTATGTCAAAATTTTCAAAACCCTTCTCACGTTTGGTGAAAAGTCTAGAATTTTTTGACTCCACAAAGCTAGATCATGCAGCATTTTGAGATCAGCTTAAAACTCCTTATCCAACATAATAAATGTCAACCTTTACTTCTAACCCTCTCACTACCCTTTACCCTATGGTCTTTGACAAAGATAGAACTTCTTCATCAAAATCACCTGACTTTCAACCATCTATGTTAGAACCCTCACCCTTGTAGGAATCTACCACATTAAATCAGATCAAGCCCTTAGGCATATGCCTCATCTCTAATTTTATTCATCCATAGGTGAAATTATATTTAAATCCTCAACCACAAGTTGGAGTTTCCTAGCCTAAATTATATGAAAATGTTAAGATTCCTATATGTTGCCAATCCCTTCTTCAGCCCTCAACTTTACCATCCATTTTGGGACCACACCACTCTACTTTAGTTAGAATATTACTGACCCAAGAAAAACAAAAGGTTAAGTTACCTCTACTCCTACCTTTGCCATATGGTAGGCCTTTCACATCTAACATTAATAAAGTGACAAAAAAACATGTAACTCCACCATCACCAAACAAATCACCATATAAAATTACCTTTTCAACATCAAAACACAAGGTGTCCACTCCTACTACCACAAGTGTGAGCCCACTTGCAGGCTCTTAGAGATTTTTCCTATGTCAATTATTGTAATATTCTATAATAAATATTCCTCTCATTAAGCCTTATAGTCCTCTTGGAATGAAGCTATCTTGGTTTAATGATACACAAGTGTGTTTATATCATCATTCACCTAGACATTATACTAAGAGTTGTAAAGCCCTCACAGTAGTCATCTAGAAACACTTTGATGTTGACACTCTCTTCAATGATATTACCATTAACTTTCCTATTATTCCACCTTTAGAATCCATAGTGCCTCCTACCATTCCACCTAAATTCAAACCCAATGATGTGGTCATAACCCCTTTACCACCTCCTTCACCTACATTTTAGATCAACACAGTTAATGTGGCCACATGGACACAAAACCAAAAAAGATAAAGCTAAGGAAAAGGTCTATGATCCTTGAGCTTATCCCTTCACCAAAGACACTCCTCCTAATCCTAATATTTCCATCTTGGGTGTTCCTAAAACAACATCTTCAAATGTTATTCAAAGCTCAATGGTGAAACAACTTCACCAAACTCCTATAAAAATGTCTTTGTATGAGTTAATCCAAAACTCATCCCAACATCATCAATATTTGATTAGCACCTTGCAAGTGATTGAGGTACAATTAGATGATCCAAAACCTCTTTTAGCTTTGGTTGGCTCTCTTAATTTTGTCTCCCTAATTTTTTTCACTAATTTGGAAATTCCACTTCAACACCTTGAAGATCAAGATTATGCCCTTTTTATTACCACATATATTAATCAAACTCATGTCAAGATAGTCATGATCAATGGGGGAGCTAGTATTAATATTATTTCCACCCATGCCTACAAACAACTAGCCCTTCCCAACAATTACATGTCTCAAATTGATGCGGTACTCTGCTTCTTTAATGATACTATAGCTACTATAGTGGGCACTATTGTCTTACATATTCATGTAGATTCATGTACTATTCATGAGCTCATATATTTTGTGGAATGAGAGTTATAATATAACATACTACTAAGATGACCTTGGATACATGGTATGGCATGTGTATCCTCAACTTTTCACCACTATGTCAAGTTTAAACATGATGGACAAGTACATGTTATACCTACTGACCCACCTCCATTTAAAACATGTAACATGACTTATATTCCTAATGATGTTCTCATTTCATTGAAAACATCATCTTCCTCACATTAAAATTTTGAAACTTTGACAAGCTCCACTCTCGTGGTTACTCAAATACTAGCTATACAAATTCCTGACAAGGATCGAATGGAATAAATTTTTCAATGTTTGTCACTTAGTGAATATCATTTGTTGATGATTAACATATTCTATACTCCACAAGAGTATGGAAGGATTCACATGAACACAAATTATGATTCCCACTTTGGGATGGTCATCCCTTATGGCCCCCCTAACCTTCAAACCAGTTTCACATATGGGGGAATTAATCAAGCTCCTGTTATCAACAATCCATCTTCTTCACCACAACCATTTACCTATGACTTCTCTTTCTTGAGTAACCCTAGATTCACGCATACCTATCTCTATTGATGTTCTTGGAAAGTATTTGGTTTGGGTCATTATGAATAAGGTGTATATGATGAACTAACTAAACTCATTAAAACTTCCCATCTACTAATTATTGAAGAAGTAGTCTCTCCTTCTCCACCTTCTTCTCCACCATCACCTACTAAATCAGAGGTATCTATACCTCCTAGTTTTTTTCAGTAAATGTCATCCATTTAGGGCTTCCCACCAATTTCTAATTTAAGGAAACAAGATCCCTTCCTCTCATTTATCTTAAAATAATTGATGAAAACTCTCCCACTATTAACATTATCTAATGTCAGGGTGATGACACAATTCTCAACTACATGGGTGCAAATGATTCCTATATCTAATGACTGCTCTCATCTAAAACATAAGCTATGTTAAATGAACTAACCATTGACATCAACTTAACCTCTCATGATAACCCTCACATCTTCAAGATTTGCCAATCTTTAGATTCTTTTGAGTAAGCTAATTATGCCACATTTTTTAATGACCATAGCAAAGCCTTTACTTGGTCTTAAAATGACATGCCTAGTATTGACCCCTCTATCATCACCCATAACATTATCACCAATAGAGATGTAAAACCTATTAAGCAGAAGCTTTGTAATATGTATCCTCATATTACTCTCCTTGTCAAAAAAGAGCTCCAATGCCTCCTTTATATTAACTTTATCCAACCCATCGACTACCCAAAATGGATTTATAATATTGTTCCTATCACAAAAGTGATTGGCAAAATATGTATTTACACTGACTATCATGACTTAAACCTCGCTTATCTAAAATATGACTTCCTATTGCTAAGTATTGACCAACTTGCTGATCTAACAACTAGCTCTGAGATGATATCACTTATGAATGGGTTCTTTGGATATAATCAAATCCTAGTCACCCCCAAAGATCAATATAATACAACCTTCATTACCCCATAGGGGAATTTATACTATTGAATCATGCCTTTTGTCTTCAAGAATGTTGGTGCCACTTATCAACATGTCATGACTTATATTTTCCATGATCTCCTACAAACAACTATGGAAGAGTACGTGGATGACTTACTTGGAAAGTTTGAATGTCATCAAGACCACTTAACAATTCTCAAAACCATATTTACTCATCTTTCCAATATAACATTCAACTAAACCCAAATAAATGTGTCTTTGGAGTTTTTTCCAGTAAAATTTTAGGTTTTATCATTTCTCTCCATGGTATTGAGGTCGATCTTACTAAGGTTACAACAATCCTAGAGATTCCTCCACCTACTAATATCAAATAACTTTTTAGCCTACAAGGTAAACTTTATTCAATTCACTACTTTTAATATATATATATATATAGAAATATGTTGATGCACTTAAACAATATCTCCTTTCCCCACCAATTGTTATTCCACCTAAGTAAAATCATCCTTTCTACCTATACATCTTTGTAATAAACCATTCTCTAGGTGTTATGATTACACATCGAGATGACCAACATTGAGAGTAGGTAGTTTATTACATAAGATGCACATTTATTGATTATGAGACTTGATATACCCATACTAAAAAACTTTGCCTTGCATTGGTCTTTTTTGCCTCTAAGCTTTTCCATTATCTCCTAAATCACAAAACCTATGTGGTCACCCATACTGATCCCATCAAATACATACATTATAAACCATATCACAACCAACATGTAGTTTAGTGGTTCATGCTTCTTGTTGAATTCAACTTAGAATTCATTCAATAAAATTATATTAAGGGGAAAACAATCATTGACCAGTTAGCTGCTACCCCTTTACCTAACAATCAACCTTCAAACCTTAAATTCCTTGATGAATCCATAATAATTCTCTCCATCGATGATATCTCCTATCAAATCATGATGTTCTTTGATGGATATAAATGTCAATATGGTGGAGGTGTGGGGGTCATTATTCTTCATCTAGATAGTGAACCTATGCCTTTGTCATTTAAACTAGATTTTGAATGCACTAAAAATATGGTCAAATATGAGGATTTGATCTTAGAACTTCAAATAAATCTCTTCTTGGGTATCAAATCCATAACCATTTTTGGTGATTCTTAACTAGTGGTTAACCAGGTTAATGGTTCCTACCTATGCAAAAATAAAATTCTACAGTAGTATAAACATAATGTAGATATGCTATTAGGATCATTTGACTCTTATGTCTTACAAACTATGTATTGATATACAAACAAGTTTTCTAATATGATTGCTTCACTTTATTCACACATACCCTCTTCATCCTCTTATTCAAGAATCTATGTCACTGTGCATTGCTTAACATTACCCTCCTATGTCTTAGCTAACATTCTCTTTGTCAAAAATATAATAGCCAACCCACATGACTTATGGTACAAACAACTCATAGATTATATTTCCTTCTCTATTACCCCTTCTAATCTCTCCAATAATGGTAAACATGCCTTCATAAAACATGTCATTCGTTACACTATACTAGGGGGACTTCTCTACAAGTGAGGTTTTGATGGTATTCTCCTTAGATGCCTCACTAGTACTAAGGCTTCCTTCACTATTAAGGAAGTCCATGATGGGATTTGTGGTGGGCATTTCAATGGTCATGTAGTTACCAAGTGTATCCTTTGACTTGGCTATTATTGGCCCACACTTCATCAAGACTATGTTTATTACATTTGATGTTGTGTCAAGTGTCAACAACATGCTAATTTATTTCAAGTCCCCAGTCATGCATTGCAAGTCACCAAATAATTTTGGCCCTTTTCCCAATGGGGCTTTAGATCTAATCAAATATATTAACCCTCATTCATCCTTCCATCATCGTTCTATCATTACTATCACTGAATACTTTACTAAGTTGGTCAAGGCTATACCTCTCATCTCCACTAAAGCTGATAAAATTATTGACTTCATCAATCATCACATCATCTATCATTTTGGTGTCCCTCATAAAATTATAATAGATAATGACAAATATTTCAAAAATAAGACTATTCAAAGTCTTTGTGATACATTTGGAATCAAATTAATCTTCTTATCACTATACTATCCATAAAAAAATGGATAGGTAGAAGCTTATAACAAAACATTGACCAAAATCCTCATGAAGGTAGTCAATCATACAGGCAAGGATTAACACATCCACATTCCTTTTTCTTTATGGGCTTACCACACTAGTATTCGAACCCCTACGAGTGCTAAACCTTTTTCCTTGGTATATGGGATGGAAGTTTTTTTGCCTCTTAAAGTCCAAATTCCTTCTCTCTGCATTTATCTACAAGACATACTTATTAATGATGACTTTTTCCAAGAATGTATGGCTCAAATTGAATTGCTTGATGAGCACCATCTCACAGCCCTCAACCACCTCCAAATCTATCAAGATCATATCAAATGTGCTTATAACAAAAACCTAAAAGAGTGGGATTTCAATATAGGAGATCTCATCCTAAAATAAAATCAACATGTGACAAATTTGGAGAAAATCAAATGGAGTTTGCTCCTAATTGGCTTGGACCTTATATCATAACTCACAAGTATGGCTCATGAACTTATCACTTATCTTCTCTTGAAGGAAGGACATAACTTGAGCCTTTAAATGCTTACACCTATAACCATTATTTTTTTAAACGAGCATCGCTTTACCTCATTTTTAACTTGAGCTCATCCCTTGAGCATCCCTATTACATTCATTTCCCTTCCTCTTCACCCTTACTCCTATACACTTATTTAACTTATGCAGTGGTATAGTGTTTCCTTCAAAGTGGAAAAATCCTAATCCTCTATAGTCTTGTCCATGACTAAAATCATTTAAAAAAAAAGGGATATGTGACAAAGCTATAAAGTCTTAGGTCATGCTTCTCAATGTAGACTACTCCCTTTAAGGACAACTACATAACTTTCCTTTACTACTATCAGTAGACTATTCCCTTGAAGGATAGCTATTTAAACTTAAAAATGAATACTTAAACCACTCCCTTGAAGGATGGGTAAGCTTTGTTCTCAAAGGGAAATAAAAATAGCAAGGGCTTATCACATTGATCAGCTTTATATGACCTTAACCCATACAAAATCCCATTGTAGGCTTCTCGCATTGATCATCTTACACAAAAAAAAAAGCTTTAAGTCATGGACTTGCCTATAGTAGCTCTCAGGACACCCACAAAAAGGACATATCATCCCCACTTTGTATGTTATGCTACCCAAACATTTTACCTCATTTTACCCTTTTTTTCCCTCATACTCTTTTAAGGGACTATGAATCTCACTTAACATAAGGTAAACATGATTCTCCTTTAACGAATACAATGGTTCAATGATATAAGACATGAAAGAGGCTCATTTCCTATGTCTATTTATGTTCTGACTATGGTCTTTGCTGGTGCACAAACATTCTACCTTTTTATTTTTCCATACACATCACATGTTGATCTCTCTATTGAGATGAAAAAACAATGTCATACCAACACTATTAAAGCCTACTCAATTAATTTTACACATACACCATCATAAATATAGAAAAATGCTGAAATAAACTAACATAATCAATTTATTCATTTTAAGCATGCACCATCACAAAATATGGAAAAGCACTAAGATGGAACTAACCAACCAACTATGCATATACCACCACATATATGGAAAAGGCTGTTCTAGCTCAACTACTATGATCAACATTAGCATCAAATTAACATAGCATAAAATCACCATCCATATCATCATCATCTATCACAATACATATATCTCAAAATAATAATAAATAAACATCTCATATATATATATATATATATATATAGAGAGAGAGAGAGAGAGAGAGGATGAATACATGTCCATAACTACATCATCATAATATCATCTCTCTCTCAAAATATACATCTCACATTTTTGGCTCACAAGCCAATATACATGTAACATATATAATCAAAAATGGTAAATTTTGACACTCAAGTCCTCAAAGCTCTTTGTGTGCTCATGAAGAATTAGTTTCATCACCACTCTCTACCCATCTACATCTATGTGAGATAGAAGTCGTGGCATGTGACATAGACCTCTCCTACTCTCTAAACTCTAAATATCTCTGAATCTATGAAAACTATCTAATCACTCTCTCATAATAGGTAATCTCATTTAGGGCAATCATATATCTTGACATAGATACAGTCTATGGAGGTCCCATATCACTTGATGATGGCCTAGCCTATACTAGTCCCTATGGTGGTGGAAGAGGAGGAGAAACCTAACCTATAACTCTTAGACTATCCCTCTATATTGTCACTATAGTCACCTAACCTTATAAGACTATAACCTATCCCTATAGTGCTTTAACCTAACCCTGTAATGTCACCACCTACCCCTATATGGCTAATACCTATGCTTGTGTTATATTCTAGCCTATACTACTACATCTCAAGCCTATACTACTATATTCCTCTCTCACACAAACCTTTATAAATCTAGTGGTGGCCTCTTGACATCCATCATGGGATGCAAACCTACCCACCAAACTGTATATGTTATTATGCACCCTGGATCTAAAAAAATTGACCCTACTAGTAGCTCTTCAAAATATGGCCCATTTGTCTCCTAAGGTAATGGTAGGGGTGCCTCTATACCATCCCTCTTATATCAAGGGAAGATAGGTAGAATATCCTATAGAAGACCAAACTAATTCTTGACCTATGTCACAAGAACCATCTCTAACTCACCAACTCAACTCCCCCTAACCCAATGTAAGCTTTGAAAACCAACAAGCTATTGTGCCTATCCTTTGAATATCATATATGTTAGGTAGGGTATCCACAAAAAATATATAGGGATTAAACCCTCAATCATACACTTATAATAGGTAATATCCCACACCATGCCATCCACTCAAGTCTATGTCATGCCCTCTCTCCACCATCTAAAACCAACCCTAAAGATAGCTAAGATCATGGTAGGTAACCCCAATGGTCATGTCACCATGATGTGCTCATAGGCCTCAATAGTGTAGTATATGGACAACACACAAAATGTATCACCTTTGTAGTCTCAAACCCCATAGCTCTTTATATAACTATGCTAAAAATACTAAACCCCATGTAAAAATAGTTTACTACTCAATCATCTGTACAATCACACCTATCAATGCAATAAAAAATCTACCATTATCTACATTTGGTAATGCATACACTATGATCTTGATCATCATCAAGATGCTCAATCAATGTTGCTCCTCATTGGCCATATAGAATGGCTCGTACGTGAAACTCATTGAATGATAGGTTAACTCACTGATATGCTCACCATTCAAGGCCACCATGTGTATATCATTCTCCTCTCTTTAGTATGTGAAGAGATCCTCACCCTAGAGTGGTAGTCATAAAATAGATTTGAGACCCTATCAACTCTCCAATCAGTAGATGTAAGGTGTTGGTGGTGTGATCCCACCTCTCAATAAATGTTATCATAAGAGACACATCCTAGGTGACTTGAAAATACCATCACACTCCTCCTAACCCCATGGCTACCATGTTCTCCCACTCATCAAGAGTGACATCCCTCCTCGTATGT
The DNA here is from genome assembly GCA_037957365.1 of Torreya grandis. Classification (NCBI taxonomy): domain Eukaryota; kingdom Viridiplantae; phylum Streptophyta; class Pinopsida; order Cupressales; family Taxaceae; genus Torreya; species Torreya grandis. The sequence continues at coordinate 295,984 of JARHVA010006128.1, read as the reverse complement.
GTTAAAAGCCTCAGTAGATGATCTCGTAATGTCAGCTCCATCCTTACCTACATCCAAACACACATAACTCAAGTCATGTACTTTATAATATACTCTATCACCACCTTTTCCCCTTATCTTTGGGAGAATTACTTGGTATGAGGCCCTAAACTAGGTTATATAGGTAGTACTCAATTGATATGGGGTCTTCTAAGGTTAGCTCAACCATATAACCACTTAAATAACTACCCTACTCTTTTCTCTCTACCCTAGGCTTCACTGCCTCTTCTCTCTCTCCACCCTAGTCCTATCTACCTATCACAACTCTAGGCCTCATGGCCTATATCCCTAACCCTTGAAACTATGCCCTATCTTTTAAGCCCTAGACTTCTTGACCTATCTCAACCTAAATTTTTACCCATTTCCCCTAACACACCTTTTAACCATACCTTAGATATTTTTCCTAGGCTTTGGGAGAACTACAATGGCATGAAGCCCTAAATTGGGCTATGTAGGTAGCACTCAGTCAATATGGGGTCTTCTAAGGCTAGTTCAGCTATTAGGCTAGTTGACTACTTCCACTAAGAATATAAATTAACTCTTTCTCCTATTTTTCTAGTTTTTTATAGTCATCAATGTTGGTACTAATACTAACATCAGTGATTTATAGGCCTACGTATCGATTGACATTGTTAGGCACTTACTGACCTTGGTACCATGTCAACTGACATTGATGGACCTTGCTGATGTCGATGACTAGTTTAGCCCTAGGGGTAAATGACCCAAACTAAAAACTACAAATTTCACCTTAAAAACTACCCCAAATTCCCCCATCCTATCTTAAAACTACCCTACCCTATTTTCTACCCCTCTACTAACATTTTCTACACCCTCACCTCTAAATTAGTCTAAAAATTACAAATACCCAAATCAAATTTCAAAAATAACTAGCAGAGACTCTTACCTCATCTCTCTATCTCCTCTTAGATAGCACAGCTAGTTCTTATAATGGCACACCTCTCGATGGGTCCCCTCCTTGTTCTACCATCTCATTTGCTCTATAAGCTCTATTTTCTCTCTCCAATCACAAAGTTGTAAATGAGTTTGGCTAGCCACCAAACCCCATTTTATTGGGTTTAGTCTACCACTAATGTCAGTAGTCTTGACCTAATCTACCGACATCAATGTTTATGCCTACAGACATTGGAAAATTTTCCCTAATGTGATGATGTTGGCACTGTTTAATATCAATATTATTAATGTCACTAAAATCTATACCATTGTAATAATGTTTTCCCCAACAAAGCAACCCTAACTTTTTAAACTTTACCCATACACTAGGGCAACTGGAGATCACATATATCTCCCCAACTATGATAAATACCATTTGAGATCACTTAAATATTCACCCACAATGAATTTTCTTGGAGATCATGAATATATCCTCACTCATTGACCCTTTTACATTACATTACATTGTCTTTCCCACTTATGCTATTTTTCTATAGTTAGCTATTATGCACACACATGTATATTAGGTGTTTAGATGGAAACCAAGCCCATCCTATCACCTTAAACCCTTTTATGTTTCCTAGGGGAACTTCCTACACTAAATACCTAGGATACATTGACCATTAGAGCTATAACTTTGACTATTTTGACCTATTAGCTATCACTTAAAACTATTTTTTGGTTACTTCTATCTGAGTCCTCCTCAACCTTGCTTGTTCTTGACTTTGTTTAATATAGCTCATAGTAGTATATGCATATGAAGTGATACTCAATTCTCCACCACTCACCCAATTACCACTTTGTCAAATCGATACTCGATTCTAGTTTCTCCTCTGTTGATTCCTATTTTGAGGGGGGATACCTCATCCAGTACTTGGAGCATCAAATTCTTGTTTTTATCTTGCAAACTTGTAAGTATAAATTACAAGACCAAAAGGGGAAAATGTAGACACCAAAATTACTATCATCTTGCATAAGTCAATCATGATCAAGAATTAAGCTATTGAAGACCAATAACACCCACTTATTCTCTCTATTTAGGCCATCAATTTAGACTACCTGATAGGGACCATAAATCTAGCACTTATCATTTAATGACCCCTACAGATAAGTAGATCACTTATTATATATGTCTTTTAAGTATTTAATTTTCTATCACTTCATATATATTATTCATTACTTTACTCCTAACCAATCCTTCTTGAGGGAGTTACAAAGATTCCTTACTTGTTTCCATTTGACTTGACACACAAAACCTCAGTCTAGATCAACTCAAACCATACTCTATCTCTCATAACTATCCCTAACCTCCCAAACCTGATAAAAAAAAATTCTCAGACCTATAAAATCCTTTTGTAAGCCCCTACATAGTTATTTCCCCTATTGACCTTGGCAGCATAACCAACATTGATCACCTTCACCATTAATCTTGGTAGTATAACTGATATCGATCACTCCCCTATCAACATCAGTGATTGTGGATTCCCTAACCTCTTTAAAACCTAACTAAATAACTTCTAAAATATAAACAAAGTACACCACCTACACCTTGACACTTTTTACTACACTTAGGTTACAAATAATAATAATAATATTATCTCTCTTTCACTCTCTCTCTTTACTTGTCTCATAGTTATTTATTACTCTCTCATCTCTCAAAAGTGAACTATCATCTCTAATGAAGTTTCATACTTCTTGGAACAAGCACGTAGCTTAGCAACCCACTCATTTAACTACTAAAAAATCATCTTGTGGTAGTGCTTTCTTACTTGCATGTAGTCCTTCCCAACCAAATAGTAGTGCTCACAATGTTTGGATATGGTGTGCAAACCAATCCGGGTTCATTTTAATCATTTATCCCATCATTCTTTTATATTTTCCTTTATAATTGAAATAGACAAAATTTAGCGAAACACACTCAACCTTCTAAGTTCATTGATCCTATTGTGCATGGAAATACTAAAAGAGTTGTACACCGTGCAAAAAAATAGGGTCTCAGGGTCATGAAATTAATGCTTGGGTTGAAAGGTTAAAAAAATAAGGTAATCAAATGTTGCATTCTACTATTTAATTTTTTAAATAACTTGAGTGAAGTAAAAATATAAATTTATAAAACAATTAAGGCACTCACTCAAGATTTGGAGTTAGCTGAAAAAGATATTGATACATAGACTCAACTTCACCAATTCAAATTAGAGCTATTGGTTGAGCAAAAGATCATTCCAAATAGGAAAATGTTTATTGAAAATAGGGAGGCCATGAAGAATAGAAGAAAGGTTCTTGAGAATTTGATTAAATATCTAGAAGAGGCTAAAGATATGTATGATAATATGATATTTGATCTTATAGAGAGAGTTGGAAAACTCCCGTCTCAAGTCAAGAATGATTCTCAAGAAATTCTTCTCATGGAGGTTGTTAATCAAGAATTTACATCATTACTCAAAGCAAAATCTGAGATAGGTACTTTCACGCTAGACTCCATTGATGAATTGATTGAATTTCAGGTTATCTTCAATAAACTTCAATAAATCATGGACAAGAGCAAGGATCTCCTAGTTAACTTAAAAGATTTAATTACAAGGGTAATTACCATATCCAATAATACATCCAACCCAGATAACAATGAAGTCCAAGCTATTTTTAAGAAATATGAGGAGTTTATATAAAATAATAAAAATGAAGAAATTCCTATGTCTAAGGACACTTAGTTTGTTTTTGTAAATTTTCATCTATAATTTTTTTTGGTGCATTTTGCACATAAGAAAAGTGCATAGTCCTAAGCCAAATTGGACTTTGTAAATGAATAAGTCAATGTATTTATTTTTTTCCTATTTTTTTTCATAGCTCCTCTCTATAAATAGGAGGATGATCTTTGTAAAAATTATCACCAATTGCTATATAAGTGAAGTGTTACCAAAATTGATAAGCAATATTTAAATTTTGAATTCAAATTGTAAATCTTTTGTCAATCACTATATGAAAAAGCAAGTGAACTTTCAATATTTGATTTGAAATAAATTTGTGTTTTATTGGAAATGTTCTTATGTCTTTTCCATTATATTTTCTTGTGTAATTAATTGAAATGTGGTGTGAATTTCTATGAATCAAAAGGTGCCAGGAAGCTGATTTTGAAGTCTTTGAGTTGCAATATCATTATTGGGTTTTTGTTCGCATTGAAAGTGTATTATTGAGGAGACTTTAGGATTCTAGTTATTCAACTTAGACAATTTTAATCTTTATTGGAAATAAGGTGAAAAATTTAGGATGTACTTTATTTTATCTCTTAAGTTTACTTTACTGGTATTGTTCTTATTAATCTTTGACTAATAGATTTGAATATCAATAATATTTGGCTCATAAAGTGATTTTAGATTTTAAAAGTATATCACAAATAATGAAAGGAAGTTTGTGATTGAACATCAATTCTTAAAAAAGAGAATTGGATGATATGACAACACCCACTATGATAATTTTTTTGTAAAGAAGTGTAAATAATTAAGCGTTGTGTTAGTTAGCAATAAAAGGGAGCCTCCCATTTTATAGAGGAGAGATTTTATCTCATCATAAGGTGGATGAAATCACCATTTTTCTACCATTTCATTAGTAAAAAAATATTCACCCTATAGTTTTTGGTGACTTTGCTCGGGATACAAACATACAATCAAGTTCTACACTCATTTGGTTCATATAAGACTAGCACCTTATTGATTATAATTGTTTTATTGTAGTTGATTTCTTTTATTTCTACATACTTTCACATTTTGGTAGAAAAAAACTACACTCATGGTAGAAGGGCAGTGGGACTCATTGATCCAACATTTGAGTTATTTCAAGAAAATAACTTTGATCTTTTGTCTGCACATGCAAGGTCACCTCTTCGGTGTACAAGAAGTTTTCCACCTAAAAATATAATATATCTTATACTAGGAGAAGCTTCCAGTGTTTGTAGAGTTTTGCCTATTTTTATTTTACAAACGTTTGTAATACCTCCATATAATCCATAAAAGATGGCAGCTCAAGGTCCATGGGGTAATGCATTTGGTCCATTGAATTTGGCACCACCATCTCATGAACTACCTCGTGGCTCATGAAATTTTTTTCCTAAGTTTTATGGTGATGGCAAGCAACATCTGGATGAACATATTGCTGCATTCTACATTAAATGTTGAGTTTTTAGAGTGGAACATGAAGATGTTTCTATAAGGTTGTCTATAAAAACACTCCACGGTGTTGTTGTTGATTGGTTCTATCATCTTATAATTGGTACCATCACTAATTGGGCTATGTTCAAGACTAAGTTTGAGATAAGGTTCAAGCCTACAGAAGATGCTCATGCCTTGTTAGCTTAGCTTACAAAAATGAAGAAGGAAGCACATGAGCCTATGTGTGAATTCATGGTAAAGTTTAATAAGTTGAAGAATAGGATTTTGGTGGTTTCTCAACCTACACATAAGAGTTTGAAGTGTTTCTTCATCAATTATCAACTTCTAGAAGTGAGTTTTCTTTTATGAAGAAAAAATCTAGCTAATCTTGATGTTGCTCAAAGTTTAGCCATTGAAGTAGAAGATGATTTAATCCTAGCAGGAAAGGTGAGAAATAATTCAATCAATCCTAGAGGGTGGCCTTCCCCCACTTTATCTTCTACTAATACCATGGATCTCATGATTTAAAAATTAGCAAATGAATTGATTGCACTTTTTAAAAAAATATCTTAAAGCATGCATTTTCCTTCATACAAAGATGTTCGTAGGAGAAAATATTCAAACTATTATAACAATGCTACTAGGAATCAAAATCTGAATAAGCTACCTCCAACACAAGTAAGGCTTGCATTAGAGGCATCTCCAAATAATACTACAGTCAATTAGGTGGAACTTGAAAATGATGATGTTCTAGAATTGGAATATGTTCTAACCTTAAGATGTCACTCCTTTCACTGGAAATGAAGAAGGAGTGGTTGGCAACTCTGATATCAGGTTTTTGAACTTTGAAGAAGTTAAACAAGAGGAAGATACATATGGTGAGCCTTATGCCATTTTCACCCATTCTCAAAGTCTACCAAATTAACAACAAAATGTTGATAAAATAAAATCCAAGGATGAACCATGAAAGGAGGTTACAATTTCCAAAAGAGGAAATCCTTTACCATTTCAACCAAAGGATAGGGGGGTGGATAAACAAGTACTCCTCATAATTCTACCTATTCTCCTTCAATGTCTAGACCTAGTACCCAAAACCTAAAACCTGAAAATGAAAATATTTTATCTTCCTCAGCTACCCCATATCCAAATTTTGATATTATTGATCATGCCAAGAAGACTAAAATCTAAATGTTAGAGGTAGAGTACCTCCAATCAAACCTTGACCAATTTGAAAGATTGGTAAAATTTGTAAAAACCAAAGGGATCAATTATAATCATACTTTATCTAAGAGTATACCAATTGACCCTAAGCTAAAATCAAATCAAAATAACTTGGTTGTAACTCCTACACCTAATTCTATAAAAATATAACCTTTATATATTTCCTTGTTCGTCAATGGTTATAAACTCAGTAATTGTGTTATTGATTTAGGTGCTTCCAATAATGTGATGCCTATTAAGGTGACCACTACCTTAGGGTTAACCTTGAAAAAGACTTTTTGTCATTTCTTCTTAATGGAAACTAAATAAGTAACTCTTATAGGCCAAATCAAGGATGCATAATTTGCATTTGTTGCATTGCCAGAGAAAAAGATCAAATTGACAGTTTTAGTGGTTGATGTTCCAATCTCATATGGAGTTATGTTGGGACATAAATTTTGCAAAGATGTGAGAGGAAAAATCAATATGGATTGGTCTAAGGATAGGATACTTGTTAAGGGTGTTATGCAAAAACTTCACCCAAAAAAGCAAGTGAAGTACATTATAACAAAGATAGAAGACCCAAAATCTCATATCCTCTTTAAAACCTCTAGAATGGACACATATTTCTTAACTACAGATTAAGATCCAATATCTTCAAATGATATTTAAAAAAAAATCAAAAAATAGAAGAGTTGCCCTCTTCAGATGAAGAGATTTTGAATTTTGACACTATTAAGGTTAAGAGTTCAAATGATGTTTGGACTTTGGAATTTGATGGTAGTTATTCATCAACTAGATATGGAGTTAAAATAGTTCTCATATCCCCAAAGGGAAATTTTTTTCCTTTCTCTTTCAAATTGCAAGTTGATAATACTAATAATATTTTTGGGTATGAGGCTTTTCTGTTAGGAATGGAAGTTGCACAAAATAAATGAATCAAAAATATTCATGCCTTCAAGTCAGGAACTTATATCAAACACAGAATGAAAGACTAAGGAATTATCATAATTAAGTTTGGGATTACATGGAAATTTTTGATGCATTCAACATATCACTAGTTCTAAGAGAATACAATGATAGAGTTGATTCATTGGCCATTTCAACCACTCTCTTGATTCCTCATAAATATTTTCAAGGAAACAAGTATACCATTGAGTTGGTTTTTTGACCCAGTGTTCTTGAAAATGTTAATCATTGGTAGGTTTTTAATAATGATGAACAATTAATCTCATTCTTAGATAAGGTGGAAAATTTTACTAAGTTATATTTTGAAGGAAGTGATTCCACTCCTTAAGAATCAATTTTTGAAGTTAATGAAGAAACTAGTAAAGAAGTCTTGTAGCTAAAATGGAATAAGATTCCCAAAGGGTTGGTATCTTTAGAAAAAAAAATTGATAAGCATGATCAATTAATCAAACATCAACAATTAGATTTGATTCATCTACAGAAATTGAGCAAGTTAATATAGTAATAGAAAGTGACCTCAAAATGATAAATATTGGGAAATGCTACCATCAAAGGAAAGAGAAAATTTAGTGACTCTTCTACATCATTATATTGATGTATTAGCATATTCATATGTTGATCTAAAATATTTTTGACCTAAGAAAGTACAACATGATATTCCTCTCAATCCAAGATCTTAGCCTCACAAGCAAAAATTGTGGTAGTATAATCCTAAAATATTAGGTATTATCCTATCAAAATTGAGTTTGGGATTACATGGAATTTTTTGATGTATTCAAATATCAGTCGATCCAAGATAATACAATGATAGAGCTAATTCATTGGAAATTTTAGCCACTATCCTAATTCCTCATAAATATTTTCAAGGAAACATGTATACCATTGAGTTAGTTTTTCAACACAATGTTCCTGACAATGTTAATCATTAGTAGGTTTTTAATAATGATGATCAAGTCATCTCATTCTTGGAGAAGGTGGAAAATTTTAGTGAGTTGTATTTCTAAGGAAGTGATTCCACTCCTTAAGAATCAAATTTTTAAAGTTAATGAGGAAACTGGCAAAGAAGTCTTATAGCTAAAAGGGAATAAGATTCCCAAAGGGTTGTTATCTTTAGAAAGACTTTTTGATAAGCATGATCGATTCATTAAACATTAATAATCAGAATCTAATTCATCTACATAAATTGAGCAAGTTAATATAGGAATAGAAAGAGACCGCAAAATGATAAATATTGGGAAATGCTACTCATCAGAGGATAGAGAAAATTTAGTGACTCTTCTACATTAGTATATTTATGTATTAGCATATTCATATGCTGATTTGAAATATTTTTTACCTAAGTACAACATGATATTCCTCTCAATCTAGGATCTTAGCCTCACAAGCAAAAATTGTGGAAGTATACTCCCAAAATATTAGATACTGTCCTCACTAAAATTTAAAATATGTTGAATGCTCATATTATATTTCCCATACATCAATCCACATGGATAACAAACATTGTTTTAATAAGGAAAAAGAATTGAGAGATCCACATTTGTGTTAAATTTCAGAATTTGAATCAATTATCACTTAAGGATAATTACCCATTACCATTAATGGGTCAAGTATTGAAAAATATGACTGGTTCAGAGATGTTGTCTATTCTAGATGGTTTCTCAAGATACAATCAAGTGGAAGTTCATGATAAAGATCAACATAAGACAACCTTCACTACTCCATGGGGTACTTTTTCATATCATAGAATACCTTTTGGATTAATCAATTCTAGTGCTACTTTCTAGAGGGCTATGGATTTGGATTTTCAAGATATAATTGGTAAGTTCATTATAGTCTACCTTGATGATCTAAACTTTTTCTCAAAAAATTGTCAAAATCATTATGACTATTTGTAGCAAGTACTTGAAAGATGCCATGAACATGGGATATCTCTTAATCCTAAGAAGTCCATATTTGGGGTTAAAAAATGAATGATCCTTAGACATATTGTCTCTAATGAAGGAATCAAAATTGATTGAGATCAAGTTAAGTCAATTCAAAATCTTACTTTGCCATCAAGTAAGAAAGGAGTGAATTCTTTATTTGGGAAGGTTAATTTTTTGTGAAGATTTATTCTTGATTTTGCTGAAAAAACTCACCTAGTCATTGGAATGTAGAAGGAAGAAATGATTTTCATGAGATAAAGGAAGCCATTGCACTTGCTCCTATCATAGTTTGCCTTGATTATACCAAGAACTTCATTATGTATAGTTATGCTTCTGAGCATACCTTATCCACAATCTTGGTACAACCAAATGAAAAGGGGATTGGATCTCCTATAGAATTCATGAGTTACTCCTTATAGGCTCATTAACTTAAGTGCTTATCTATGGAAATAGCATGCATATGTGGTGGTGAAATCAGTCAAGAATTCTAGGTACTACATCCTTAATTCTCACACCATTACATTAGTACTAGATTCTACTATTAAATCTATTTTGATTCAACAAGAGTTTGGAGGTAAAAGAGGTAATTAGATTGCTAAAATCCAAGAATATGATATGGATATCAAGCATAATAAACTTGTGCATGGAAAATGTTTTTCTCAACTCATAACAAAGACTAATTTAGAAGAAACACCCTATAATGAAAGAGATACAGAAAAACTACCCATGGTCTTGCTTGTAAGTACTATGGACGAATGGTATTCTAATATTGATTACTTCCTCATATATGGAGAGTGTCTAGAACATTTATCCTATAAAGAGAAGAGGACAATAAATCTCAAGGCTAAAAATTTCATCTTTTGGGCTAACAGTTTGTGTAAGTAGAACATTGATGAAATCTTTCTAAGATGTGTAGAGAAGGCACAACAAGGAAAGTTATTGGAATATTTCCATGATTTAACATATGGAGGAAATTTTTTATCCCCTATCATAGCTCATAATATCTTGTAGGATAGATATTATTGGCTAACACTTTTTAGGATGCATATGCATGGGTGTGTAAATGCAAGAAGTGCCAATAGTTTGTGGGGAAACTTAAGTTAGCAGCCTTGCCTCTCAAGCTAGTAGTCATTGAAGAGCCTTTTTAGAAATGGGGTATTTATTTTATTGGTTTACTAAATCCATTATCAAGTGCAAGTCATTGTTATGTTCTCATAACTAAAGATTACTTCACCAAGTAGATGGAAGTAATTCCAACTAAACATGTCACTTTAGAGGTTGTTTGTAATTTCCTCAAAGAGAATATCATTACAAGGTTTGGTGTGCCAAATAAAGTTATAAATAATAATTATAATTGTTTCACATCTCATGTGATGACTCAATTTTGATTTAGATATGTGATTATTTTGTCTCATTCTTCTGACTATTTTCCTCAATGGAATGGTCAAGCTGAGTCAAGTAACAAGAATTTGGTAATTATCATTAGGAAGCTAGTAGAATATAATTAGAGGACTTGGCATAAATCATTGTATGATGCATTGTGGGCTAATCGTATTACTCCCAAATGAATGGTTGGTATGTCTCCTTTTTAGATTTTTTTTGGATTAAATGCAGAAATACCAATGACATTATAACTACTAGCTCTCAAATTAGCTAAGTAAATTGAAGATGAAACATTTAAAATTTCTTTGGACAAGTGTATTATGTACCTTTCAGAGATAGAGGAGAAATGTATAAAGGTAGTAGACCATATTGTAGAGCATCAAGGTCATGCCAAGGAAATTTTTGACAAGAAAGCTAAATCATGAGGATTCTGAGTTAGGGATCTAGTCCTTTGGTGGGACAAAAGAATAGAGCCAAAGGAATGCATGGAAATTTTTATTCTCTGTGGAAAGGTCCTTTTCTCATTCAGCAACTAAATGGAGAACATAGTTTCTTCTTGTAATATCTAGATGGGACACCATTACCACTACCCTATAGTGGGAAACATCTAAATCTTTTCACTTAGTGAGGTTCTAGATAAGTTTATATATTTTATAAATATCTATATATCCTTCTTTATTTTTGTTTTGGTATAGTTTGTTTCTTGAATCCATGGCCCAATGGAGAAAGGCACTTAGAATTATTGGATTCTTTTTCCTTCAAGTATTTCAAAGAATACTTGAAGGGAATTTTCCCCATTCAGAGATAGCTATTATCCTTGAATTTAGTAGGCTCAATTCATGGGATAACCCCTATGAAACTTGTCTATTTCATAGCCCGTGATCTCTAAGCATGCAAAATGAGGCTAATCATTACCTCTTTGTGTTTTTTTTTCCTTTCAAAAAGTTAGGTTTTGAGGGAAGTTTATTTTTGGTGTATTTCAAAGAATTTTCTTTGAACTACACCTTTTCAAGTTTGATGAAAATCAAAGATTTTTTTGTGAACTGCACCATTGTGTACACTAGTAAAGAAATTTTCTGATGTTACACTTAGTCTAATATTTCATGTGTAGGAGTGCTATTTTTCTTCTAATTTGCACATGCAAATTTGGAGTTTTTCTTCACTCTTGCACTCAAGCCCACCACTGCATTGGTAATCAATTTCACATTAATTACCCCTCTTATATATATATTTTAACCTATGTAAATTCATTTTTACAATTTGTCTTTACTATTTTTAAGCATGAATACATATTTTGCCACTATTTTTGAGCTTGACTGTACTTCTTCTCATTTTCCTCAATTTTTTGTTTTCATCGATTATGCATGCCCTAGGGTTCTTAGTTATCATCCACTCTCATGACATCTCAAGTAATTTTTTTTGCTGTTTTTTTTAATTTTTGTTTCTCTTTCTTCATGTCTTCTTTCAATATTTTTGTTTTTCTCTCAAAAACCCTAAATCTCTTGATTCATTTTATATAATTTACTCTAAAAGGCACAAAGGGACATTTTTCATATACCTTTCATCTTTAGGTGCACTTCAGAGAAAATTATTTGAATTACATGATTGTTCACCTTTTTCGTGTAATTCATAGAATTTTATTTGAAGTGCAAGTAGTCTGGTGCACTTCAAAGAAAATTCTTTGAAGTGCATATTACACACCTTCTGTTGCACTTCAGATAATTTTCTCCAAAGTGCACTTCATTTGGTGCACTCTAGAGAAAATTCTCTAAAGTGAATGTTATACCCATTTTTGGTGCAGTTCAAAGAATTTTCTTTGAACTACACCAAAATCAACACATGGTGTAGTTCAAAGAATTTTTTCCAAACTACACTTTCTACCAAAAATGAGAACTCTAAAGAAATCAAAATTCTTTTTTATAGATACTTGATCAATGTCAGAAGATTCCCCAGCTAAGAGAGTTATGAAGTATAAATTTCAAGGTGTATTTCTATCATCTACAATGGATTCTAATGTAGATTAGATTGGAGATACTAAAATTGGTCACGTTGACATGGCCAAATTCTTATAAAGGTTGGGTAGAGACCCTATTTCCCAACATATGTAGCCTATTCTTAATAATGAGATACATCTAACAGTTGCATTTCTTGTGTCAGCTCAAGATCTAGATTTTGTCTTAACGCTACTGCTCACTTTGACAAGGAAACTAGATCAGTCAAGAATGCTAGTGGAAAAGTAGCAATTAGATTGGATGCAAAATATTTTGATAAAGTTTTTCATCTTTTAGACATTGAGAAATATTTAGATATAAGTGTGACAACAACCTAAGAATACTATGACAAGAATCTTGAGAAATGCAAGAGGCACATTAATGCCAATTGGCTGAGGACACCAAGGCATACAATTGTAAGATGGCCAAAGAGCTTTTACCAAATTTAATTTATGGAGGAAATAGGAGATTTAATTACTCCCCTAAGTAGGGTCAAAGGTCTTCCTACATCTAATAGCTTTCAAGAATGGATGTATCACTACATTTTTATCATCAAAAAGAATAAGCAGAGGATTTATTGGGGAAGTCAAATAAGTGATGCCATATGTCACCAAATTTTTAAAGTAGGATCTTCTCTTAAATTATATATGACTTCCTATCTGGTATATGTTGTATCTTGCATGAGATTATTTCCAGGATTGACCAGTGTTGGTGAATGAAATAAAGTTCTTGTTTATGAATATTATCCACAATTAACCCTAAAAGAAGGTATCAAACATTTTAGAAGAGTTAATAATGCATTTTTATACCAATTCATTTGTATTTTTGAACAAGAATTGGAGAAGAAAAGGGTTTCATATTAGGCATGAGAAATAGTGAATAGGATTGGTTGTATTTTACTTCAGTTCCCAACTTTCACCTACATCAAGGTAGGTGGATTTAATGAACAACCTTACATGATACCTGAATACCTAGGTGATAAATTGATTTTAATGGAGATGTGTAGACAAATGATGACCATACATAAGAAGCAATCAGATACACATAAAAGAGGATTCAAGTTTCCTATAAGCATTGACTTGTACACCATTTCAATTACTCCCAAGGTTAAGACAATGGAAACTAAAATTTAATGGATCACCCTTAAAAGGTATAAAAGTAGAAAATATTTTTATTATAAAATGATGAAGGAAAAGCTGAAAGGAAATTATGTTCATGTGCACAAGATTGAGGATATTTGGGTAGAATGCAACACTAAAGAAGATATAAGGATATTTTATTACAGTCATCTTACTACTAATCAAATTCATGAGTTTCAATTAGCCAACATTCCATATGACCTCTCTCACGATGAGAAGATATTACATCCTTCATATGAAGGAAATCAATTTGATTATACTCTTAGTCCTTCAATCCAATGGTCTATAAAATAATGCACATCTAACAGAGAGATATTTCAACCCATCCTTGCAAGAACTAATACCTAGTTAGAGTCTAAAGGTATTAAATTAAAATATTTCAAGATAGGGTCAAAAAAATAATATGATGAAGATGCTACAAGGAAACGTGAATAATTAAGGACAAAAAATAAAGAAGAGTCCTCCACATCTACTCAGAAACAAAGATTTATATTTTTAAGTAAAGGAAAAAAAAAAAAAAAAAAAGCTAGTGTTGAAAAAAGTGTGTAAATAGAGATACAAGAAAAGCCAAGTGTGAGTGAGGTACCTCCTTAATCAATAGTTGTGAAACCTCTAGCTAAATAGTCTCCATAAGTTGAGTCCACATAGTCAAAAGTTCCTAAAGTCAAGGTCTTTCAACCAGTAGTTTCCCAGGTGGAATTCTCTATAATTCCTTTTATTAGTACATCTATACCATTTGTCTCTATTTCCACTCAAACTATTCTCTTAGCCCTACCTTCTCCATCTTATGCCACACTTTTTCAAGTCCTTTCCCAAGGCACTTTGGATCATTTTTTTGATTCTTTGTCTAATATACCTAATCCTATAAAGTCATTGGGATCCCTGACCAATCTATACTTCACTCAATAAGATATGGAAAACTTCATGTCCACATCTTCTGTTAAAGTGATGACTCAAGCTCCTATCACCCCAGTGTCTAAAATATTATCAGACCCAAAATCAACTTTCATGCCAACCCAAACCCCACCAATAATAACCACTATTTCATCAATGTCAACTCCACTATTAGATACCTTTGCCATTCCAATTTCCATTTCACCCACTTCACAAACCATTGTCCCTCCCCAAATCTCACAATATTTAGTTTCTTCTACTTATGGAGATTCATCTCCTCTTCCCCCATGGTTAATTTCCCAAACACCTAAAAGGAATAAACAAGTTGTTTCACCTGATGATTTTGACATAAGCCAACTCATTCTAGTAAATGCCAAGATGAAAAAGAAGGCTAGAACTACGTCAAGGATAATTTTTTAGTCTCTCCATAAGTATGTTAAAGTTTTAGTTCCTCTTAAAGAAAATAACATTGAATATATTCAAGCATCTGAATATGTAGTAGGACACATAGATCTTGGGAAATAAACTCATGAAGGTGTAAAGGAAGATTTTTAAGTAGTGGTGGCTTCTTTGATTGAAAGATATGAAAACGATAATAAAATCAAATATCAATTCAAGTTAAAAGTGGAATAGTTGACTTCTATTTTAATAAAAATCACACAACCTTTTGAGTCCATTGATCCTATTGTGCATGAAAATACTGAAAGATCTATTCAACTTGTATAAAAAATTGGGTCTTAGGGTCATGCAGTTAATGTTTGGGTTAAAAGGTTAAAAACACAATGTACTAAAATGTTGCATTCTATTATTGAGTTTTTAAAGAATTTGAGTGAAGTAAAGATAGAAATTTAGAAAACAATTAAGGAACTCACTCAAGATTTAGAGTTGACTAAAAAATATCTTGATACATAGACTTAACTTTGCCAATTCAAATTGGAGCTATTGATTGAGCAAAAGATCATTTCAAATAGGAAAATGTTTATTGAATATATGGAGACCATGAAGAACATAAGAAAGCTTCTTGAGAATTTGATTAAATATCTAGAAGAGGCTGAAGATATGTGTGATAATAAGATATTTGTTCTTGTAGAGAGATTTGGAAAACTCCCCTGTCAAGTTAGGAATGATTATCAAGAAATTCTTCTTGTGGAGGTTATTACTCAAGAATTTACATCATTTCTCTAAGTAAAAGCTAAGATATTTACTCTCGCACTATACATTGATGAATTTATTGAATTTTAGGTCATCTTTAATAAACTACAAAGAATCATGGACAAGAGCAAGGATCTCCCAGTTAACTTAGAAGATTCAGTTACAAGGGTACTTGTCATATCCAAGAGTACATCCGGCCTAGATAACAATGAAGTCCAAGATATTTTGAATAAATATGAGGAGTTTCTATAAAATAATAAAAGGAATAAATTCATGTGCCTAAGGACACTTAGTTTGTTTTTGTAAATTTCAAGTGTGATTTTGTTTAATATATTTTGCACATAGGAAAAGTGCATAGTCTTAAGTCAAATTGGACTTTGTCAATGAATAAGTCAATGTATTTATGTTTTTCCTATTTTTTTTCATAGCTCCTCTCTATAAATATGAGGATGCTATTTGTAAAAAGGATCACCAATTTATATAGAAGTGAAGTGCTACCAAAATTGATAAGCAATATTGAAATTTTGAATTCAAATTGTAAATCTTTTGTTAATCAATATATGAGAAAGCAAGTGAAATTTCAATCTTTGAGTTGAAATAAATTTGTGTTGTATTGGAGATGTTCTTATTTCTTTTCTATTACATTTTTTTCTATAATTAATTGAAATGTGGTCTTAATTTCTATAAATTGAAAGGTGCCAAGAAGCTGATCTAAAGTCTTTGAGCTGCAATATCATTACTAGGTTTTTATTCTCATTGAAAGTGAATTGTTGACGAGACTTTGGGCTGCTAGTCCTTCAAATTAGATAATTTTAATCTTTTTTGGAAACAAAGTAAAGACTTTGGGTTACACTTTATTCTATCTCTTAAGTTCACTTGACTAGTATTGTTCTTGTTAATCTTTGACTAACAAATCTGAATATCAGTAATATTTGGTTCATAAAGTGATTTTAGATTTTAAAAGTATATCACAAAGAATGAAAGGAAGTTTGTGGTTGAACATCAATTCTGAAAAAATATAATTGGATGATATGACACATAATTAAGTTTTGTGTTAGTTAGCAATAAAACGGGGCCTCCCCTTTCATAAAGGAGAGATTTTATCTCATCACTATGGCTAAAATAACCATTTTGATACCATTTTATTGGTAAAAAAATATTCATCGAGATAAATAGATTGAAGAAGGAGAATCAGGATAAAGAGAATAAGCTACAAGAGAAAGAAGTGAAGATCATGCAAACCCATAAGAGTCTCTTGGACTCTATGGGTGTACAACTATAATTGTAGTAGTAACTACAGTAGGAGTCCTTGGCCAAGGACAAATAAATGTAAAAATTAAAGAATGACCTCACCTCTCACTCCTAGACCACTAGTATCCTCGCCATGGTTCATAAATTGTATTTGTCTTATTGGGATAGGATAAAAAATGAGTCTAAAAACTTGAAGCTAGTGTTTGGGTTTATTAAGAACTCATAGTGGTTAAGCTCATATGTGAGTGCATTTATAGAACATGTTCTCACCTCTGTGTCCCTAAAGGTTCAAGATTTGTAGTACCTTATCAAAAACCTTTATATCATGATAGATAAGACACTTAAAGCAATAGGTTTGGTTGATCTAAGGTAGATGGTGGTGAAGGATAATGAAGTTTTGAGCTATAATAAGGCAATGTCAAAATGTAAGGCATCTATAGATGCCTTAGATGAAGTAATCTAGGATATGAAGGGGCACATCAAAAAATTGGTCCATTTGGGAAACCCCTCTCAATTCCTTGTGAAAAACATCATTCTCCCAAAGGAAAAAATAAAAGAGCTACTAGAGAAGAACAAAAATGACCAAATCATCTATGTGGCTCTTGATCAAGTGCTAAGTGTCTTTAAGGTGGAGACCATATTGTAGCCTCTTGCCTAGCTAGAATTTTAGACACTAACAATATTACAAGGCTTAAGTAACATCACTTTCAATGATATTATTGATGTGGATAGATACTTTGAAGATATGAAGAAATAGACTTAGTCCATGAAGGAAGAGTGGATACCTTTGAATAATGCTATTCTAAGGTTATAAATTTAGTGGGCCCCATCATTTGTATAGATTTGCCTCAAATAGTTTATGAAATTAGAATTTTTGGGTTCTTCCATCTATAGGTGGATTCCCCCTCGAGTCACTAGGAACTATGGATTGTAATCCACATTTTAAATTTTTGGGATACCAATCTTTTATCATGGACCCCCATCTTCTAGCAACATTCCAAAGGTAGTTTTATAGGCAGATGCATTCCAACACCACACTTCTCCTAAGTGACATGGGCATCATAAGGTGTTGCAGTTGATCCATACCATGATTTTAAAGATCAACTACACTCATGAGCTAGATCTCCCCAGTCATTTGTAATAACTTCATCATGGGTGTAAATGCTTGGTTCTAGGTGTCTTTCTCTCAAGAGACCACTATACCTATATAAGAATGACTGATTTATTTTATAAGGGGTTGGTAGAGGAATAATTTTTTTTATTATCAGAGAGTATTCATTTTTAATAGTATAGTTTTAGAATAGGAGTAGCAGTATTTAGCATTTTTCATTATATGACCTTAGTAGGTGCCCCTCATAAGAAGGATTGTACTATATATTATGCCTTTAGCCTTTTATATGGTGTTTTCCACCCATAAATGAAGAGGATGTGGTATTATATGTCAAACTAATTGAAAATTTATATCTATTTGTTATTTATATTCTCTACTTCTATAGTATTGGTTCTTGTCTACGTTATAGACTTGAATTCATGCATATGTTCCTTTCATAGTTTGTGATGTTCAAATATTCAAGCTTTTATATGAAATTTTAGGTTAATAATTTAAATATCTCATCACATAACCTTAGTTTCATTTTATGTTTTACTTGCATTTATTTCTTCCCCTTTTCCCTCAATCCAATTAAAAGAGATGGCTTCTAAAATCCTAGAGTTTGCTTTACAGACTACAATTTGGTCTAACACCTATAAAGCTTCCCATAGTAAATTGTTCACTGATGGAGAGATATTTAGGCATCAATAGGATATTCATCATACCATCAAGGGTTATCTTCATAGATTGAGATATCATAGAGGGCCTTGTAATAATTTCAAGGATACCTTTATACATGTTTGAAAGGTATCTCTTAGGAGATACCTTCAAAGTAGATAGAGATACCTTGGAGGGCCTTGTAGTACCTTCAACCTTCTAGGTAGATTTAAAGGTACTCTTAAGGTATCTCCTAGGTAATCTCAAGGTAGAGTTTCTCTCAAGGTATCTCCTAAGAGATACCTCAAAGGGCCTTGGAATACGTATGATCTTGATTAGATAATTCCTTGCAAGGGATTTGATATAATCATGGTACCTTTTTATTTGACAAGAACCCTGATCATAGCTAAGCTTTAAGAAATACCTTAAAAGTAACCTTAAAGGTACTATAATGCCCTTCAAGGTATCTTCTATAAGATACCTTGAAGGATATTTTAGTACTTTCAAGGGTTTTCCTAGGAGATAAAGATACCTTAGAGGGCCTTGTAATACCTTCAAGGATACTTTTATGCATGTTTAAAAGGTATCTCTTAAGAGATACCTTTAAGGTAGCCTTGAAGGTACTATAATTCCTTTGAAAGTATCATCTAGGAGATACCTTGAAGGGACTTGTAGTACCTTCAAGGGTTTTTCTAATAGATACCCTAAACATGTACGTAATTAGAATTTTATTTCAAAGTATCTCCTAGGGGATTACCTTAAAGGGCCTTGTAGTACTTTCAAAGAGTCTCCTCATAGATACCTTTAACATGCACACAATTGGAATTTTCTTTCTAGGTACTTCCTAAGAGATACCTTGAAAATAAACATGATTCAAATTTTTTGAGGTATCTCTTAAGAGGTACATTGAACATGCACATGATTGGAATTTTTTTATGAGGTATTATTGGTGTTCTATATTCCACTCTAGCTAAAAAGGGGATTATTTAGGTCCTCTTGCTCAAATCTAGTCTAACATGGGAATTAACCTAGGCTATAGGTCACCTAAGATTGGGTCAACATTTAATCCTATAAAATATCTAATGGTGAGTGGTAACTGATACGTTAGTACAACCAGGTAGATCAGATGGAGTGTGTTTGATCATGCATTCAAGATGAATGGTGAGTGGGGATCAAATAATTAAACATATCTTAGAAGCAAATAAATGGGTGATAAGTGGCACAAGTGTGTTAAAATAGTAGAAGATCAATGATCAATGGTAATCCAGATAAACAAAATCCAATGGTGTGAGAGGATTCAAAAGGTCAATAGTCTAGGTTAGTCACTGATCACTGTTAGATCTTCTATACAATTGAATGTCAACTATTAAACTTGATATGTTTTAACTCAAATGGATATTTAATGAGGCTTTACTTTAGCATCCATGTGCCTATATTTGACATCTACATTACCTTCTCTAATGTCTACACACCCATCTCATATATATTTTGTTGGTCCCCAAAAGTGTCAGTCATTTTTGGAACAACATATGAGCTATTCTTGGACCTGTAGGGCCAAAATTCCTCTCTTCCCCTTCTCAAAATTTATTCGGGGGATTTCAAATTCCTCATTTTTTCAAATCTTTTTCAGCAAAGGGATTAGCAGGTTCAAAGGTTCAACGTCTTCAACAAGGGCTATGCACATATGTCAAAGGTTCAAAGTTCAACCATTTAAAGGATATGTGGCCCCAAACACTTAACGAGTCTCAAAAGCTTGAATCGTTGAACCGTTGAACCTTGAACCATTTTGTTTCATCGGTTCAATGGCTTCAACGTTCAATTAGTTCAATAGGTTTAATGACCAATTGGTTCAATGTGCTTGGTGCAAAAGATCAAAAAGACTTAGCCAAATAATGAATAATGAACCGATTGAACCATTGAACCGTTGAACCAAAGTTGGTTCAATTAGTTGGTTCAATCGGTAGGTTCAAGGGGCTGCCCCAAAGCCAAAGGAAAAAGTGCCCTTATGGAGGGCAGTGAACCAAGGCCAAGAACCCTTGCGGAGGGCAGTGAGCAAAAATAGACAAAGTGAACTCCTTCAAAAAAATGAACTTGAAAAAAGCAAAGGAAAAACCCAACTGAAGAGAAAATCCCACGAAAAAGTGGTTGATGGAAAAAGACAAAGTGCAGTAGAAGATGCCACATGTCCATTATAAAGTAGAGCAGAAGCTGCCACGTGTCATCTTCTGCAGGACTACCAAAAGATTTCTAAAGCTTCTATAAGTTAAGTGGAATATGTCATGTGTCCTATTATGACTCAGTAGAATCTAACAAGTGTTTACATCTGCATTCCCCTTTTGAAGTTGCTCAAGAAAGACATGTCATGGATCCCATTTTCTATAAGTTTCTAATGAGTTTCATAATAGTGAAACTTGCCACTTGTTAAAGATGCAGAAAGGAACCCCTAAAGACTTAGACAAGAAGGGCTATCAAGGACAAAGAAGCAACATGGATGATTCCAAAGGTAGGTTCAATTAAAGTGATGGTTCAACCAAAGAGCAAAGAAGTGCTTAAGTAGTGAAGAGAGGAGAAAGACCAAAGGACCAAAAATATCTTCAAAAGAGTTATTTTTAGTAGGTGAAATAGTGGATCAAGTAGACTTCTGAGCACACCAAATCAAGGATGCAAGCCTATTTTTCTTCCATGAAGTAATGGTGAATTAGACAGCTATGCAGACATCAAAGAAAAGACCAAATAGTCCATACCAAGGAAGAGACATTAGATTAATGGACATGCCATAGTTGAGGCAATGCGTTGTTCCAAGCATGGTCCCTCTAGACAGAACTGGAGGCGCATTGAAGATGTTGACTGCAACATGGGCCTTTTTCATGAAAATAAGTGTCCAAGTCTTTCTTGGAGTGCTGTATATATTATAATCTCTTATTTTTTACAAGGGAGATCTTCCCCTTAACAAAATTGAAACTCTACCCAAATTGAAAAGCATTACTGAGACTTTGAGCTCAGATTGTAGTTCATATTTATTTGATTGAATGAGAAAGCAAGTTACTTGTAGACTTTGTGCTGTTATAGCTTGTGCTACTTTAGGAGATTGTTCGTATGTCTATATTTTGAAAGCATTATTATTTATTTGATTTAACAAGTAGAACTAGTGGAGGCAATAAGGAAGGTGTCCTGAAGCCAACTACTTTAAGACTTTGTGCTATCATAGCTGTCTTTAGTGTGTGTTTTTCTTTTCCATTTCTATGTAAAGGACCTTGGGATGACTTTGTGCCCCCATTGTTCTTCGTATCTCACTCTTTGGGTAGTTGAGGTGGAAACTTTTCATTCTATTTCATCTTATTATTACTGTGCCCTTTTGTTACTAGTTTCTTATCTTAATTGAAAGAACTCCTGCTATTTCCTTCAAGAACACTTCTAAAAGAAGAGAAGTGCCTTCAGTGTTTCCACCAAGATTTTCTCCTCTGTTTGTTAGCATCATCTCTAAAAGAAGAGGTATGGATGGTTTATTTCACCCCTATGTCTTAATTTTAGCTTATTTATATAATATATAGCCTCCGCATATTTAATAGGGAACCTCCCCTTGATGAGAGGAGAGATTTGTCCCCTTGTGATGCAGTAAACCTACACATCTAGATGACCAATCTCCCTATGTTATGGTGATAAGAACTATTTTGAATGCCAGTTAGTTGGTCGACAAAATATTCACCCAATAGTTTTTGGTGACTCCACTGGGGACACAGTAATTTTGTGCAATTTGGAACCTCAAGTTTTAGATTGAAACATCACCTATGTCTTACCCATAATCATTATAACCCTTATCCATTATAGAGTCTGGTGACTTTGTTCCATGTCTTACCCACTATCATTAGCCTTACCATCCTCCATCTTTGTTTCCATTATTTTACTTGGTCTGCAAAACTAGAGTCACTGGAAAAGAGTGCACAGTCTGAAGCCTCAAGCCTCAAGCTAAAGCAGGGCTAGTTCTTTTCCATTTTTGTCTTATAATCTGGCCATTCCACCTAGATGCATTATCCCCATTTTTCATAATCCCATCATGGCAATTCGAGGCCCCTAGGGTAACTCTTTTGGCCCACTTTATCCAACTCCACCCCTGTATGAGCTACCACTCAGTTTAAGAAATAATTTCCCCAAATTCTTTCATGATGGGAGAGTTCACCCTGATGAATACATTGCAGCCTTCACCATAGCCTGTGGTGTGATAGGGGTGGAATTTGAAGATGTGGCAGTCAAGATTTTTGTGGAGACATTACAAGGTGCTACTGTAGACTGGTTTTACCATCTGTAGACTGGATCAGTGACTGGTTGGGACACTATCAAAGCCAAGTTTGAAGCAAGGTTCAAACCTACAGAAGATGATTATGCTTTGCTAGCCCAATTTGTGTAGATGAAGAAGGAACCTCATGAGCCCATGAGAGATTTTATTGCAAAATTTGACAAGCTAAGAAATAGGATTCCTATAGTTGCTTAGCCCACACTCGAGAACCTCAAATGCTTCTTCATAAAATCATAGCTGCCTAAAGTGAGTCTTCTGCTAAGACATGCTGACCACATAGATCTTGAAGCTACTCAAGACTTAGCCACTAAGTTAGGAGATGACCTTAGCTTTGTTGGAAAGATAATAAGGGATTCAAATAGAGGCACATCTTCCTCATCTTCTGATAACTCACCTATAGCCACCACTGATCTAATGGTGCAAAAGCTAGCAAATGAAGTGATGTCCCTCAAAAGACAAATGGCATAAGGGATGTCATCTACTCCTTCATACAGAGATGTACCAAGGAGGACATTCCCTAATTAGGCACATGAAGAACAACCCAATCATCTTCCTCCCCCATAGAGGAACCTTGCCATTGAAGCACCTCCAGCCAACTCAACAGTTGGGTATTTGGAAATAGAGCATGATTTCTCTTTCCAACCTGAGTTTAATCAAGAAAATGATGTTGGTCTCTTCATGGAGGATCAAGAAGAGTCAGCTGGTGACTCTCACATTAGTTTCCTAGATTACCAAGATGAACCCAAAAGTAAAGGTGAAACATCCAAGGAATCATATGATGTGGTCACCCAGTCCTAGAATTAGTCAGCTCAACAAGATGATAAAGGAGAAACAGAGGAGCGACCTCAACCTACAATTTTGATTGCTAAGCATGGGGCCACTCTGCCTATCCAGCCAAAGGACCTAGTGATTACTAATAAAGTAAGTATCCCAAACTTTTTTGCACCTTCTACTTTAAATTCACAGGCTAGTCCTCCCACCCCTCCCATAAACCAAAAAGAAGATCTCTCATCCCCTATGCCTAGTCCAATCCAGCGATTTGACATAATTGATCATGTCAAATGTGTCGAGACTCAAACAGTGGCCCCTGTAGCCCAAGTTTTATTTGAGTCCTCAGGCAAGGATGAAATAGCAGAAGAATTGGTGGAGTGTGGCATAAGTGCAAAAGAACCCTCCCCTCCAAATGAAGAAGAATTTGAGATATCTAAGAGGGACAATCAAGACATGTGTTGGGCTGAGCTATCAGAACAACAAATTATGGTACTAGGCCATGTTACTACCCATCAAAATCAAGAAAAGGAACTCTTTGCTAGGAGAGCAAAGATTCATGGTTTTTGGACCAAAATTCAAGTCTTACTTTGGGGCAGGAAGAAAAGAAAACTAAGGGGAAGACATATAAAAGTGGTTTCTTGGTGGAGAGTTCCATTCGCCCGTCACCAATTCTGGGGACAAAATGGTTTCCTACTATTTTATGAGGATGGGATGCCATTATCATTGTCTCACAATGGGTGGCATCTGAAGCACTTCAAATCTTGAGGTATCAAATAAGTTCATTTGTATATATGTATATTTGTATAGTCTTTAGTTCTATTTTGTGCCTTTCATCTTCTTTTTTGTCACCTTTCTTTTAAGGTAGCATGACTCCATAGCCTAATGGAACACTTCAAGGCACTAGAGATTTTGGTTTCTACTCCCCTCAGCTATTCCAAGTTTTCATCTGAAGGAAGTTCCCCAACTAGAGTGACCTGTTGGTCCCTAAAAGTGTCAGTCATTTTTGGAACAACATATGAGCTATTCTTAGACCTGTAGGGCCAAAATTCCTCTCTTCCCCTTCTCAAAATTTATTTGGGGGCTTTCAAATTCCTCATTTTTTCAAATATTTTTTATCAAAAGGATTATCAAGTTCAAAGGTTCAACATCTTCAACAAGGGCTATGTGCATATGTCAAAGGTTCAAAGTTCAATCGTTTAAAGGATCCGTAGCCCCGAGCACTTAACAAGTCTCAAAAGCTTGAACCATTGAACAATTGAACCTTGAACCATTTTGGTTCATCAGTTCAATGAGTTCAACATTTAATCATTTCAATGGGTTCAACGACCAATTAGTTTAATGTGATTGGTGTAAAAGATCAAAAAGACTTATCCAAATAATGAAGAATGAATCGATTAAACCATTAAACTATTGAACCAAAGTTGGTTTAATCGGTAGGTTCAAGGGGCTGCCCCAAAGCCAAAGGAATAAGTGCCCTTGTGGAGGACAGTGAACCAAGGCCAAGAACACTTATGGAGGGCAACGAGAAAAAATAGACAAAGTGAACTCCTTCAGAAAAATGAACTCGAAGAAAGCAAAGGAAAAGCCTGACTGAAGAGAAAAGCCCACAGAAAAGAGCCTGATGGAAAAAGAGAAAGTGCAGTGGAAGCCACCACATGTCCATTATAAATTAGAGTAGAAGTCACCATGTTTCATCTTCCATAGGACTCTCAAAAGGTTTCTAAAGCTTTTGTAAGTTAAGCGGAATACATCACGTGTCCTGTTATGACTCAGCAGAATGTGACAAGTGTTTACATCCGTGTTCCCATTTTGAAGTTTCTCGAGCAAGACATGTCATGGATCCCATTTTTTGTAAGTTTCTAATGAGTTTCATAATAGTGAAACTTGCCACTTGTTAAAGATGCAGAAAGGAAACCCTAGAGACTTAGACAAGAAGGGTTATAAAGGAAAAAGAAGCAACATGGATGATTCCAAAGGCAAGTTCAATTAAAGTGATGGTTCAACCAGAGAGCAAAGAAGTGCTTAAGTAGTGAAGAGAGGAGTGAGACCAAAGGACCAGAAATATCTTCAAAAGAGTTATTTCTAGTAGGTGAAATAATGGATCAAGTAGACTTTTGAGCGCACCAAATCAAGGATGCAAGCCTATTTTTCTTCCATGAAGTAATGGTGAATTGGATAGCTACACAAACATCAGAGAAAGGACCAGACAATCCATACCAAGGAAGAGACATTAGATGAATGGACACGCCATGGTTGAGGCAATGCGTTATTCCTAGCATGGTCCCTCCAGACAGAACTAAAGGTGCATTGAAGACGTTGACTGCAGCATGGGCTTTTTTCATGAAAATAAGTGCCCAAGTCTTTCTTGGAGTGCTATATATATTATAATCTCTCATTTATTACAAGGGATATCTTCCCCTTACCAAAATTGAAACTCTACCCAAATTAAAAGGCATTACTGAGACTTTGAGCTCAGATTGTAGTTCATATTTCTTTGATTGAATGAGAAAGCAAGTTACTTGTAGACTTTGTGCTGTTATAACTTGTGCTACTTTAAGAGATTGTTCATATGTCTATCTTATAAAATCATTCTTGTTTATTTGATTTTACAAGTAGAACTAGTGGAGGTAATAAGGAAGGTGTCCTGAAGCCAACTACTTTCAGACTTTGCATTGTCATAGTTGTCTTCAGTGTGTGTTTTTCTTTTCCATTTCTGTGTAAAGGACCTTGGGATGACTTTGTGCCCCCATTGTTCTTCGTATCTCACTCTTTGGGAAGTTGAGGTGAAAACTTTGCATTTTATTTCATCCTATTGTTACTGCACCCTTTTGTTACTAGTTTCTTATTTGACCTGAAAAAACTCCTATTGTTTCCTGCAAGAACACTTTTGAAAGAAGAGAAGTGCCTTCAGTGTTTCCACCAGGATTTTATCTTCTATTTTTTAGCATCATCTCTAAAAGAATAGAGATGAATGGTTTATCTCACCCTTGTGTCTTAATTTTAGCTTATTTATATAGTATATAGCCTCTGCATATTTAATAGGGAACCTCCCCTTGATGAGAGGAGAGATTTGTCCCCTTGTGATGTAGTAAACCTGCACATCTAGACTACCAATCTCCCTATGTTGTGGTGATAGAAACTATTTTGAATGCTAGTTAGTTAGTCAACAAAATATTCACACAACATATTTGAATCCCAATGGTTATTTATTGTGGCCTTCATTTTGATGTTCACACATCCATCATAGACATCTATGTGACTGCCACACTTTGAACCCCAAATGGTTTATTGAAAATTCTTGATTTTGACATATGTGCAACCATTATTATCTACTAGATTAACTTTTTCCAAAATAATTTCCATAAAAGAATTCATATTTTTACCTTTTTTATTGAAACAATTTCTCTAATGCAAATATATCTTCAATTTTTTTATCTTCGGGATTTTTTTCTTGAACATTTTTTCAGATTGAAATATGCCTTCAATTTTTTTTCACAGATAATTTTCCAAAAAAAACTGTCTTCGGGGAAATTATTGTAGTTAATTTTCCCAAAAGAATTTTTACTTAGATTTTTATTACAGACAATTTTCCTAAAAGAATTAGGTCTTTAGGATTTTTATTGTAGAACTTTTATCCAAAATAATTAGGTATTCAATAAATTTTCTATGAAACTTTTGCCTGATGGATCCCCAACACAAAAACCAAATACCTAAAATATTAACACTTATCCAAATACCCAATTAACACTTAGATTTTAAACTTATAGGTTATTCTTGACTTTGTGTGAGAAACTAATTCTTGACCTTTGAATTCTTTGATGATTTTTGAAGGCCTTTGTAACTTGTCCCTGACCTTGAACTGCTCATACGCCATGAAACCTGATCAATAACCCTCTCTTGGCTCAGTAGACCTATCCCTTGACAATTCATAAAATATACTCTAAGTTAAATTTAAGTGTTTCAAAATATTTACAAGCCATGTGATCTCTCTGGTCAACTCATCCTATCTAGAACTCTGTTCATCTCATCTATTTAGGTAGAAGTTTTATATGTGGGTCAAAAATAGCCAATAAGTATCTTGTAGGAAATACCTTAAACATACACATGAATGGAATTTTCTTTCAAGGTATCTCCTAGGAGATGCCTCAAAGTGCCTTATAATACCTTCCATGTTGATTTCAAAGGTCCTTGTAAGGGATTTGATATAACCATGACACCTTTTTATTTGACAAGAACCCTGATACACACGATTGGAATTTTATTTCAAGGTATCTCCTAGAAGATACCTTGAAAATGTAAATGATTATAATTTTATTTTAAGGTATCTCCTAAGAGATATCTCTAATGGCCTTAGAATACAATTCATGTTTATTACATAGGTCCTTACAAAGGATTTGATATAACCATGACAACTTTTTATTTGGTAAGAACCCTAATGGATGTGATTAAAAATTTCTTTCAAGGTATCTCATAAGAAATACCTTGAACATACACATGATTGGAATTTTATTTCAAGATATATTCTAGGAGATACCTCTAAGGGCCTTATATAGCTTCCATGTTGATTTCAAAGGTCCTTGTAAAATATTCGATATAACGATGACAATGTTTTATTTGGAAAGAAACCTGATGCAGTTGATTGGAATTTTCATTCGAGATATCTCATAGGAGGTACCTTGAACATGCACATGATTAGAATTTTATTTCAAGGTATCTCCTAGGATATACCTTGAAAGGCCTTAGAATACCTTACATGTTGATTGTAAAGGTCCTTACAAAGGATTTGATATAACCATGACAACTTTTTATTTGGCAAGAACCTTGATGCACATGATTGGAATTTTATTTCAAGTTATCAAAGGAGATACCTTGAAAATGCACATAATTAGAATTTTATTTCAAGGTAACTCTTAGGAGATTCCTTAAAGGGCCTTAGAATACCATCCATGTTGATTAAAAAGGTCTTTGTAAGGGATTTGATATAATCATGGCACATTTTTATTTAGCAAGAACCTTGATGTGAGATCTAATTGCCTATGAGAATGATGCATGGTACTCCCAAAACCAACCAAAATTAGAGTGCCCCACCCAAGATATCACCACAAATATAAATATACCATGTGGCATAGTATTGAAAAGTCATCACACTAAGTTGTTTTTTGAGAGACCTTGATAATAATTAGAAGGTATGATGTGTTAAAAGGTGGAAAACTTTAGATTTTAATCTTAAATTGATTGTGAATCAAATTCAAATTAGAGTTAAATTTTAACTCTAATGCAATTAAATGCCAAAATCAATAGCTCAATGATATCCAAAGTTGATGAACTAGTCATTAATGCAACACAAACCATAATTTCCATAAAACCTTACACTAATCAAAGAAATATTCAAAAGGCTACTCAACTCATCTATTGTAACTTACATTGGCTTTCAAAGCTCTAATAATTTTATCTCTCCTCCACCTATGTTCCTAATTCAACCAAGCTTGATCTCTTCATATATTTCACCTGACTACCATTGTTGGAGCTCAAAAATTCTAGATAAGTATAAGAAGACATTAGTTTCTACTCAAGATATCATAGAAATGGCATAGGTAGGACCCTCCACTCTGGTTAAGAAGGTTGTTTTTACAAATGATAATTTTCTATTTTAATATAGCAATTAAGTTGTGTTCAAGGACACAGAGTTCATCCCTAAGGCCATAAACTTGGGGGTCATGAATTATAGTAGCATCTATTATAATGTCAAAAGAGATATGAATCTTAATAAAATTAATATCATGTCCCACATTATTTAATTGGCTTTAGACATCATTTTAATCTAAATCACTAGTCTCCACAAGGTTGTAACCAAACTAGAGGTCATGCAATGTTCTGACCTCATATATGGCATCTTCAAGAATTCAAGATGTGAAGATGGATTACTCAAATCAATAAATAAAATAATTCCCATTGCCTTGATCTTAAGGCCTAGATTTGAAAATTATTATGACCTACCCCTATCACAATTGGACTACAACCAGAGTATCATTGATAACTAGTATGAGACACATAAACCAGAGATAGTTTTAGCTTCATGGGTAACAAAACCAACTGGAGTGGTCTTCATGGATGATGAAGGCAATGTACCCATTCACCAGTTTAAAAAGGGATTCAAGGGTAGACTCTCCCTAATAAAAACAATATTTAGTAATGCACACATTGGTATGTAGATGTAAGAGCTATCCCACTGTTACAAATAATTCTAAAGGATCAACAAATCCCCTCACTTGGGGATATTATTAGTAATAATATAGTCATTGCTATGAATGACACTTACAAGAATGGTACTCCATTACACATGATGAGCTACCTATTAGACACCATCTACATTAATACCCAATTAGATCAGAACTCATGGTCTCCTATACAAGATGAAGTTTTTCCCCAGACATATTTAGTAATGTACATTCACCACTTCAAGAACCACATCAAGATAGTTGTAGAAGATTTACACCCTCATATCTACAAATCAATCATTGAGTGTGAAATGTTGGGGGTTCTTCTAAAGGTTAGATAAACATTTAAATAAATGAGAAGCTTTTAGCTAAATATAAATTGCACAGTCATGTGAATGGAAGGGATAATTGTGGCTCCCCTTAGATTTATAAGGTATGTCCTAATGAAGATAGTCAAGGAGGAGATGGCCTATCAACTACTATAGGGAGTTGATGGCACATTTAAGAAAAAAAAGAAGACAATCCCCCATAATACTCCTTACAAGCTGGGGAGAACTACAATCACAAAGTGGCAGGACATTGTAGTAGCTATAAAGCATAAAAAATCACACATATTGCCTAAAGATGATTTTAGGGCATGGGATCCTAACAATGTCATTGTAAGGCACGTCTTCAAATTCAAAAAGAATGTGGATATAGAATATAAGTACCAAGAATAGGTGCATGAATGGATTTATAGTGATGTAATGAATGACAAGGTAGTCCTCAAAAATGTTGCAAGGAAGAATATCAAGTTAGAAATGAGGCTTGATAGGGAGAATAATAAACAAGATATTGTGAATCCCCAACTCCCACCAACTCATGGGAGAATGTTCAATTTCAACTATGAAGAAGCATAAGAGGAGGAGGAATAAGATAATGTTCCTCTCATTAGGAATAGGCCAAGTAGACCTCTACTATAATTTACTCCAAGTAGACAAAGCCTACCTTCAAGCTCTAAGAAAGGGTAAGCTAGTAGCCAACCTAGCCCCTCTCAAGGTCCTACACTTGTCTCTACATATTTTAAGGAATCCACCACAAAAATCTTGGATCAACTAGATTTAGATGTCATTGACCTTAAGAAATCTCAATAGGGAATCGAGTTCTCAATGGAGGAACTATAAACATTGGATGATAAGAATATAGAGAAAGTTTACACAATTATATAATTTCATGAAGAAGAGGCAATAATATGGAATCCATCAAGCTAGAGTGTTCATAAAACTTTACCAAAAGCTTACACTCTATGATGCCAAGCTATCAAACCTTTTTATCGTCAGTAGATGCCTCCTTCTTCTTAGCTCTTGACAGCTTTGTTTACAGAAAACCCGTGATAGTAGGTAGGGGCCAAATGGCTACGGCTTTACACTATTACTAAATAAAAATATTACAAACACTTGTTTTAATTTTTGATTCTCAAGATCCTTCAAAAAGGGCAAGAGAAGAGCATACTCTTGAAAACAAGGCTACTAGATTTCTAATGCTTAGAATTTTTTTAATGAAAATGCTATAGAGGAGAGGCCTATATATAGTATTTTGGGAGGTCCTACCTGAGTCACTGTCAAGGTGGTGTCGAGTCCCATCATACTTTATAGCGTAAAAGATAAGCTATAGGGAAATGTTGTTGGATGCGCTGGATGATGATGATGTTTGGTGGCGTGGGTCCAACATTGCTTCTGCTTCATCCACTAAGTCATCTTCACTGATTAGATTGAAAAGACATTTGAGCTAGAAGGTACTGGAAAGATGCCAGTGCTGGGGTCCAGCTTCACATGCGTGATATCATGGAGTGATGTAGAAATAAGATTCCCACTCTAGCTATCTTCTTATGATTGTATGCACAATAGTGTCTTGATCATAATTCTCCTCTTTGTGTATGCAGTGTGGGCCATGCCTTGCTATCCACCGGTATAGATGTTCATTAAAAGGAGATCTAATTCTAATTAGCCATTTCCACAAGGGATGCTTTAGTATTTCAATGAATTGATGATAAAATAATTCACTATTAAGTCTTTCGATGTAGATGACTCCAGAGTTCTGGTGGTAATTTGCCTAGATGGTTGCTGCTGAGGACATTTGCAAATCTTGTCCTGCTGCATATGAAATCCTTATGTAACTGGGATGCAACCCTTCTCACAGAATATGCTCTTGAACAAGGATATTCAAAGATGGAAATCCTTGGTTATATATTCTGGTTAAGTTAAAACTAGGAATGTGTTGATGCATCATTGTGGTTGGAGGATTTTTGCTAAGCCAATCTGCAATTATATTTTTAGTACCCTTAATGTGTTCAACGAAAAAATTAAACTAATTAAAAAATTCTTTCCATCTAACATATTTACCGTGACCATCCTTTCGACCATGATCTTTTTATTGAAAGGTCAGAAATTTAGTACAGTCGATAATTACAACAAAATGAGGCAAATGGAGAAGTTTTAACATAAACTTCTCTAAGCATTTCTTTACAACATAGATTTATTTATCAAAAGAAATCCATTTAAGTACATCAGGACTAAAAACTCCACTAGAAAATTCACAGATGAATTCTTTATTATTATGTATACAAACAAGTACTCCTCCCCATGTAATATCAGAGGCATCAGTATAAACTTTCATTTGATCAGATTTTGGGAAATGAAGTTCTGGGAGTAAAGCAACCATAGATTTGATTTTCTGAATAGCTGTTGTATGTTGTTCTTCCCAACAAAAAGCTTTCTTCTTCTAGAGAAGTTCTTGAAGAATGAACCTATCTTCACCAGAGTTAGGGTAAAAGCTATTTAGATAATTTAATAATCACAAAAATGCTTGAAGATTAGACTTATCTAGCTTCTCTGGAAAATTGATGACTTTCTCCTTGATATGTGGCTGTATCTACAGTTTGGAATCTTGGATCACCATTCCAAGAAAATTGCATTCAGTTTTACATAACTGAATCTTTGTTTCAGAAAGAAAAATTCCTGCATCTTGAGCTATTTGAAAGAACTTGGAGAGATGAGTAAAATGGTCAGTCAAACTATTGCTAAAAATTAGTATATCATCTATATATACACACATAAAGTTAGAAGTGCCTTGGAAGATCTTATCCATATGAGCTTGATAATATGTTGGTGCATTCATCAAGCTGAAAGGCATCACTATCCACTAAAAATAGCCGAAAGGGTAGCTGAATGCTATCTTTTCCCTGTCAGCTTCTTTAACTCTGATCTGATAAAAGCCTGACTTGCAATCAAATTGGGAGAATTATTTACATGCTACAACTTTCTCCAATAGATAGCTTTTATCTAGAATTGGATATGGAAATGGCTGTGTAATAGCATTTAATGGTTGATAATTGATGACCATTCTTTTCTTTCCACGTTTCTACTCAGAATGTTTATTTACCATAAAAGCATAACAACAGAAAGGGGAAGTTGATTTCTCAATGAAGCCATTTGCCTCCAGTTCTTTGATCTGGAGTTCCATATCATTATAATCATGTGCTAGTATTGAGATCTTCTTCCCAATCTTCATATGCTTACCTTCGAGGATTTTGATATCCATCTCAGGCATAGATTTAGACCAAAACTGCTGAGGGTTGTCAGAACAGATAGTGGCTTTAATCTTATCTCCTATTTCTTGAATATCAGCTGGGATTATTATTGATGGTGTTTGATTCATGGAGCTTGGAAATTGCTCAGTGGAAAAAATGAGGCAAGGAATTCTTAGCCTTTTATTTTCTATTGTGAATATGATACTCTTGGTGGTTGATCCATAAGGAGAGTATCTGTCAATAAAGGCACCACCTAGAAGAATATCTACAGGCATTCTATCTAGTGTAAAAAAGTTAGCATGGAAGATTTTATTTTGGATCCGAAGGGTCTGCTGATGTTTATACTTATTGCAGATAAAACTATTCCCTTGGACATCTAAGCTCTTATAAGCTAAGGCATCATCTAATGTCTTCCAGTCATGGATGAGTTGTGATTTTGCAAAGGAGAGAGAAGCTCCTATATCTATCTGGGCATCTACCAGTCTGCCATTAATTTATAAAGTAATAAATTGGGCAAACTTTCCATTAATCAAAGCTGTTAAGAGCTGTGAAGAAGGAGGCATCTACGGCTAGACTTACTAGAAGCAATAAATTCCTTAACCCTAATGTTCTACCACTTGAAGACATTATTACTATATATACCATCCTCATGAATAAGAGGAGGATTTTGAAGACACGGGTTAATAAAATTAAGGATTTAAATAAATCCTTAGGGAAAATTGAATTCAAAATTGCCTTACTATTGAAAGATGCCATAGTCACTAAGGTGACCAAACTCAATGGCTCCTTCATGGATGAACAAGATTTCAGAGCATAAATGAAGGTATTCATAGCTAAATTATAGTAGGATACAACTAATGAAGAGAAATTTGATGAGGTACTGAGCATTGTGGCATTTTCCAATCAAATTTTAGAGAAGGCAAATACAATTGAGGAGGCACTGAGGCTAGTACTCACAAAGTATGGTAGGATGATCTAGGAGATACTGACTTGTTTCAACCTATGATTATAGACTTTGCTTAGATAGACCAAGATTACTTAGCTTGTGTAGAGGTTTACACCAAAGAAGAAGTAGAGAAAAAGCAAAGATAAGAAAAACAATAAAAAAATCTAGCCAACAACCACCTTCAAGCCCTTAGAGAATATTTTGTTTCATCTTGTAAATTCAAATGAAGAATATTCCTTTGTAATGTAATAGTTTAGCCACTTGGTTATATTTGGGTGCCTTTTTTGGGCCCATGTAAACTTGTATTAAGTATCTTTTGAGCCTATAAATAGGGGTTTCCCCCTCATTTGTAACCAAAAAATAGTTGTTACAAGAATTAATATAAGGAGCCAAAGAATTTGAGAGTTTATATATAGTATTCCTATGATTTTTGATTATCATGCTTTTAGATGGCTAATAGTTTATTTTTTGCATCTTTTATTTTGAGTTTAACACTAGGTTGACTAATTTTATTATATACTTTCTCTATTTTCTTCTAATTTACAATCAAATGTGCTATGTAATTTAATGAGAGTGAGTACTTTTCATGCAAAGTATATTGTTAGACATATGCATTTCCTTCCTCTAAAGATTCAAGTGCATTTATTTAGCTTTGATCATTATGCTAGAATTAGTATATGATAGTTTCATGTGTTTTTGCCTCAAAAGTTAGAATAAATGGTATATTTGATCATCTTGAGCACAATCTCTTTTCTACCCCACCCTATTCACTCTTGGATCCACACATGAATCACTTTAGCTTAGTTCATGCTATAAATATCCATTGTTTATTTACATTTTGGGTAAAAAATGGAAAATATTGAATAATTTTACAAAGATTAGAAAAAATAAGTGTCACTACATAAACATCTATTGTCCTTATAGTAGGGTCTGCTAGCAGACTTTCAAAGTGGTGATCACATTTTTTCTATTTGTGTTATTTCTAGTAGTAGTTGTATAAACAACTCAAGCCTCAAGTCTTCTAGGACTTAAAATTGAGTTTCTTACTTTCCCCTTGTTCTTTTGGTGATATATGGAGGGCAATAAATGCATTAAAAATACTAATATAGAAACCTTTAATCAATCAATCAAGTATCCTTGAGGCACTTACAGGCTTGGTTTCAAGTTAAAATATGTTATAGTCAGGGGTCTGGTAGTCTTAAGACCTTTTGTAGGCTTTTGGAGGCTATTTGGACCATTAAATGCATGAACTATTAAGATGAATAACCTCAATATAGATATCAATAAGGATACATGTGAGGTTTGAATAGGGATAATGAAATAGAAATGTACATCTAAAGCTAGCTTCAAGATCACTACTAAAGTCAAGTGGGTGAACCATGCTTAATGGAGACTTCAAAGGTATAGAATTTCAAGTAGGGTAATGAGATTATTAAGAGATCATCATACATATATCAAATCATGGGTAATTTGTTTATTTTAAAAACTCCCAAATCATATTTATACCTTTTCATAGTCCTTACAAAGGACATCACATCATGCACATTGTTCTATATAGGAAAGGTTTATTTTCATAATGAAAAAATGGCAAACATGTGAATAAGATAACAGTCTAAAAAGAATGCATTAAGTTATGAACTTTAGAAGAGACCTTAAGGATCCAAACTCAGTTGAATATTCCATGAAATGTTCACCTACATTTACTTAAGGGACTTAGATAATATGTTGATAGTCAAGACAACAAAGCAATAAGGTCTTGCATATTTTCAAAGTTCATAGGATCTTGTTATGTTTGAAGAATAATTTTAGTTTCTTCCTTACTCTTTTCATCTCAGCATCTAATGGGTTTACTAATTGATCCTAAATTCACATATTCAAAGGAGCTAGCCTCACA
The DNA here is from genome assembly GCA_037957365.1 of Torreya grandis. Lineage (NCBI taxonomy): Eukaryota > Viridiplantae > Streptophyta > Pinopsida > Cupressales > Taxaceae > Torreya > Torreya grandis. Next base: position 259,510 of record JARHVA010006128.1, on the reverse strand, counting down.
ATTAGACGTCTGGTCTAGATACAGGCATCCCATAACCTTAGATTATTCGAATGTTAGTCCAGATATGAATCAAATCTAAATAGTCTAATTTCAACTGGGTGTTATCTAGGTTGCTAACAAAAATCAAAGGAGATATATTGTTAGTTGTTGTTGTAAGGTAACTTTATTTTTTCCCTAGCTTACTCCCTCCTTTTGAAAATTTTTAACATTAATTTCTTTAGATTAATGCTCATTGTGTATATCCATTTGTTTTTTTAAGAGTTTGGACTTATATTGGAAAATACAAAGCAATTTACATCACAAAAAATTCAAGTAGATTGTGTCACTACCATATTCTTATTATCCCTATAGTAGGGTCTTCTTGTAGACTAAAAGGTGGTAAGTTATAACCACATAATCTCTCCATCAAAATTGAGTGAAGCCCCAAGGTTTTCTAGGACCTACACTATATTATGAGAAATGTTATTCTATTATTCACATTACATCCTTGACATAGACACACATCAATAATATGAAAGGACCTGAGGATGAATATAAATATTCTCAACCTACTATTTCCTATCATGCACTTTTAGGTATTAATACTACTCCAAATATTAAGGTGGGTAGTTTCCTCAAGAAATAGAAGTTGACTGTATTTATTTATTCTGTGAGTACATGCAAATTCATCAATAGTAAGTTGGCTACTCAATTGAACTATTTCATTTACCCAGCTCCACAATTTCAAATCCTAATTACAAGTGGGGGTATAGTCGATTTTTTTGATAATTGCCATAGTATAAAGCTATAAGAGATTACCTATTATATTATCTTATATTTTATATTATCATGGATGGGGATAACATTTTTTTGGATTGTAATGGCTCACCACTTTAAGCAAAATTGAGATGAATTTTGAGTAACTATTCATGCTCATTCATTTATAAGGAATGAAATTTAAATTGCATGGTTTATTGGATAAATCTACATAATTAGTTAGTTTTCACTAGATGATGAAGATGATCAAAAAAGGTGGAAAGTAACTATTACACAACTATTTTCCATAAAATTTAAACTAGACAAGGAGCCTACCCATATTGAATTACAACTGGTGGAGTCTATCCATTTTTGTCTTATACACCCACTTTACTCCTTTGACCTCTTTTCCTTTCGTACTAGGCTTTATGTCAAGGTTCACTACTGCCTAGGCCAACCTAGGTCCTCTCTGAGCTCGACACACATTCTTAAAAATCACATTATTTTTTATTAAAAATTGATTGAAGTATATATGGGTAGAGTATTTGTAATAATATTTATTGTATTATTTAAAAAAAATTATTGTTATAATTTAAAAACCCTATTTTCCTAAATAATAGTCATGTGTGCACTCCTTTAATAGTAGGCTTGTTGGCGTTACAACTAGGCATGCTCCAACAAGGCCAAAAATATTACAATAATCTAGATAGATGATCTGAATCTGTGTGATTTCATAACATCAAGTGTTAAAAAAATGAATAAAAGGGCCAAGTCAACACAAATAAATCACACATTTTAGATAGAGTAAAAAAATATATTAAACGCTATTAAGATTAAATACCTGAAAATAAGGATCTACAAAAATGACAGCAACAAATATGGTCAACACTTCGATCACTCTACAAACTGCTCTATTCTGATCTATCAATGCTCTACAGTGTATGTTTGAAAAAAATAAGAATATGTAGGAATAAGAATATATATGATCAGACATATTCAATGGTTTTTGTTCCTCTTAAAAATGTGTGAAAATTATATGGACCCCATTTTGCAAAGTAAATTTGAATTTCAAATTCGTTGGGGACTCCCACCTAATTTTGAATGCAAATGCACCTCGGGAGTAGTCAAGTTGAATTTGAAGGTGAGTGATATATTTAATATATTAAAATGATATATATATATATATATACTAAAAATATATATTATATATTATATTTGAACATTATTATTATATAATATATGTTAATATAGTTTATAAATCAAATTATAAATATTTATTATATATTTTAGTATAATATATTTAATATAAAATATATAATTTATATATAATATTTCTTAGTTTAATACACACACACACACACACACACATGCAAAAACACATATCATGACATATAATGTATGTATATATGTATTGGTGAGAGGGGTTATGTAAAGAAAAAGAGTTTAAAATTATAATTGATAATTAAACTAGTAATTCTAAACCCTTGACAATGTCAAAATATTAATTAAGTTCATCTTTAAAGATAATTGTGGGTGCAGACCAATCAAGATCTGAATCACCATGCAATGATTTAGTCTATGATGGCATGCATTCTTCATGTAAAGAGATAACCTCTTAGCATGTAATATCTATGTCAAAAATGTAACTCCCTTGGTTTTTATTAGGGTACATCTATATTCATTGGATAATGAGCTCAATTGTGGCTGATCATGTTTTATCTTGGTGATTACAATGGAGAAATTGATTTTATTACAATGGAACTAAGAAAATTAAAAGTGACCAAGAGAAATTTTGGGTTTAGAAATTGGATAAAAAATTAAAGTGGACATATATTTTCCAAAGACACCATATATTCCTACTATGCCTAGTGATGAGGCATTCTCAAGTATACCACCATAGTTTTATTTCTCTTAAAGATACTATTAATGTTATAGCTTCAAAAAATGTGGATTATACTCCACTTAATATTATGCAAGAACCTATTTCTAAATCATTACCATCAGTTCCAAAGTTATATAATGATACTTCCACTTTTATTTCCATATTTGAACTTCTATAATTTTCATTGTAATATGGTCTTATAGTGGATTATTGAACATTTTATAATGAATATTATTATCCCTTGGATGTGATCCAAAAACCATGGTAGGAGACCCATCAAGTGTAATTTGTTGAGACTCATATAAGTCCTAAAGATTATATCACAAGGAAAAGAATTTTTTAGTATAATACATATGGCCTTGGTGGAAATCACAATATGCATTCTCATCATATTAATATCCCTATGGAAGAGGTTTACTCATATCAACCTCTAATAATACCTTAGTATAGGAAGAGATATGAGTTGACACTCAGCCAGCTTCTTAATAAGAAGCACCAAAGGCTTTGTGAATCTAGTAATTTTTTGTGTGATTCATTCTATAATACAACTTAATGTGGCACTGCCATGTTCATTTTTTGATTGGTATCACATTTTGGTTCATTCAGATTAACTTTTTAAGATGACTTGATCTTAAATTTTGTATTGAATGAGGCCAATGTAGTGGTCCCACACTTTAATAGCTTTTTTAATGCAAGGAGTTTCATTTCTCAATGATTCTTAAGGTCACCCTTCATGTTTCTCCTAAGTAGAAAATTTTAATGCCACAAAGTGTGCTGACAAGGGTTGAAATGATACTTCTAATGTAAGAGGGTTATGCAAGACATATTGTGACTTAAACAAGCCATATTTGGATGCCTTTTAGGTTTTCTTCTCAATGAGAATTTTTTTCCTCCAAGGCTTTAATCATTTGTAATGACAATTATGAAAAAGCCCTAGTTTGGTTCAAAGTATTCATTAAAGTTGACATCAAGGGGGATGAATATGTTTACCAACTCAATGTACGCTTAATGTTTAATGAGAATAATGGATGTGAAATAGGAATGTCCTCCATATTGATCTCTATCATATTTTATATTTGACCTTGTCAGATGTCCACTATGTTATTAAATTGTTTAAATTAATTGATCAAGTCACAAGTGTAAATTCATGAAAGGCAACTTGCTATCACAGGGATTTGAATTGGTGAATTTTATCTTAATGGTATTCTATGAGGGATAAAAATTAAGGATTCAAATACCTGTTAGATAATTTCATAATGTAAATTAAAAAATTTAAATAAACTTATTTAATAAGAATAATTGTAATAAATGATAAAAAATTGTAATTATTTTTATATTTAAAAACTATGTTTATTATTTATTTTTATTTATCATGTTTAAATCTTTAAATATTTTTACTAAATAATTTATTTTTAAATTTTTTCCCGAAGTGGTTAGTTTTTGCCTCCTCATAAAATGAAATATTTTTGAATAAAATGTTATTTTACTAAATTCTTTATGTGTATTCAAGTGGTGATAAATAGAAGAAGTAAATCCATACTAATAAAAAGATTTAAACACTATTGTAATTCCATTTAAAATATTTTGACTATTTTTTACAAGTTTAAATCTCTCTGAATCTAGATAAGGTTCTATCCTCCAACCATAAAAATAAAAATAATCCCTCTATCATTTACCAAAAATGAACCATGCCAATTTTTGTATACAAGTCCACCTATAAATTAATTTTAATGACTTGTCATGCATGTTAAGAGTTTTTTATATATTCCACTTGAACTAGTACAATCAAATGTTCAAAAACACATTTCATACTTAATATAATTTTGACTACTTGATGTGCCTCTAATATTGATTTAAACAACCATAAACCAATTAGATAGTGGTAGTTATCTAGGTTTCATCCAATAATTCTTGAAAGTGTAGATCTCTAACTATGGCTTGTAAATATGAGTTGTTTCTTTTGAATAAGACTCAAAATAACAACTACCAAATGGTTATGTAGCATTAACCAAATAATTTTTTTAGTAAAATTCATCCATATGCTTATTATAATATAATCATGAACTAATTATACATCACATAATATAATTATCATAATGTCACTCCATGGTGCATCCATCCAATTTCCATGCCTCTATATAAATGTGAATACAAGAAATTAACACACCTATAAGTTACATATGAAGTACAAGTTACATCACTATTTATTTAAAATTATGATAGGAAGCCATTAGTTGGGCATTGAAAATCTTACTATAGCTACTCAATACTACCAAAAGAAGATATGGTGGACATATGTGACCCATAAAAATTATCATAATCAACTAAAGGCCAATCCTATTGTATATGAATAGTGACATATTAAGATAGAAATATTAAAAGATGTAATCAGCTTCTTTTGATGACATGTGCTTTATGGTCAAATAATTTGAGGCTACGATTATATCTATGTGTAGAGTTTTAATAAAATAATGAAATTCAAATAATAATATGTAAAAAATAATTACAATAAGGTCAAATGTATGTATGTGCATATTTACATATATAATTCTTAAGGGCATATAAAATGTGAACATGGGGGTTATTTTTTAGGAAATTTATTAAAAAAAAGCCATATTTACACTTAAACATAATTTATAAGTTCAACTCACACCTCAATAAGTTGTACAAATGAAATCACATTAACAAAAAAATCCTATGTCTGCTCCTACCCGTATAGATAAAGGAGTCTCAAATGAGGTCAATAATGAAACAAAAAAAATATCATCATTATTATATAATATATATATAATTACATGCATATACATAAATTAAAACTTATAACATTCAAAATTACTTTATATATATATATATATATATATATATATATATATATATATATAGAAACATCAACCAAGTAGTTGTAGCAATATATGAGCTACAAGACGATTCACAATCTGGCTAGGAAAAAGATGGTATTGTCTCCTATTATAACCTTAAAAATTACATATATATTATTGTAATTTATTATTATGTAAAATAATTATTATATTTTAAACACTATTTATAATTTAACAGGTTTAACAAAAAAAATTACATGTAAAATTTAAAAGATTGCAAAGGTACAGGTGAGATTTCCAAACCAAATGTATGTTTCAAAAAATTAGAAATGAATAGAAAATGAAATTATATTAGGTATTTGATCCATATTTTTCATGTTTGATCAAATTTGATCATGCCCCATATATATGCCATTTCTAAATACTAAAAATTTCAAAAGTTGAGCTTATGATACTAGGTGTTGTGTTAATATAGCTTTCACTGACATTCCAAAAATGTTGTATGAGTGATTAACCCTCCAAAACTGACCCCAAAATTTAGATTTAGTAATAAATCCATCAAATACGTCCCTGAAATGCTATTTTTGTGGCATCCACATTTCAAGCTATGAAAATGCACAATGATAATTAATCATCATGTTTCTTACAATAAGGGTCAAACCATATCATCTATCCAATTAGAAACACCACCATAATTGGTTTACATCAAATCCTTCTCCTCATCTAATTTCAATTTCAGTGCATATATCACCAAAAAATATACATTATTGTGGTCGAGTAACAATGTTAGTTGGACCATCTCTATGTCCACTCTCATAAACATTAGTATGGGAAAATTGGATCGTATGTTACATGAGGGTGTTAGTAAGTGTGTTAAGTGCATGTAAACTATCAATCTCTACAACATCCTTCATTTTAGAGGGGATTATCTTAGGATAAAGTGGTTATTTTATATATATTACCATAGGTTGATTAGGCATATGATATGCACCCAACCTATCTTATTGAAAGCCTTTTTATTATCCCTAAACACTCTTAATAATAAAATTAATAAAGAATTTCATTCAAGATATTAAACTTGCATTAAATTTTACTTAAAAAATATTAAGGAAACTCATTGTTATTATAAGGTGGGACATCATACCCATGCACACTTAGTCCCAAAAATTCTTTCTCATCAATGAATGGTGATAGTAGTGGATTGGAAAATGTTTGAATTACATTAGAGAGATTTTTTTATGTTTCAAATTAACCACTAAAATTTTGAAATTATCATAATATAGGAATTAAATCTCTCTATAATATTCCCATATATCAATTTAACATGTTACTATTTAATTGAATTCACCTACAGTAAGGTAGGGGTCCCATGTTGTGGGATTACTGATTATTTTTGAGGGGGTGCTACTAAGAAATTGTAGGATTATTTTTCATTTACAGTCCTACATTCTTTAAAAAAATTTAAAATATACATTTCTAAAAAAATTCAGAGTATTTTAATTTAAAAAAAAGTTATTTTAAAATAAATAAACAAATATGATTAGATACAAAACTACAATTGGAGACAACAAATTCATATTATATGAAATAAAGAGTTTTTAACATTATATTACAAAAATTGTAGTTGAATACAAGTGCAAATATAAATGCATCTTAGTAAATATGCATTACAAAAAACCACCAATAATGCCATGATATACATGATTCAAAAATGCCAACAAGTCTTGTCCATGAAAACTGATGAATACATCTCTAGCTTACTTTGTGGCACTTGCAGTCAAAAACACCAAGAAACACATTTCATAGTCAGACTTCAAAATTGAATTTAGTAAGCACTCATTCTATTTTTAATAAACTAGAGAATTAAACTAAAATATTTGAGTGGAGAAGTAAACTCACCGAAGCAGATATTCATTGGCGCTAAATAAATTTTAGCTTAATTTGAATCTATTCAATAAAAGAATTATGTGTCTTTAATTTAAATTGTAGATAAAAAGACATGGTGGTTAACTAAAATTTGATGGTCATTTTGTAAAGTAGAAGAGATTCCTTTGTATAATTTACATGTAATTTAATAGTTCATAGAATTTTTATAACCAATTTCAAAGGGTTACAAAATTAATCATTTGCATTACTTTGAAGGCAAGATGTTTAGGCAATCACCGAGGGAAATTAATTGATTGTCTATTTACTTTACTACCAACTATCCCATGCCAGATTTCATTTGTGGATACGTGATTAAATTTTTTAACTTAAATCCCATTTCCTACCAAACATTAGTAATGTTTGATAGATTTTATCTTCGAAGTAATCTACCTCATCTACTGTGCACATGGTGAAGTGCCATAGATTTTTAAATCCATTTTTGTGAGTACATTTTTGACCTCATAAAGTTAAATAAATCAAAAACTCAACCTATTTTCATGTTACGTGAAATTATATAATACATTATAGGCATAAAAATTCATTTAATTTTGTTAAAAATTTAATATTATTTCTATACTATTAATAATATATAGATATATTATAGTTTTTATAATCTTGATAAATTAAGTTTTTGTGATTCTTGTATTGAAATATTTTTTTCAAGATTATAGATGCGTGGCTTATAGTTTTCTATTTAAATCCAATTGATTTTACATTGATGTGTTTTGGACAAATATTTTTTAATGTAACCAAGTTTGAAGGGCTACAAAATTTATCATTCACATTACTTGAAATTAATTGGTTGTCCATCTGCTTTACTATTCCATGTCCTTTGCCAAGTGTCATCTATAAGACCAAATTTAATGCTTCATGACATGTGATTTAACCTTCTTGATATATGATTACAAATTTTAATTTAATTCTTATTACCTACCAAACATTTTTAATATTTGATATATTTACTCTTCAAATTAATCTACCTCATCTGCTGCACACATGGTGAAGCATCACAAATTTTTTAATTTGTACTAATGATCACATTTTTGACCCCATAATGTTAAATGAAGTAAAAACTCAACATATTTTAATGTTACATGGAATTATACAATAAGTTAAAAGAATAAAATTTCATTTAATTTTATTAAAATTATAATATTATTTCTGTATTATTAACAATATATAGATGTATTGAAATATATTATACTGAAATATATAATATATAATACTGATTTTAACCTATATTAACTTATAATAATAATAATAATAATATTGATTAATAGTAAAATATATTTTACAAAATATATAATTTATATATAATATTAATATATAATTAACTCTCTTATTAATGGGTCAACCATAGTTAGAAAATAAAGCAAAATTGGAAAGCAGAACTAGATTCCACCACTTGTAGGATGGTTCAAGCTAAACTTTGATTATTTGTAACTACAATATATCCCTCATTTGAGAAATTTCCAATAAAATCTAGGGTGGTAATGAAGTGGAAGCTCAAGTGCTAGAAAGTGGGATTGATCTCACAATCTAGTGTGACATTCCAAAGTTGATTGTGGAAGGTGTCTCACTGGTCATTATTTTGGAAATGAAGAAGAAAGAAACTAACTCTTGACACTTATAAAACATACTAACAAACACTTGGATGAAATTAGAGGCTTTTTCCTTGGTTTATTTTATTTATTAGTTATGGGAAGCAAATGTGCCAGCTAATTTTCTAGCAAATTGTGGTATTGATCAAGTTGAAACTTATAGGGTTAACAATATGCGGGAGGCATGGGAAGATTTTGCATCCCTCTCCCTAATTTATTTGGGCTGAATTTTGTCTCTAATCTATCCTTTTATATTGCTTTTGTTAAATATTAATTTCAAAGAATTGATAGTTTATTTAGAGGGGGTTTATTTTAGTAGAGTTATAGTTTTGGTGGAGCCTATTTAACAACTTTTCTCTTCCATAATCTCATCATTCCCTACTAAATATCCCTCTTTATTATTAGTTCATCTAGGAATGAATTTTATTTATGTCATAATGGAAATTTTATTGGAAGGGATGGAAGTAGTACACAACATGAGGGAGTCTAAAGACTTCCTTTGAGCACAATCATTTCTTGGTTCTCTTAACTTTTTTAGTAGTTTGATGAGAATGTTTTCCATTTCCTTGACTTCCTTGTTTACCATGGCTATTAGGGTCCTCAAATATTCCTATGGAAAAAATCATGAAAATCACCTTAGTTACGCCATGAATTTATAGTGGTAGCCAAGTGAGGGAGATGGTTTTTAATGGACCAATTTCAAGGGCTCGTCTGAAGCATATTTTTTTGGATGCTGATGGAAGATGTCCTTAGTGCCATCGTAGATGCCCTTGGATAAGATTTTTTTCATAAAGAGCACACTCTAGGGTTAACTCAGAGATTGTTGTTGTCTTTGCATTAAATTTGATGTTTTTAGTCTCTAACTTAGAGGTGGTGGCATGGGTGGTTTATTTTTGGTTGTGGCCATAGTTTTGTGTAGGGTTAATTAAGAAAATTATGATGCATGATTTATCTCCTCTCCCTAGTTTGTTGTTTTTAATTACACACAGCCTTGGTCTTATTCCTGTAGTGTCTTTTAGAGTGTTGGAAACTCATTTTATGATTATTTTAGGGTTTTTGGAAGATTTAAGAAGAAAGGTAAGTTATCAAGATCCCATAGAAGGGAAATTTTTATCTATTCCTCCCATGGCCCATTTATAGAGCTCAATCCCAAAATTCTTCTTGATGTGAGCAAGCTGCCATGAAAAGACTAGGGTTAATGTAGTGAAAAAATTGGTCAAATGGGTTTCTAGGGGTCAAATTATGGTGCCTCATTTGTTTAACAAGTCTTTGATAGAGGAAACTAGGCTATACAATCCTATTATTGTCAACTCCTCTTTAGGATTTGTTTTAGGTGGTAAAGGTCCTAAAAAGTAGATGAAATGTGAAGTCTTGGGTGAGATGGAGTATAATGTCTATAAAGGTCATGAACTCATCTTCTTGGATGACTTTAATGATGAAATTCAAGTGGGTGTTAACCTCTAATGCTGGTTTATGTCCTATTTTATATTCATGTTGGTTAGGTCCTTTATTTTGGTCTTGTGTTGGTTTTTTTGTATGTTGGTTATAGTTTCTTGTATTCCCTTTTTCTAGGGTCTTCTATGTGGCTGGTCATTGAAAAAATTTCATTTGTTATGTTATTTTATGTCTTGTCCTATGGGTATTTCTATGTAAAATTATCTCTTTTGGGTTAGGGGTCCTATACAAACCCCATAATTATCTAGAAAATATATAATTAATTAGTTTAATATTTAAAAATATTATGATATATATTATATGCCAATTATATTTATTTAATAATTAATATAGTTTATTTGTGTGTGTATGGGTAAGAGGGTTTATGTGAAGTGAAAGAGTGTAAATAGACAATTAAACCTACTAGTTACTCTAAACCCATGACAATGTCAAAATAATTTCATCTAAATTAATTATGGGCACAAACCTATCAGGATCTAAATCACCATGCAATACTTTAGTCTATGATGACTTGCATTCTTCATGTAAAGAGCTAGCCTCTTAGCATAATATCTATGTAAAATTGTTACTCTTTTGGTTTTGATTAGGAGGCATCTGTATTCACTAGATAAGGAGCTTAGTTATGGGTGATCAAATTTTGTATTGGTGATTGTAATGGATAAATTGCTTTCACTACAATGGCACTAAAAACATTAGAAGTGACCAATAATAATTTTAGGTTTATAAATATGATAAAAATTTGAAGTGAGCTTATATGTTTGAAAGACACCATCTATTCCAATGTGTATGCCTATTATTATACCACCACCACTTATTTCTCATAATAATTAGTATTAATGTTAAAGATTCAAAAAATGTGGATGAAACTGAACTTATTATGCAAGAGCCTATTATTTATAAATCATTACCATCAGTTCCAAATTTCCATGATGATAATTTTACTTCTATTTTCATATTTGAACTTATATAATTTTCATTGTACTATGGTCTTGCAGTAGATTATTAAACATTTTATAATTTTGATGATCTCCTAGATGTGATCCAAAAACCATGGTAGGAGACCCATCAAGTGTAATTTATTGTGACAAGTCTATTTCTATTTTATTGGATTGAAACTCTATAAATTATACATATCTACATTTAGATACAATCTATAAATGGAAATTCTATATATAGAAATACTATATATAGTAAGTATTCTGAGGTAGACTGCTTATACCCTCACGTAACCATAATTTAGATAAGCACACAAAATCATTTCCCAAGAGGTCTTTGAGTTACTACATATAATTTTTTGTCACTTATTTTAATTACCATTTTGGGGTTGAATTCATCTCTAAATATTAGTTCATAAATTCAATAAAGGTGACTCACCCTCATAGATATTTGAATTGGTGAGTTAAATTATCTCAAAGGTATTCTAGGGGGGATAAAAATTGAGTAAAATCCATATTAGACAATTTACTTATGTTACATCTTCAAAAATGTGGATAAAACTCCACTTATTATGCAAGATCCCATTATTTATAAATCATTACCATCATTTCCAAAGTTACGTGATTATAATTTTACTTCTATTTCCATTATTGAACGTCTATAATTTTCATTGTATGTCTTCTAGAATAGATTATTGAACATTTTTCTAATTATGATGATCTCCTGGATGTGATCCAAAACCCATGGTAGGATACCCATCAAGTGTAATTGGTTTGGACTCGTATAAGTCAGGGATTGACCAAATATGCTCAGGGGTTGCTTACAAGTGTAGGGAGAGTCTGATATGAGTTGACGCTCAGCGAACTTCAGACTAAGAAGCACCATAGGCTTTTTGAATCTAATTTTTCTTTATGAGATGGATTTTTTAATATAGCTCATTGTGACACCATCATGTTCACTGTTTGATTAATATCAAATTTTGGTTTACTCAAATTAACATTATAAGATGGTTTGATCTTAAATTTTCATGTATTGGATGAGGCTAATGTAGTTTCCCCAAACTTTACTATCTTGTTTAATAAAAAGAGTTTCAGTTTTTTATCATGCTTAGAGTTACCCAACTGTTTCTCATAAATCAAAAATTTTAGTGTCACAAAATGTGATGGCAAGGGATGAAATGATACCTCTAATGCAAGAGGGTTATGCAAGACATATTTTGAATCAAGTACATATTTTGAGTCAATGAGAGATTTTTTTTCCTCCAATGCTTTAATAATTTTTAATGAGAATTGTCAAAAATACCCACCTTGGTTCCTTTACCTTGATTTATAATATTTTGTCTCAAATACAAATCTTAATATATAAAGACATCTATAAAAGGATTCAAGTCTAGTATATAATAATATATGAAAATCTATTTATATAAATAACCTATATAAATAGAAAGTGTTCTTGTGATAGTTTGAAATGATCTTGGTCATCATATAATGGATCAGTCATTAAAATTCCTTAGAAATGATTTACAAATGAGTCAATAGATGAAAATGTAATTGATCATCTTGGGATGTACCAATTAATCATCAAAATGCATTTAAAAATCTTCCTAAATGAGTATGTTGCTATTTTATTAGAATGAAATTCCCTAAATCATATAAATCTACATTTAGATACAATCTATAAATGAAAATTCTATACAAAAATACTATATATAGTAAGTGTTCTGAGGTAGCTAAAAATGGTGTTGATCATCTTGGGATATACCACTCTATAGTAATCTAAATCTACTCAAACATCAAACTACCTAAATAAGATCTAGAGCCATTATAATTAAATGCAATAGATGAATTCATAATTCAAATCAACATTATAATCCTAAAGCTAAATGTTCTAAATCATGATTAAATGAAACATGAAAACAAGAGGATTGGATTGATTACCTTAGACTCAGAATTTTGACATTATGTTGGAATGATCATGGATTGTTTATGATGGATTAGATTGGTATGGAGACTCTTGATCACTTTAATATTTGGACATGGATTTTCTATATTATTTTTAGTTATATCCAATAGAGGAATGGAGTTGTATAAATATAAAGAGGAGGGAAGGATCAATGGTTGAGTTTCAAATTTGGCTTGGGGAGATCAAGGGTTAGGAATTAATATTGAAAACCTATAGATTTAGAGGATTTTAGAGAGGAAGAATGATAATAGAGAGGATTCTAAAATTGAATAATTATAAAATCCTCTTAGGGACTTATTAATATTAGGTACGGGATTAGATAGGGATTAGGGACTAAGGTTGTAGGAGAGCCTAGGAATAGGCTAGCGTAGGTGAGTAGGTGGGCTATGGGAATTTAAAATTATTAAATAATAGATAAGTGGGGATTAGGATAAAATAATGGATATTTAGGATATTAATTAATTGATTTGTATTGATGGATAAGGTTAGTAGATGGAAAATAATGAAGGGTGACATTAGATAAATAATTAGAAAGGGGTGATAAATTAGTGGGATGAAAGGGAATAAATTAGACAAGTGGAATTAGTGTCGACTAATAATAATATTAGTGATGTTAAATGGAGAGAGAAAATTTAGATACATACATCTTAGGATGTACCTATTAGTGGACAAAATTCCCTTGAAAATATTCCTAAGAGATATAATTAAATCTTGTGTTTCAACAGTAACATAATTTATATAGTCTTGATATATGAAATTTTATGGCACTTGTATTGAAATATTTTTTCAAGAGGAGTAAAGTTAATTGGCTTACAATATCTTGTTTAAATTTAATTAATTTTATATGGATGTTATTTGGCTAGGTATTTTCAACCCCAATATTGGGATTCAAAGTTAAAGTACTTGTGTTGTTGGCCGAAATATTTAACCTTGACTTTGCATTGAGATATCACACAACTTGTCATGAATGAAAAGTTAATGTTTATAGATTGGTATGGCATAGACTTCTTATTCCCTCAAATAACCATAATTTAGACAACCCCACAAAATCTTTTCCTAAGTTTAGGTCTTTGAGTTAATAGGTATTATTTTAATTACCATTTTGGGGTCGAATTCATCTCCAAATATTAGTTTGTAAATTCAATAAAGGTGACTTGCTCTCACAAGTATTTGAGTTGGTGAATTAAATTATCTCAAAGGTATTAAATGGGGGATAAAAATTAAGGAGTCAAATCCCTATTAGATAGTTTAATCATGTAATTTAATGAACAAATATAAATAAACTTTTTAGATTAGAAAAATTATAATAAACAAAAAATGTTTGTAAAAGAAATTATATTCAAAAACTATCTGAGCTTCTATTTATGTTTAAATATTTAAATATTTTTATTAAATAATGTACATTATTTAAATGTTTAATATGTTTAAATATATAAATATTTTTTTAAAATAATTTTATATGTGACAAATTTTTATATAAAGTTTTAAATTATTATAGAATTAAATTTTTTTGCATGATTCAAAATTAAGGTTAAGTTTACCTTTTTCTCTTTTCATTATTTTCTCTCAATTTTTATCTCTCCCTTTAAAAGGTTAAAAAACATTCTTTTATTGACTGTTAGGTTAACTATGGTATTAGTGGTGGAAGCGTTGACCCCTTTTTCATTATCATTTCTGTAGGTCCTTTTGATTAGGTATTTAATCTATGTAATGTATTATTTTACTATATATAAAATGTGTGATTTGTTTGGCTTGACATGACCCTTTTATTCATTGTTTACCACTTTATGTTATGAAGTCACTATCAAATAGACCTAGATTTTTGTTATGAAATGGGTGAGATAATGAAATGGCAGAGATTATGATTGTTTAGCGCTTACTTGTATTCAATAGGGACCAAAATGGTGAATGTGAGGGTAAAGTATACATTTTTTATTAACTGTAAGCAAATAATTAAATGGTAGAGATTAGGATTGTTTAGCACTTCTATTCAGTAAGGACCCAAATGGTGAATGTGAGGGGAAAGCAAACATTTTTTATTAACTGTAAGCAAATAATGAAATGGAAAAGATAATGAAATGGTGGAGATTAATATTATTTAGCACTTACTTGTATTCAATAGGGATCCAAATGGTGAATGCAAGGGAAAAACAAACATTTTTTATTAACTTTATGTAAATAATGAAATGGTTGAGATAATGAAATTGTAGAGATTAAGATTTTTTAGCACTTATTTATATTCAATAGGGACCCAAAGGGTGAATATGAGGGGAAAGTAGACATTTTTTAATAATTGTAAGCAAATAATCATAGTAAAAAAGTGTCCTAATGCGAGAGGGTTTCAATGGTTCCACCCTGTCTCTATCTCCTCGCATCATTCATCTATTGGCTTTGTTTAGGATACTACAAATTGTTTATGTTTTATATTGAATTAAAAAAATCATGTTTTGGCTTGTTCTAGACTATTATTATTTGAGTTTCATTGTTTCTATTTTAGATTGAGTTGAAAAGTCATTTTTTGGGGTGGTGAACTTTTCCCTTATGCCACATCATAAACTTTAATGAATGAATGATTAAATAACACCTAGCATTATTATTTGGGGTGGTGAAGTTTTCCATCATGCTTCAATATTCTTAGGTAGACGGGTCCTATACATCATTATATATTAAAAAATAGCTTAAAAAATAAGAGCAACTATTATTTAGTGAGAAGTTTTTGAGGGGTGGGAAGTAGCAAGGGGCTAAAGATTTATATGCTTGCTCCTTTTTTTTGGTTTCTAGCTATTATTTACATCTAATAAAAATTTCTTATTTTTTTTTAAATAAATTTTTTGTAGTAAAATCCTTCTAATTTCTCTCAGCAACATGTATTGCACATAATTTTTGTAGTATTCAAAGCACATCTAGATATATTTGGAGTATCTAGTACATGTCTTTGGATCACCCTGTATAGGTCTTTAGAGCATTCCTATACTTATTCGAAGCACCCTATGTATGTATTCAAAGCACACCTAGAGTATCTTTGGAGTGTCTTCAAAGTATTCAATCTTCATATCTCACTTATAGAATCCTCAAAATTATAGCCAAAAGAGTTGTAAAAACTATATTATCTTCTCAAAATTACCCCATCATTGGGATGTGTTATTTTACTCAAAATTACGCCATCCTTGGGATGTGTTTCTGTACTCAAAATCATCCCATCCATCGGATGTGTTACTATACTCAAAACTGTGATATTCAACCAAGTTATACACAATAACAAAGTAAATAATCATCAATAATTTACATACAAACAAGGAACAAATTACATTCATATCATATTTAAATCAGAATTTTACTATTAAATGTAATACAATATATAATGAAACACAACAATATATGGATATTTTATATAACTATGATGAGCTATATGAAATGTTCATCATTTCTCCCCACACTTTACCTTTTTCAAGTCCTCTTTTAAAAAAGTGGGATGACTTATCTTTAATCCAAATTTATTGATTTAAACCTCGATTCAAATCATAAACTTCAAAATGATGGCCCCAGTCATAGTGGCCCCTTGGCAAGAATCTAAGATCTCTAAAAAATGTAGACACCCACACTTTAAATCCAACTTCTGATTGAGAATTCCAACACCACCATGAAGATAAAGTACATAAAATGATAAGAGGCCTAAACCTCATCCCAATCTAAACATCTGAACCTCTTTCCTCTAAGCATTGAGTGATTATCTAGCAAACTACGTTGGTTCTTCTTAGACTCCATTTAATATTGGTGGGGCTGAAGACTTCCCTATGATTCAAATCAAAAATTAATGTCTCCCTCTTGGTAATACTTGCATTGAAACTAGTGGCATAATGATGGTTTAGAAATGATCTAAAAGCACCAATATCAGATCTCAATAACTCATAATGCTTGTTATTCATATACATATGATATAGTGGTTGAAAAGAAGAAATAAATTTCTTTGCTTCTAAAAAGTGTGGTCTCTTGCATAGCCCAGTGGTGTTTTATAATTTTAGAAATATATTATTGGCCTGTTTCTATGCCATTTGGTTCCTTAGAGTGGAGAGAAAGGCACACAATTATGTCTCTCTAACAAATAAATTTATTAGAAAACTAGATTGATATCCTAATAATAAATTGAAATTATAGAACTCACAAATGGCATCCTATTTTTTTTCAATTCTCTTTATAAAAATGTCCATAAATACATGCTCATCTTTAATGATATGTGAAAAACTAAGGAAAATTAAATAAATTTGTGATTTATAACACTACTCATATAAGAAAATAACATAAACTGATGAAGGTTATGTGCATACTAATAGTTTCTTAGAAATATCATAGATGTGTTAGATAGAAGCTTGTGCTTTCTACAATTGCAGTTGGAATTCTACCAATTTCTTATGAGATTCTCCCTTAATTTTGGCATTTTCCTCCTTCAAATTTTGAATTTTCTTTTGGGTAATATGCCAGACATAGATTATTTCATGTAATAAAATAGGTAAAGCAGGAACAAATCTTGTTACACCCTTTATCTAAACTATAATCTCCCATGTTTCTCTTTGCATGGCCAGAATAGAGGCTTGTAACTCATAATTTTGAGTGATGTGCTCTATTAATTTTTTAGTATGTTGGGAAAACATTGTATTTCTATCAGAGATACTTTATCTCAAATTATTAATCAAATTTCACTTATCAACGTTGGTATTTTGTAAATTAGTAATTTGAATGTCCTTAATTGCAAGATAATTATGCAATTTACTCAATTCTTAGGTCTGTGAAAACATTACATTATGGACCTTAGTATGTTCTTCTTATATTCCTTGAATAATTATTTCTTATTCACTAAATATAGTAATAGATTATTCCCACTTTTGTTTTAAATTAGAAATCATCAAGACCTTACCTTTCAAAGTTGAACAAATAACATCTAACTATGTTTGTTGTAGTCTGATTATTTCCTCATGGCATGATGAAATTATTTTTCTTCATTGATAGAATGTGGATAATATGGATCTTATTCAATCTATGGTTCTATACCCTTATCATTAATAGAGGGCATAAGATGCTCTGATTCTTGAGCTACAACTTCTTCTGCTAGGGTTCCCTTTACAAATACAACTTCTTCTATAGCCCACACATCTTCTTATTCTTCTTCTTCTTGCAAGATAATTCAATGAATTCATTAGAGTTTAGTTGGAGGAGGATGAGGGGTGTCTAAATAAATTCCTATTTGTCACTTTGATCTCTGACATAGTATCTTCAGAACAAATGGTGGTGGAGATTATCTTTTTATAATTTGAACTATGGGTTCTTCATTCCAGATTGTAGTGGAAGTAGGAGAGGTAGGGTGTGGTGTCTTTTTGGTAGGAAATGGAGAAAATTTTTGGAGGAAAGAGAACCAAGCCTTTTCACCCCTTGGTTTACTAAGAAAATAATGGTGACAAATGAGTGTAACCAAACCATGATGGCAGGTAGACCCAGTACCTCATCTTATCTTCTAATAAATATTAACCAAAAAATTTTGAAGGAAAGAGGGGAGATTGGTCTTATATTCTTTTCAAATATCTCCTTTTATTGAGTGAATGAGTCTCATATCATCTCCACCCACTATTGTAAACTAACCATCTTAAGTGATATATTTCATTATCTAGAAAACAATATTTTGCTAAGGTTGAGGAAGATTTTCTTTCAAAATTCCCTTGGCCATTCCTTGGGAGAATTTGTTCAATGTAGGGTATGGCTCATTTTCTATAACAAACATATAAATTTAGTCATATAAAATGTAAAAATTGGTAACTTGAGTGTGGCTTGTGACACCCAACCCTTATGTCCCTCTTGCTTTCTCTCATGACCCTCATAAGCATCTCTTCACTGATTCTCAATCATCTATAGCCTTCCAAACTTGATCCCAACTAAGCTAGACCCCTTTTTACATGACTAATATATCCCTCAGGTCCCATAAATTGAGGATAATAGTGCCACTCATGTCTACTTTAGCACTCTTGTCCAAATGCATTTTTAGCCCCAATGATCAATTTCTTTTTATTCCCCATCCTTCTCCTTTTTGTCTTAATGCAAGCACATTCAACCCATGACCAATAGATCCCTATAAAATCCCATTAAAATATCATTTAGAGAGGGTTGTAAAATATCACTAAGAAGAGTACTCAAGAAATCTTCCCTATTCTCTGCATATAGACAATCAATATACTTACAATCTTATTCAAATCCTTACACCAGTCCCTAAACACCTCAAGTATATCTAGTTTATAATTTTGTATATTCATACACTTAATTTCACAAATCATATCAAGTGGGAGAACTACATATATCTTTATCCCTCTTTAGAGTATTGGTATATAGGCAGTGTGCCCAGATAAAGAGTGTGGATACATGTTTAGTGAGTCTTACACATACTAACCCCCCCCCCCCACTCTTTCTAAAAATTATTCAAATCATAATATATTATAGTGTTTGAATAGAAATTATTCTCTACAAGGAGATCTATAGACTTCTAATTGTTGAAACATTATGGATAGGGTCACACAAACCTAGTGAACAAAACCTAGAAAGTTCAAATCCTTAGGACAATAGTGGCAGAGGTGAACTACAATACTAGTGCCACTTATATATAATTTTAGTGCTCCTAAATAATTATAAAATGAAGGTTAGATATTAATTTGTGATAGTGTCTCAGTCTTGAATAGTGAATCTCAAACCCTATCTTAGTTGTATTAACCAGTTTCTAGCTAAGTCTTATTTTCTCCATCTTATTATTATTTTTAAAAAAGTCAAAATTACAATCTAATTTACACAAATTAGTAGCTTAATTATTATATATCTATTTACTAATTTTACTACTTAGATCTTTTAACTAAATTAGGAATAATACATCAATATTCTCAAATAGGTTAAATTATTTGATGAACTTGACTTCATTTGCATATAAAAACCCTAGAAACCCTAAGCTAAATTTCCTACTACTTTTTCTTATATTTTTATAATTTTTCACCTACATAATAAAATCATAAATTAGCATTAAATTTTAAATTTTTCTAGTAATTTTAAAATAATTTTCTTTCAAACCCTAGTTGCCCATACTAGGTTCCATTATTTTCTCAGTAATTTTTCAATAAAATTCTAATTTTTTACTAGCATATCTAATTCAAAAATTCACTTAAAATTTTAAAATTTAATAGTAATTTTTAAAAATAGCTATTTTTCAAAACCCTAGTTTCATATACTAGGTCTCTCTAAATCACAAATTTTTGAATAAATTTCTAATTTTTTACTTGAATACTTAACTCAAAAATTCACTTTAAATTTCATAGTAATTTTTCAAATAATCATCTTTCAACCCTAGTTGCATATAATAGATTTCATTACTTATTGAGTTATCACCTTACATCTAAACTTAGATTTCACATCAAAATAAAAGTGATCTCACTTATTTCCAAATATTTCTTATATTTCTTGGAAATAACAAGGAGACCATACTTGGTCCTATCATGTACATGAATGATGAAGTTTACCATATGTTAATGCAAAGTTTCATTATTTCTCTTTCATGCTTAATTTTCATAATAAGGGAGGATATTAAAAAATTTATTTCTAAACATGCACAAGATTTCAAATGGAAAATTTTCCATACTCTCTCTCTCTCTCTCTCTCAAATGGAAAAAATTTCAAGTTTATCATGCTAAACATATTAGAAATGTCATAGCACATGCCAAAGTTTCTTATGCATTCATGAAAAAATTCATGCTCTTTATCCCTTAATTTTTATCTCTCATATAATTTTTTTTTCAATTTTATCATGTTAAACACATTAGAAATGTCATAGAACACACCAAATTTCTTTATGCATTAATGCATAATTCCATGCTCTCTATCCCAAACTTGTTAGCTCTCATGTAGAATAATCTTTATAAACATATTGTTATACAACTTGTAACTCCAATTACATGCATTTAATCCCTTATATATGGTTTCTATCTATATGTATATAACTCTTTGGCTACTTTTGATTATTTACATAAGCTAACAACTACCTCTCAAGTTTCAATGTCATATATTATTCACAGAAAATAATTTCCTTCTCCTCCTCTTCCCCAAGAGGGTGATAGCTACTTTACCTCTAACCAAGTCCATGCTATCACCCCTCCAAAAGGTGAGGCAACCTATACTATTTTTCTTGATGGATACATTCAGTCTATAGCTTCTTCAAATCCTGTTCAACATATGTGCTTACATGTTCAATTGAAAGCAACTAGGGTTTGAACTTATGAGACTCTAAAAGATCAAATCACTAGTATGAGCAAGTTAATTTTATATTTACAAATGCAAAATAATATGTTACATGAAAATATCATAACATTTGAAAATCATATTATAATAAAAAATCCTCAAAGTCACCCTAGTGTTAATCATGTATATGCACCTTCACCTAATCAATTGGTTTCAAGTAATGTTACATATAAAAATAAGAAATCAAAATAAATTAACTCTAAAAGTAGTGATTTAAAATGTATTTAACAATAAAATAATATTTCAAGTGAGGTACTAAGGGAAATGATTAAATCTAACTTGATCAAACTACCTCCTCTCTAATGAGAAGATCCAAGTATTATTGTACATATCATAGAATGCATGGGCATCACATAGATTCATGTTTGGCATTGAATAAACATATATAATAGATAATTGGTAATGAGAAACTTATACAAGGTGAATCAATTAATCCATGGTGACATAGTGATTTATTATTTTTGGGAAATTGGATGTTTAATTCTTAAATAATAAATGGGTCTGAGTAGATAAAATAAATAAATAATATGTAGTAATTAAACCACTAATTTATTTAAATAAGTTGGTTTTTTGAATTTTATAAAAATAGTAATGAGTGAGAGAAAATATGACTTAGCTTATTTTGGGCTCTTATGGTTGAGATAGAATATGATACTGGAGGAACAGGGCTAGGACACTATCATACACTAAGATTTGGACTTTTTTGTGATTAGACAGGATCATCAAAAAAAAGACACCCTACTATCTGATGCTAAAGTCTTGGTATTATCAATGTTTTCCAAACTACTCATAGATATATTATTTTGAGGTTTTGTTCATAGTGTTTATGTAAACCTATGTACCAAATTTTATATCCTCATTGTTAATGGAACTCCCTATAGAGATAATTATTCATGTTCTTGCATCTTCTATGCAATAAAATGGAATTTTGGTAAATAGGTAAAATGGGTTAGTGTGTAAAAGATACATTATATACACTTCACACCACGTGTGTGGGCACACTACCTATATACCAATACTTTGAGGAGGGATCAAGTTATATGTAATTCTCCTATTAAAGTGCTTGGTGCAAAGTGTGATGAAGATGCAAGTAAATATTAAACTAGGTGTACTTAAAATGACTAGGGATAGGTGTAAAGGTTTGAATAATCTTGAAATATTATTAGATGGCTATATGTAGAGAATAATAGAAATTACTTGAGTAGTCTTTCTTGTATTCTTGATTCTCTCTTGTAAATGAGTGCCAACCCTTCTAAATAAAATTTGGATGGCCTATTATAAGGGATTTAATGATATTTAGTTAAATGAATTCAAATTAGGCCAACATGAATTAGGATAAGGATCTAGGATAAAATGACCATTAGAACCAAAATTGTACTTGGAAAATAATGCAAGAAATAAGATACCCTAAGTTTCAATACTGTAGTTTAAGTTTGGTCACTATTATCTAGGGAGCAGGAGACCTATGGAAATGGATTTGTCATGGAAAGAGTAGCCTAGCTTAACAAGGGTTCAATATGAAAGGCTATATATGATTGAGAAACTATGAAAACATGCCTATGAAGGTAAATAAATCAAGCAAAATGGACCTATGGATTGGGTGTCATTATCCATACTTAAGTTATTATATTTGTCATTTTTCCCCACCTTCATTCTAATGATGTAGCAAAGTGAAATACTAGGATAAAGGAAAAATATAAAACATACCTGAACTTACCTATAAAGGTGAATCTCATGAAGTTGTGTGATGTTGGATATGCATAGAGAGAGCATGATGTAAAGTGTGAATCTATAATGAAAAACATAGAGTAAATCAGTCCTTATAAGATATTCTATATCTAAAATAAGAATATACAAAATCTAGGTAAGAGAGAAAGGAAGAAAAAGGAATAAATACACTTCATCAGGTACGTGAACTAATACAAAACCTATTGTGATGTTAGATTGTGTTGGGTGTGTACTATACCAAAAGTAATATCATGAATAGATTTGAGTGCTTAACTCTCTATAAGTGTGTGAAGAAAGCAAAATAAATCCTTTTGGCTCCATCATTGCCTACTAAGTGAAGCTAACAAATCATGCATGTCTCAATCAATGTTTGGACTGTGTGTCCAATCCCTTTGAATAGGTGGCTCAAAAATATAAAGGCTGACCCTTTGGTTCCATCATTTATTACTAAGTAAATCTAATGAATCATGAATGTGTCAATTGATATTTGGATGGTGTGTCCAATCCCTCTAGATACGTGTCTTAAGAATACAAAGGGTAACTAGTCTTTTGGCTCTATAATTACCTTGTGAAGTGAAGCTATGAATTAATATTAGTATAGAATATGTGTCATATGAGATGGCTCCTAAAACCCATGAATGTACTATGATCTAACAATGTTGGTGTGGATAGCCAAATGTATGCTGAAAACTAGGCCACTCTTTGGCTATTTCAAAAGATGAAGATTAAGCTCGTATGAAAGCCACTCTAAAACTAATGGAATAGGATTATGTGGAAGCCAAATTGAGAACTCAAGAAGTTAATATAATATGAAATCCTAACTTGAAAAAGGATTCCAACCTCCTGTAGATGGAGTAAGGCATGCAACTAATGAGAAATGCCTAAAAAATAAATTGAACTCAAAAAAAGGTGAAGATCAATGTGTTGCACACATTTCCATCAATCATTGGGGTTAGAACATGGATTCTAATATGGAAGTTATATAAACTACCTAATCTATAACTAAAATCAAGATCCATCATGTCATGCATGATGCCCACTATATCTGGATTCTCTAAGAAAAAATTGTAATTGAAACATGTTGAATATGGATTGTACTTCACTAACAAACTTGTGACTCAACTCACTTTTATATCTATTTTTAGAAAAACTAAATTTTTTTATATCTAGATAGGAACACTAAAAATAAGACACCCTATTATCTGATGGTGTAGTCTAACTTTAGCACCATTGCCTAGGGCCAAATATAGTAGTTGTTCTAGATTCTTTGATGTTTTCCTAGTCTATTCTGCCTAGTATGGTGTCTAGATTTTTTTGTGAGTGTTCTAACAATTGTTTTTTCAATCATTTGTGAGCTTTGATATTTATACCAAAACCCCTATTTGTTGTTCCTTCTTCTGAGGATAGGAATGAAGATCCATCAATGACTTCCCTCAAAAGAAAGAGCCCTAAAATTGTGTTATGTTGTATAAATACATGATATAGTAATGATACTTGACAACATATCTTGAGATATAGCAATATTTGTATAGATATATTTTTACATCAATAGGGGTATACCTAGATAGATATAAAAATTTAAAAACATGTATAATGTACTGAACTAGAATCAAAAGTGTTAGTTGTTAGTTTCTAGGAGGGATGGATCATGATGTCCATTATGGCATCCAAGAAATCAAGACAAATGCATGATATAAATAATGGAATTTTCAAACAAGGACAAAAAATCAAGAAACAAGCATACAAATCAAGAAGCATATAAGGGTTACCAAGGGACCAAGAAAACAAGTGACATGGGCACATGTCACTCATACTAGAAATAAAAAATACAATACATGTTTAAATTACACATACACATACCATAGAACAAGAAAAATTGTCACAAGGGCCATAGGCACATAAAATATTACAAACAAAGGACATTGGAAAATGTTCAAAGGTACACACACATGAATAGAAGCAAAGGACATTGGAAAATGTCCTAAGGCACACACAAGAGATAAGCATGAACTATAAATTCAATCCAATAAGCTATGCTAAGAAAGAAGAGAAATAATGCAATAATTAGAAAAATAGAATCACATCTAATTGATCAAAGCAAGAGTGAAAGTATGAAAGACATGTTAGTACAAGACTAGGTCTATGCCAAGAGATACACAAGTACTAGACACTAGTGAAATGTTGATAGAGTAATTTGTGTAAGCTAGTAAGTAATGTACATTAGCATGATAACTTGGAGTGTATAGTGTAGAAATGACATAACCTGGAAGGTGTAGTCATGTATAATATGCCCCTAGTGGGTATGTGTATCGGTGTGTGTCTCAAATGTAAAAGTAGAATTCCCACTTAATGGGTAGAGTGATGTAGTCAAGGATTTGGATGTCATTGCATACACTCAAAGAAGATCAACTGAAGCATGGTAATGTAGATAAATCAACAAAAAATAGCATGAAATAACAAACGTCAGTCCTAGCATAGTAGTAACAATGTAAATCATGTATGATGACTATAATTGAAATGGTTATTTGATATATTTGAATGTTTTTGGATTTTGAAATGTTATATTTTTTTTATATTTTTGAAATAAGTTATGTACAAGAAATACTAAGAAGAAATGATACTAACTGATGAGTCTTAGATGAGACTCCATGTCATGGTGTCATGTATCAAACAAAAGTATCATGTATGATTATGAAGCATGATGGAAAGGCTAAGACTATGATTCTAAAAGTTATGTGTATTGTAAATGCTCTAAAATATCTAAAGTAGAAACTAATTTTGGGGTCCCTTTATAACTATAATAAGTGGATGCAACTAAGGGACTCTTAGGGACCCATATGGAAGTAAGAAGAGTTATCTAAAAGTGTGATTTATGTTTAGAAGCATAAGATCTCAATGTTACTACTTTGGGTGTGAATATTGTAGCTATAATTTGTCTAAAATATTGAAGTTGTGGAGGTGTATGAACTCTCTATATTGGTGATGGTTGCCTCAACTGTGTCTGAACCTATACCAGAGGAAAAACTATAACTAGTGGGGAAACTAAAACTAGTGAAAAAGCTAAAGTTGGTGACTATATAGGAGATGGATCTAAATTAGGAAGTGGTAACTCATATGGAATTCCACCAACTATAATAACCTAATTAGTGTGAATGAATTTCATACATCTATGAATTTTAGATGGTACTACTTGAATTTTCTTAATCTATGGGTGACCAAGTAACATATAAAAAACTCCTACATTGGGAACTATAGTAAAATGTGTGGTCATATGCGTTGGATTAGTCTATAAAAGAGGTAAAATCTCACTTAATGAACTCTATATGTGCCCACTGAATCTATTGATAACTATATCTATCAGAGTGATATCCTAATTTGAATAGCCCAAATGCTACAATAATGTAATGGTGCACATGTTGACACTGAAACCATTATTGATGAGATTTGAATGGGTTAATTATGAATATCTGCTCAGATAAAGAGTACATTGCAATCTAAATTATCCTCAATAATATCTTGATTTGAGAAGGATATCAAGGTTCTAGTTGGAACCCTGGACTCATACACACCTATTATACTGCTAAAAGGATGTGACTCAATTAAAGGTGCCTAATATGTAGCTAGTGGAGGATGTGCATGGTATGTGTGGTGAACACCTAATGTGTCCCCTTTCTATTTTATAGAATATTATGAAAATAGATCTGAGAATATTTTTAAAGCTTTATCCTATGTTGGATTTTCCTGTGGAGGCTAAACTGAAGTGCCAAGATCAAGTAAGTTATCATTTGTCAAGTCCTATATCTTATGTCTCAAACTAATGCATCTATTTGTAGTGGGGCCTAGTGCCTTGTAAAAATCAAAAAATTCATGTTGATCATATCCCTATAGAAGAGTCTTTGATAGGTCAACTTCTTGAATAGGATGGAGAGTGATGATGTTACATTCCAATAACTTCTATAAAACTCTAACTAGAGAAATTGGTAAATTGGTAAATATATGTCGAGGAGGTGCAGATAAAACCACAGGTTGAGGGGGATTTGAATCCATATTAACTATTAGTTGATTTTGATTATTATTATCACTGACTTTGACATTGTATGGGACTTTTCTATTAATCTTGTTTATTTTTTCTGAGATGCTTGTATACTTGAGTTTGCCCATTGAAATGAGTTTTACTTCTCTTTCTTTTAGTATATGATATAATTCAATGAAGTACGAGAATATTTTAAACATAATATATTCATGCAATGCTAGTAGAAGGCTCTATTTGAAGAGATCCTTTAACTCCTAATCTATCATGGGGATAGTCATCTTATCCAAGATGGCTTATATCGAAGCACATATTTTGTGAGATGCTCATTTGATTTCTATTTATATTATGAAATTTGTGCATAATAGACCTTATCACTAATGTTGATATTAAAATATGCTAAGAACATGTTACCTAAAGGATTGAATGCATTGACCAACTGATTTGGTAGACTATAGAATCATTGTAAAGCATAATCCTTTAGGCTTCATGGAAATATCTTAGTAAGTAGCCAGTCATTTGGTAATAATCCAAGCATGCTACATGAAAATATCTTCAATATGTCTCTAGATCATCCTTGCCATTATAAAGAGTAAGCTTAGGTTGAACAAAACCTTGTAGTAAGGGTGTAGAAGCAATGTGATGTGCTAGTGGTGTATGTAAAAGATCAAAAGAATCCAAAGCTTG
Source organism: Torreya grandis (assembly GCA_037957365.1). Taxonomy (NCBI): domain Eukaryota; kingdom Viridiplantae; phylum Streptophyta; class Pinopsida; order Cupressales; family Taxaceae; genus Torreya; species Torreya grandis. Next base: position 231,433 of record JARHVA010006128.1, on the reverse strand, counting down.
TGTAGGTATAGTGGCACCTTGCTCAAGATGTAGTACCTTGCTCAAGATGTAGTACCTTGGATTGAAGACATCATATATCTTGTATAAGGGCTGCCATATCAGGAGATAGGGATGTACTAGCTATAATTGGTGGCATAAAGGTAGGTTGGGTTGCTATAGGGGGTTGTTGAGACATAGTTTCCCCTGAAGTGTCATTTTCAACTAGTTGCTCTGTGGTTTGAGAATATTGACCATTCTTCATTCATTTTTGTTCCTCTTGTAATATTTTAAGCATGTCATATTGCATGTCAAGGTGTTTGACTAAGAGTTTTTGAAGTTCTCTCTTATCAGTTTCATCAAAACTAGTGTATTGGGCCATTTTTAAAGTAGGAAAACAATTTGAGAAGTGTTTGAATTTTTTTCAATAGTTTTTTATAGGCCAAGTGCTAGAAAATGAAAATATTAAATATAGGAAATGTAAAATCCTAAAAATAGTTAACTAGAAATTGCATGAAAAGGATACAAAGTGTGTAAACATGTAAGGTGATACCTCAAGAAGCAAAATAGGAACTATTATATGCAACTAGGGATTTTTTTCAAAAATATTTGTGCAAAATACTATGAATTTTTTAAATTGAAATGATTTTTTGATTTTAATATGTAACTAAAAATTCAGAAAATGATTGGAAAATTACTAGGAGCTAGTTGATGCAACTAGGGTTTGAAATAAATTTATTTTAAAATTTACTAATTTTTTTTTTTAATTTGAGAGGAAATTTTGATTTTAATATTCAAGAAAAAATTCATAAATTTATGGTAAAATTTAGCTTAGAAATTTACCCTAGGGTGTCTAGGGTTTTTATGTGAAATTCGAAGTAAGTCAGGTTCACCAAATGATTTATTATTTTTGGAAAATTAGATGTTCAATTCCTAAATAATAAATGGGTATGAGTAAATAAAATACATAAATAATATGCAATAATTAAGCCACTGATTTATTTAAACAAGTTATATTTTTGCCTTTTTCTAAAAATAGTAATGAGTGAGAGAAAATATGACTTAGCTTATGCTAGGATATTATGGTTGAGACATAATCTGATACTAGAGGAATATGGTTGGGACACTATCACAAATTGAGATATTTACTTTGTTTTGTGATTAGATAGGACTATCAAAAATAGGACACCCTATTATTTGGTGTTATAGTCTTGGTTTTGTTGATGTCCAAACTACTCATAGAGATATGATTTTTTTGGGTTTTATTCATAGCATCTATGTGAGCCTATGTACAAAATTTTATATCCTCACTATCAATGAAACTCCTTGTAGATCTAATTCTTTGTGTGATTTCATTTTCTATGCAATTAAATATAACTTTGGAAAATATGGAAAAGGGGTTAGTGTATAAAGGATACGTTGGATGCACTTCACATTCTATGTGTGGGCACACTACCTACATACCATTACACTAAAGAGGGATCAAACTATATGTAGTTCTCTCATTTAAGTGCTTGGTAGAATAGTGTGATGAAGATGCAAGTAAATGTGAAATTAGGTGTACTTGGAATGAATATGGATTGGTGTAAAGGTTTGAATAAGCTTGAAATACTATTAGATGGATATATGAAAAGAATAAGAAAAAGTGCTTGAGTAGTCTTGCTTGTATTTTTACTTCTCTCTTGTAAATGAGTGTCTACCCTTCTAAATGGACTTTGAATGGCCTTTTATATGGGATTTAATGATCATGGGTTAAATTAATTCACATTAGGATGGCATGAATTAGGATAAGGATCCAAGAGAAAATGATCATTAGAACCAAAAATGTACTTGGACAACAACACCACAAATAGAACACCTTGATTTTTAATGCTATAATCCAAGTTTCGACATTGTTGTCTAGGGAGCAGGAGACTTGGGGGATGGATTTTTGATGGAAATAACAACCTAGGTCATAAAGGGTTCAATTTGGAAGGCTATAGATGGTTGGGAAACTATGAAAACATGCATAAGAGGGTCAAACGAGCAAGAAAAATGGACATATGGATTGGGTGTCATTATCCATACTCAAGATACCAAATTTCACATTTTATATGACTACATATAGGAACACATTCACAAAGGGTCAAATTTAGAAACAATATAAAAGTGGTTACCAAAGCATAACTCAGAATAACAAAAAGACCAAAAATCAAAACCAAATCAACAAATAGTACCACAAGCATAAGTAAAGCATGAAAATATGTAAATCTACCTCTCCTAAATGAGGCTCAACTTTTAAAGTAGTATGGGTTTGGTCAAAAATATCTAAAATAGTTTTATTATCAAGGTCAAGGGTTGGGCAAGTAGGCTCAAGGCATCACTACTCCTATTTTAGCAGTTAATAATATTTTTTTAGGAAGGTTTGGGATTTATTAAACATCTTAAGGAAAATCATTAATAGATATAATTTATTAAAGGAAAATATCTATATATAACAAAATTAAACACTAGCATTCCATTAGTTCAAAATCAAGATGATAATGATGAGTGGAACAATACAGGTTATTATGATTTCTAAGATATCAACAATAAATCAGAATATTCAGAATCATATTTATATCCATTCCCTCATACTTCACAATCATTCATGATTCATTTGTTTGATACAGGACACCATGATAGGGAGTCTCCAATGAGACTCATTAGTTAGTATCATCTCTCTTTAGCCTCACTTGTACATAGTTTTTTCTTTCTTACTTGTACATAGTTTCTCAATTTTTCTTGTACATAGTCTCTCCATGACTGATTGTACATAGATTATATATCAAAAATACCAAAAACAATACAAACTTTCAAAAATATAATAACATTCAAATATATATATATATATATATATATATATATATATATATATATTGTATGCATCATCCATGCTTTATATTTCTACTATCATGCTAGACTTACATTTTTTATTTTATGCTATTATTTATCGATATATCTATATTAACATGATTTAATTGATCTTATTTGAGTGTGTGGAGTGACATCCATCTCTTTGATTGCTTCACTCTACCCATTGAGGGGGCATCCTACTTATACATTTAAGACACACATTGATATACATACCCACTGGGGGAATCTTCTACATGACTACACCATCTAGGTTATGTCATTCCTACACCACACACTCTAGTTATCATGTTGATTTACATTATTTACTAGCTTACATAGATTACTTGATTGGCAATCCACTAGTATATAGCACTTGTGTATTTCTTAGCATATACCTAGTCTTGTATTAACATGTCTTGAATACTTTCACTTCTTGCTTTGATTAGTTATAGATGTGATTGTATTTACAATATTTAGATACTTTCCATTATTTTTTGTGTATCTAGATGTGATTACATTTATTAGTTCCTATTTTATCTCCTATATGTGTCTTAAGACATTTGCTAAGGTCCTTTATTTCCATTCATGTGTGTGCCTTACGACATTTACCAATGTCTTTTATCTATACTCTTCTATGTGATTGTGGCCCTCGTACCAACCCTTGCTTGTTTCAATTATATGTGTATGTGGCATTTAAACATGCCTTGTATGCTTACTTTCTAGTTTGAGTGACATGTTCCCATGTCCCTTATTTTCTTGGTCTCTTGGCCATTTTTGTATTCTTCTTGATTCTTGTTTTGTATGTTTGATTGCTTGATTGATTCTCTTTGTTTTCAATGCCATGATCCACATCATGCATTATCTTGATTTCTTAGATGTCATGATAGATATCATGTTCCATCCCTCATTAAAAACTAACAACTAACAACTAACAACTAACAACTAACCATAATTCTTGTTCCAATTCAATACATTGCACATGCTATTACATTGTTACATCTATCTAGGCATGCCTCTAGTAATCTAACAATTTATCATTATAAACAATGCTATATCTTGAGATATCTTATCAATTATCATTGTTATATCATGTATCTTTGTAGCATAACACACTTGTAGGGCTCTTTAAGTTGAGGGTAGTCATTGCAAGGTATTCATTCATACCTTTATAAGAGGGGGAAATAAATAGGGGTTTTGTCATAGAGACCAAAGCTCCTAACTATCAAAAATCTAGCTTTCAACACACCCAAAATAACAATCAAACATCAAACCAGTTAGAACAAACTAGGTAGATAATGAAAATGTTATAATAGTTACTAGATTTGGCTTAGGATAATAGTGACAAGATTATACTACATCACTAGTGCCACTACTATCCATTTTTGGTGCTCTTATCCGAATAGCAAAAAAACTAGACTTTACATAAGTAAGTAGAAAAGTAGGTTTAGCTATAGTTTTTGCACAGTTAGAGCAATTCAAAATCAATAGTTTTTAGTACACTTTTACTCAAAAAATATAGTTAAAGGGGTATTATGTATGACATGATGGCTCTCAATTCCAATTTTAGATACAATAGTTGGATAAATTTCAAATCAAAATCCATGTTTCAAACACTAGTGACTAGGGGCAATATGCATGACACATTTATTTTGTTTTCTTTCTAAGTTCAAAATTACCCAAGTATTCTTAGTAGTTGTGTGCCTTATTCCATCTACAAGTGGTTGACATCATTTTTGAGTGCATTTCATACAATACTAACCTACACATTTTAGAGTGGTTTTCATATAATCCTAGTTCACCCATTTCAAAGTGGATATTATACAAGCCTAATCTCCATATTTCAAAGTGGCTAAGAGTGGCCTAGTTTCTAACATACATTGATCTATCCATGCCAACATTCTCATATTACATAGAATTCATGGGATTTAGGATCCATCTCATATGACACACATTTCATATTAGTATCATTTTATAGCTTCACTTCAAGGGGCAATGATGGAGCCAAAGGACTAGCTAGCCTTTATGTTCTTTAGCCACTTATTAAAAGGGATTGGACATAGGCCAAACATTGATTAATACATGCATGATCACCTAGATTCACTTAGTGGGCAATGATGGAGCCAAAGGGCTAGCCTTTGCATTCTTGAGCCACTCTTGGGGAATTGAGCACTCAGCTCTGTTCATGATATTACTCTTGGTACAACATCATCCAACATTAATCAACATCATAATAAATTTTATATTGGTTTGCATACCCAGTGACGTGTATTCATTCCTTTCTCTTCCTTTCTCTCTTAACCAGCTTTCATACGTTCTTATTTTAGATATAAAATATCTATTAAGAACTAATCTTCTCTTTGTTTTCTCTTCCAAATTTTCACTTCATAATGTGCTCTCTCTATACACTCTCAACATCACCAAGCTTCATGATCTTTGCCCTTATAGGTAAGTTTAGGTACGCTTTCTATTTTTACTTTACTCTAGTATTTCACTTTGTTGCATAACTAGAATAAAATGGGGGGGGGGGGAAATGTAGTCATATAAAATGAAAAAAATTGTAACTTGAGTGTGGCTTATGGCATCCAACCCTTAGGTCCCTCTTGCTTGCTCCATGACCCTCATAGGCATCTTTTCACTAATTCCTAGTCATCTGTAACCTTCCAGACTTGATCCCAATTGAGTCAGACCCTTTTTTAATGATTAATGCATCCCTTTAGGTCCCATCAACTAAGGAAAATAATGTCATACTTGGACTATAGTGTTGTGCCACTCCTGTTCACTTTCGACACTCCTGTTCAAATGTATTTTTGGCCCCAATGGTCAGTTTCTTTTGATTCCCCATCCATCTCCTTGTTAGCCTAATGTGAGCACATAAAACCCATGACAAATATATCCCTATAAAATCCCATTCAAATATCATTTTTAAAGGGTTTACAAATATCACTAAGTAAGAAAGGATACTCAAGCAATCTTCCCTATTCTCTACATATAACCAACCAATATACTTAAAAGCTTAATCAAATCCTTACACCAGTCCCTAGCCACCTCAAGTATATCTACTTTAGTATTTTTCATATTAATACACTTAATTTCATAAATAATGTCAAGTGGGATAACTACGTATGGATTGATACCTCTTCAGTGTATTGGTATGTAGGCGGTGTGCCCACACAAGGAGTGTAGATACACATTCAGTGAATCTTACACATACTAACCCCCCTCTTTCTTAACATTTATCAAATCATAATGGATTATAGGGTTTTAAGGTAAAATATGATCTATATGGATCTATATAGACTTTCAACTATCAAAACTTCATAAACAAGGTCACACAGACCTAGCAAATAAAACCTAAAAAGCTTAGATCCTCAAGATAATAGTGGTAGAGGTAGAATATAACATCAATGCCACTTATATCCACTTTTATTACTCTTTTCTGATCATAAAACAAAGGTTAGATCTTATTTTTTGATAGTGTCCCATCCTTTCATAGTGGATCTCAAACCCTATCTTAGTCATATCAGTCAGTTTCTAGCTAAGTCTTATTTTTTCCATCTTATTACCATTTTTAGAAAGGTCAAAATTGCAATCTAATTTATAAAAATTAGTAGATTAATTATTACATATTTATTTACTAATTTTATTACTCATAACTTTTAACTAAATTATTAATAATACACCAATATTTCCAAATAGGTTAAATCAATGAATCAAGTCAAAAAATTTGATCTTTTCAATGCCAATTACTTCATCCTTAGGAATCCCAGATGGAGCATAGATTAAAAAGGTATTTACTAGAATGTTCTTCCATTTTATAATTTCATGATATTCATAAAAATTATCATATAATTCTTTCATAATTTCTTCATGGAATCCATAAAACATTTTTAATAAATTCAACCAACCTATTGTTTCAAAGACATCTCTAGATGCTTCATCTTGTAGCAATGCATTGGAGGACTTTGGTTCACTTTTTTCTTTCTCCCACCCATATTTAGAGCAAGAAATATTTAATTAAAAATCTAACTATTCTAGAAAAACATAGAGCTTGAATTCACATAGGGAACAAGGGAAGAAAGAGGTTAGAGATACGACACAACAATTGTTGGTAGCAACAATGAAAAATTAAATAGCAAAGTAGGTTATATTATGTGATTGTGATAAGAATGATAGTGGAAATTATAGTTATCTCTTTGGAGAATGTGAGATATAATTGGAAGGTTCTTTATCCAATCAAGTATTAATGATGTGTCATAAAGGTCATTATTGGTAGTAGTGGGAGCAATAATCATAATTAATTATGTGTCATACAAAATATTTTTGAAAAAAAATCTATTTAAAACATAGTTACATCAATATTGTTTGAAAAGACCATTTGGAAACATAGTCACATCAAATGTATTGGATGAGATATTTTGAAAATACTATCACATCTAATCTATTGGAAGAGATATTTTGAAAACATTGTCACATCAAATTATGGATTGTGGCATTGTTGGTCTAATGGCATTATCTTGATTCTCAATGATGGAGGTGGATTCTTCCCATTCATGAATTTTCATCTTAGGAGCATAACTATCAATCTTCAGAGCATTGATTCTAGTCTTTAGAGCTAAGTCACTAGTCTTTAGAGCTAAATGTTCAGATTTCAAAGCAAAAATGTAGTCAATATATACTTTGTTTATATATATATATATATATATATATATATATATATATATATATATATATATATAGTATAAATCACCTTATATATAAAGCACCTAATTTATTAGAAAAACATTATATATATATATATATATATATATATATATATATATATATATATATATATATACAAATAACCTTATACATATGGTGATATTGGTATATATTTGTATCCAATTGCATTTGCTTAATCCATGTCTTGTCTAAAGAACCACATGGGGGCTTTGTTGATGGAAGCAATGGCTGAGCTAGAGTTAGCTCTTGGAAGGTAAATTTCTAGGGAGGAAACCTCTCCACATGGTTGAATAAGTCATTGTAGTGTTTCTCCTCTGTAGCCAATTCAATGGTATTGAAATTGGTGTCTCAAAAGATTGTGTTTTTCTCATATGAATAGAGAAATGGGACCTATTCTAACTTAGCAATTATAGATGTTACTTTAACCATGGATTTCAAATTTTGATTGATGAGAATGTATATTGTCTTAATGATGGATGAATGCATAAAATTCCTTTTTGTAAATCTTGATTAATGCAATGTTGATGGTGATCCTGGTTCATACCATATTAATGGTAAACTTCTCAAACTTTGAATAATTATTATTAGAAATTAATTATACCAAAATTTAATTTAGATTTAATTTGAATTTGATTTACGATCAATTTTAGATTTAAATCTATATATTTCCACCTTTTGACATATGGTTTCCATCTTGAATACATCTAAGTACTCGCATGGCCTAAATATGACTAAGTTGCCTAGTTGGATTGAAATCTAAACATGTGGCACCTTTTGATTACCTAATAGACTTATGGAATGCATATTTGCATGATGAATCATCTATTTCTCACCATGTGTAGACCCTTTATTCATAATGAGTTATCTGGTGGTGACTTTTAATTTTCATGCTTTGAAGGGGAAATACACTCTTGTGTATGTTTGAAAGATATCTCCTAGGGCCCTTCAAAATATCACCCAGTATTTCCTTTCATATAAAGGAAAATTACACTTGTTCCTTAAAGGATAAATCCATTCATGTGCCTATTTGAAAAGGTATCTCCTAAACGATACCTTGAAAGTTAAATCCACTCTTGTGCATGTTTGAAAGGTATCTCCTAAGAGAGACCTTGAAGTTATTATAAGGGCCTTCAAAATATTACCCATTAGTGCCTTCTGTGTAAAGTAAAATTCCACTTGTTCCTTGAAGGAGAAATCCACTCTTGTGCCCATTTGAAAGGTATATCCTAAGAGATATATTAAAGGGGAAATACACTCTTGTGCATGTTTGAAAGGTATCACCTAGGAGATACCTTGAAGGTATTACAAGGGCCTTCAAAATATCACCTAGTAGTGCCTTCCATGTAAAATAAAATTGCACTTGTTCTTTGAAGGAGAAATCCATGGTTGTCCCTATTTGAAATGTATCTCCTAAGAGATACCTTAAAGGGGAAATCCAATCTTGTGCATGTTTGAAAGGTATATCCTAGGAGATACATTGAATTTATTACAAGGGCCTTTAATAAATCACCAAGTAGTCCCTTCTTTGTAAAGGAAATTCCACTTGTTCCTTGAAGGAGAAATCCACTCTTGTGCCTATTTGAAAGGTATCTCATAGGAGATACCTTTAAGGGTAAATCCAATCTTGTGCATGTTTAAAATTAATATCCTAAGAGATACCTTGAAGGTATTAAAAAACCTTAAAAATATCACCTAATAGTGCCTTCTATGTAAAGGAAAATTCCACTTAATCCTTAAAGAAAAAATCTAGTCTTGTGCCTATTTTAAAGGTATCTCCTAGGAGATATCTTGAAGGGTAAATCCACTCTGGTGAATTCTTGAAAGGTAAATCCTAGGAGATACCTTGAAGTTATTATAAGTACATTAAAAATAAGTAATTCCTTCCATGTAAATAAAAATTGCACTTATTCCTTAAAGGAGAAATCCACTCTTATCCTTGTTTGAAATGTATCCCTTAGGAGATACATTGAAGGGTAAATCCACTTGTGTGCATGTTTTAAAGGTATCTCTTAGGAGATATCTTGAAGTTATTAAAATGGATTTCAAAATATCACCCAGTAGTGCCTTCCATATAAAAGAAAATTCCACTTGTTCTTTGAAGGAAAAACCCACTCTTGTGCTTATTTGAAAGGAATCTCCTAGGAGATACCTTGAAGGGGAAATCCACTCTTGTCCATGTTTGAAAGGTATCTCCTAGGAATATAACTTGAAGGTATTAAAAGGGACTTCAAAATATCACCCATTAGTGCCTTCCATATAAAGGAAAATTGTACTTATTTATTAAAGGATAAATCCACTCTTGTCCTTGTTTGAAATGTATATCCTAGGAGATACCTTGAAGGTATTATAGGGGAATTAAAAATATAACCCAGTAGTACCTTCCATGTAAATGGGATAAATCCACTCTTATTCCTATTTGAAATGTATCTCCTAGGAGATACCTTGAAGGGAATATCCACTCTTGTGCATATTTAAAAGGTATCTCCTAGAATATCCATTGAAGGTATTATAGGGGCATTCAAAATATCACCCAGTAGTGCCTTTCATGTAAAGGAAAATTCCACTTGTTCCTTGAAGGATAAATCCACTCTTGTGCCTATTCGAAAGGTATCTCCTATGAGATACCTTGAAGGGGAAATCCACTCTTGTGCATTTTTTAAAGGTATCTCCTTGGAGATACCTTGAATGTATTACAAGGGCCTTCAAAATATCACCTAGTAGTGCCTTCCATGTAAAGTAAAATTACACTTGTTCCTTGAAGTAGAAATCCACTCTTGTCCCTAATTGAAATGTATTACCTAGGAGATACCTTGAAGGGGAAATAAACTCTTTTACATGTTTGAATGGTATATCCTAGGAGATACCTTGAAGTTATTACAAAGGCCTTCAAAATATCACCTAGTAGTGCCTTCCATGTAAAGGGAAGAACTCCAATCTTGTCTCTATTTGAAATGTATATCCTAGGAGATACCTTAAAGGGGAAATACACTCTTGTGCATGTTTGAAAGGTATTTCCTAGGAGATAAATTGAAGGTATTATAGGGGCCTTCAGAATGTCACCCATTAGTGCCTTCTGTGTAAAAGAAAATTTTACTTGTTCCTTACAAGAAAAATACACTTTTATGCCTATTTGAAAGGTATCTCCTACGAAATGACTTGAAGGGTAAATATAATCTTGTGCAAGTTTGAAAGGTATCTCCTGGGAGATATGTTAAAGGTACCTATAAAATATCACCCAATAGTGTCTTCCATGCAAAGTAAAACTACACTTGTTCTTTGAAACAATAGACAAGAACCAATACTATATAAGTAAAGTAAAGAAATAATAGACAATAATATATTTCACTAAATTTAATAAATAATAGTATATCTTATTCAATATGGGTGGATAAATACCATACAAAAATCCTAAATAGGACAGTATAAGATATTCAACCTTCCTGTAAAAGAGACCTATTAAAGTTGTGAAATGAAAATGAATAACTACTGCTACTTCTATTCTAAAACTAACTATTAAAATGGTTGCTATAGTCTAAAACATTATCTAAGATCCATCCCTTTCCAAAATGAAAGAGCCCTACTTATATAGGCATAGAGGCCTTTTGAGAGAAAGACACCTAGAACTAGGCATTTCAACCCATGATAAGGTTGTTGTAAGTGACTAGAGAGCTCTAGCTCATGAGTGTAGTTTGTATTCACATGCATCTACCTCTAGAACCACCTTTAAAATGTTTTTATAATATTGGGGTCCACTCCCCTTAACCAATGGATTTATTTGAAATTATGACAAAAGAATTCTACCTTAGACAAGCGTTGTGTCCCCAATGTCAAGCTAGTACTACTACTAGGCAAGTTGGGAGTCTTTTCATAAATAATGGATGCTTAGAGGCCACATAGAAGTATCAAAATGAGATGACGCTAGCCAAAAATAAAAAGGGTAACCTAGGAAAGAGGAGGAAAATATACCATCCACCAAACTCACCAAGTGCATCCATATTAAAAGATAGCTATCCCAAAACTTCAAAATGTGGATTATAATCCATAGTTCCTAATGGCTTAAAGGGGAATCTACCTATGTATGGAAGAACCTAAAAATTCTAGTTTATCAGACTAGTCAAGGCAAAGTTGTAAAAAGGATGAGGCCCACTAAATTTACAACCTCAAAAGAGTAGCCTTCAAAAGCATCCACTCCTCCTTTGTTGGCTAAGTATTTCTGTTTAGAGCTTCAAAGGCTCTATACACATCAATAATCTCCTTGAAAGAGATGTTACTCAAACCCTGTACTAATATTAGGGTTAGAATTTATAACTAGGTGAGAGGTTATAATATAGTCTCCACCTCAAAGATACTGAACATTTGATCAAGAGACACAAAGATGGTCTCATCATTATACTTATTCTCTATTAGCTCTTTTATTTTGTTTTATGAGAGGATGGTGTTATTCAAAAATAATGGAGAGGGAATTCCCAAATGGACCAATTATTTGATGCACCCCTTCTTATCCTAGACTAATTCATCTAATGCATGTAGAGATGCCTTGCATTTTGACACTACCTTGTTATATCTAAAATATCCATTCACCTTCACCATTGCCTACCTTCAATTGGCCAAACCCACTACTTACATTATCCTTTCCATCACTTTATAAATATTCTCGATAAGGTACTATGAATATTTAACCTTTAGAGACATGAAGGTGAGAACTTGGTCTATAGATGTGCTCACTTGTGAGCTCAACTATTGTGAGTCCATGATGAACCTAAGCATTGGCTTCAATTTTGTGGCCTCATTTTTTATCCTCTCTTAATAGGATATGTACAATTTATGAACCATGGGGAGGACACCTACAGCTTAAGAGCAAATAGTGAGGTCATTCTTCAGTTATTCTATTTCTTGGTCTGTAGATGAGAAATATTAATATATATACTATTGTAATTGTATTTACATGACCTTAGAGTCTAAGAGACTCTTGTAGGTATGCACAAGATCTACTTATTTCTCTTACATATTATTATATATGGCCTACTTCTCCTTCTTCAAGTCATCTATCTCAATTTCTACCTCAATAACTTAAATTTATAACTGGGCCCATTAACTAGATTTTGCTTGGAATCTCTCATTAGTAACATATATTTGTAGATCAGACCTCATTTTATTGAGATTCACGTCTTTGGCCTTGGCCTCTACATTGAGGTAGTCAATAGTAACTTTCACCCTTATGAGTTATAGCTTTGTCTTCTCTAACTGATGAGCCACCTTGATATAGTTTATAGTGACATAATTATATGTTTCCTTCATTAATTTGATCCTATTAATGGGTCTAACCTAACTAAGGTTAAGGTTGATGGTATGTAACAAGTAGTCCCCCAACTACATTTGTCTATGGGACTTAACTACATGGGGTGCCATATATGTGATCATTATAGATTACTGCACTGGTTCAAAGAATGATTACATATGAGGCACTATTGGGTAGTTATCCATATTTCTTCTTCTTCTTTTTGTTTGATCCTCTCAATATTTTTTTATAGTTTCCAACTACTAATGGAACTACTCTTGTGATTTAATATTTTACCCCATGAAGGGGAATCCCTAGGGTAGACTAAAAGGAATAGTCACTTATTTATATGAATCAATATATGTTATTCCCCATAGTATGAGTGGGTAAAGGGTAAGGGTGGAAGGAGAGAAAGGTAAGAAGATATAAATTGGAGTGGTGGGAAATTGTACCATTATGGGTGTTGATGTGGTGGATGAGGGTATAAAAATGATAAAAGATACAAGGGAGGTGATTGATTGGGTAGTGAATATTAGTGCTAGCCCATTGGAAACTATAGAGGGTAAAGATGAAGTGGAAGATAAATTAGAAGTGGAGAGAAAGGGGTGATAAAAATGCACCTTATTTTGTGGGGGTTTAAATAGAGGGTCAAAATCTTGTGCCTTGGAGACATATTATGATGGCTCTACCTTGATTGCCTTCAAGAGGCATGTTGTTGCTATTAGGTGGTTAGGTGTGGATATAAGGGAGGCAATCGAGTAAATAATATTTAATTTTCCTCAACCAATGGCGACCTTCATTATTTGAGGTATGGCAAGGGATCATGAGTGAATAGAGTAGTGGATTTTAAGGAGGTTATGTGACCAACTGAGTCATAGTTCCATTGGTCATTAATTTGGTGAAGGCCAATATTTCCTAGCTTGAGCTTGAGCAGGTACCCCTATGACATTTTCATCATTAGGATACCTCTCTTTGTAAAAAGGGTGTCATAGATGGCCTTATTTTTGTGTCCTATGCTATAAACTATGTCTACCACATCAAGTTGATGAGCCAACTCTAGGTTGAGGGTCCTATATATGAGAAGGCACAAGAGCTAAAATGGATCCTCTTTGAGTCCATAGACCTGGATGAATGTGAAATCAACCCAAAAAAACTAGTGAGTTGGATTTATAATGCTATTTAATCATGACTTCTAGGTATCTATCATTCTAGAAATAATGGGTTCCTGACTAAGGTCAATGAGAACCAGAGATAGGAAACACTCTAAAATTATATAGGAATCCTGCATGACTAATAAGATATGGGTCTATGTAGAGATGGGAATCATCATGTTTGGATGGGTACCCATTTTAGTGGTGTTGATAATAAAATACTCAAAGAAGAACTTGGAGTTTTGGTAAATAATTAGGTGGAGGAGGAAGGAGGAATACCTAAAGGTATTCTATGTTGATAAAATTACCAATTTATTATGAATGGCGATGCTAATGACACCCATAAATTATATCTTGTAATATTTTTATTTGCTTACTATATTCAATAGGGAGACCACACCTAATTTAAAATCCTAGACGTTAATATTTGAGTCCATCTCAAAAATGAATGCTAGCATAAAAAGTGTGTCCTTCATTTCCTTTGTTGTAAAGCCTATGAGAGTGATTGATAGAGGAGGTGCTTCAATGTAGATGTTATAAAGGACTAAATTTAGGAAATATATCTTATGAGTACGAGTGTCCTAAATATTTTTTAATCTCTATATACTATAGACATTAGTGTTGGGGTCATTTGAGAGTTGGAGCATCTCCCTTATTACATTGGCACTAATGTCCACTCTTAGGTGGTTGCCTATAATGATGCTAGTGTTGGAATCATATATTTTTTGACATAAGGTAATAATTTTAGGGCATGGGTGAATAAGAGGCACCATGTATTGAGCTATTGTGGAACTCCAAATCATGTGTCCAAACAACTTAGAGTCATTGTTCTGAATCTTCTTGATCTTCTGAGCATGTGCACCCTCCCTCAACATTTTTGGGTTCTTACCTAATTTGGGATCGAATATCCCATCTACATAATTAAGGACCAATGAGGGGTCATTTTAGGGCCCCTTTAGGATTATCTTAATATTTGGTACTTTGGGATTCAGTTGTGTGGGTACAAAACCATAATATTTTCTCCCAATAAATGGTGTTGGGGGGTTTTCATGACTGCTTGATCCTTAGGTTCTATTTTTTCTCAAATGTCTTCCATCACTAGATGAAGATGTAAAATTTTCCATTTCATAACCCTTTTCAACAAATTTTCCTTTATTATTAAGGAAGGCACTGAATATCAACTTTGCTCATAATTCTTGGCTCAAAACTCTCTGCTCAATATGTTCTATTCAATTTCTCAATGGTCTTTGAAATTATTAAGGTGTTTAAGTGTGGAGCGTATGAAAGAGAGAGGTATTTAAAGGTCTATAATTCTATCATGATCATCATGCAACCTTTTTGAAATTGGGTGCCCATAAATGTGAAAGTTAGCACACACACATAAGGAGAGTCTCATAAGAGATTTACAGTGACCCTTATGGGGAATCATGTAATATGAAGCACCTAGATATTAATTATAAGGAAATTTGTGTAGATAACTATATATCGATAGATGGTTCAAAATTAAAGAGGGCCAAGGTGAGGGTACTTGGCATGGAATGGTAACAACTTGTTCCAATGAAACTTATTTAAAGGCAAATAATAATAAAGAAAGGAAAATGAATGAAGGGAAATAAAAATAAGGAAGGGAAACTAACTAACTATATATAAGGGGAAGGCTGATGGTGCTAGTGGAGCTGCTCCTATTGATTCCTCTATGTGTGCCACATGTGCTCTTAGTGTTTAGAGAACACTTCTCATTTTAGAATCATACAAATTTAGAGCATGAGTTGTAGGTATTTGGCAATTGTAGTGCCTATGGTGAAATAGAAACAAAGTAAAATGGATTGTTCCATAATATTTATATGATTTGGTGGGGATCTACCTTGATCTAAGCCTTTGTGAATTTTGATGAAATTTGACCAAAGATCAAAGCTACACTAATCTAAGTGAATATTTGAGAATGAGATCGAAACTACAGTGAGTTATTTAAAAAAGGAGTAAAAGAAAAGAGTAAGGTAGAAAGGAAACTAATGTGATTGTTGATCTTTATCTCAAATACCATGACAAAGTTTCAATTACCTAAAAATGCATTTAAACTAATATGTAATTCAAAATAGATGATGTTTTTGTCACTACAAACTAGGAAAACTTTTGATGATAAATTGAAAATTTAAGTAAGAACCAAGTATGCTTTAATGTTTTGCTACTACACTAGCAAAATTTCTCTTGTTGATGCCTCTAAGTGTACCACATGTGCTCTTAGTGTTTAGAGAACACTTCTCATTCTAGAATCATAAAAATTTAGAGCATGAGTTATAGGTATTTAGAAATTGTAGTGCCTATGGTGAAATAAAAACAAAGAAAAATAGACTGTTTCATAATATTTATATGATTTGGTGGTTAGGATCTACCTTGATCTAAGCCTTTGTGAATTTTGATGAAATTTGACCAAAGCTCAAAGCTACACTAATATAAGTGAATATTTAGCACTGAGATCTAAGCTACAGTGAGTTATTTAAAAAAGGAGTAAAAGAGAAGAGTAAGGTAGAAAGCAAACAAACATGATTGTTGATCTTTATCTCAAACACCGTGATAAAGTTTCAATTACCTAAACATGCATTTAAAACAGTATGTAATGCAAAATAGTTGATGCTCAATTT
The DNA here is from genome assembly GCA_037957365.1 of Torreya grandis. Classification (NCBI taxonomy): domain Eukaryota; kingdom Viridiplantae; phylum Streptophyta; class Pinopsida; order Cupressales; family Taxaceae; genus Torreya; species Torreya grandis. The sequence goes on along the minus strand of JARHVA010006128.1, from coordinate 214,790 downwards.
TCACTACAAACCAAGCAAACTTCTAAGGATAAATTAAAAATATAAGTAATAACCAAGTATGTTATAATGTTTTTCTACTACACCTAGATATTTAATACACATCTTTGATGCAAGATAAATTAAAGTGAAACAACTTATGATCTTTTTAACTAATCTAGCATAGCATATATTAGCAACCCTATAATAAGAATGCAATTCAAGATTCAAAGAAACCATTCAAATTTGAGATCTATACAATCAATTGAGAGAAAAGCTAGTAACCCTTAACACAACCATATAGACAAAAAATTTAGAATTCCTTAGCTGTATTAATTATTTCAAGTATATAATTTTTCTCAAAAATATCTCTTACAAAATGGTAACACTGCCTATATATAGGGATCATAAGTAGTGTACCAATTAGTTTTCAAGATACATATGTGGAGAATAAGGATAAATGCCTTTACATGAAAATTTGAGATTACATATGACCTTAGACATTTGGATTGACCTAGAAATATATATGCTAACAAACTAGCATATATTTATATAATATAATATTCTATTTTACAAATGCATGCAAAACTATAATCAATAGAATCTTCTATTGAGTCAATGGTGGGCCCTCTAGATACCTTTATTAGAGGATGTTCTTGGCCTTAGTGTGTTGTTCATTTATCAAGTCCAAATATAGTATAGGCTTCATTAAACAACTATTTTCCTGGTCTGTTAGCTCATTGAATTCTGTCATTTCTAGCCATGGCCTCCTTGATGCTTCTAGATTTTGTAATTTTCTCCACTAAATTGATGATGATGTCCATGGTCTTGTGATTCTCACTACTAGATTGGCCCTAGATCCTTCCTTTGATCTCTTGAATGGTTACAATAGCTCTCTACTTGAATTCTTCATCATTTATTAACCCAATGGTAGTGGGTTGTGAGGGTTCTGTTAGCATGGTTCCTAGGAGTTTTGAAATTTTATTCATCAAACTCTCATCTTCCTTCACAAACTTTCTGACATTATTGTGCCATGTGATCAACTCTATAATTTATCCATAACAATTCCTAGGACTGCACTCAAGTGTCCCAAGCTAATAGTTTTGAATCTTAGGATCTGTCTTCTTACTTGCATGTTGATGAGCTCAGTTATTTGATCTTATAAAGTTTGCCATTATGTGACCAAGGATTTGGCTACTTCATATTGTTGTGTCAAGGTAATTTACCTAAGTTTCATGGCCTTCAAAGCTTCAAACATGTCAAATAATGATTTATTCATCATTTGTATCATACTATCAGGCATAGAGAGGGTGGCTTGGTTTGTAAGGTCCTACTTCTCCTTTTCCAAGTTGGAAATTATTTGATTAATCCCTCTTATTATTGAAATAGCTTGTGTGGATTGAGCCCCAAATAGGATCTCTACATCCTCTTGGTGAATGGGATGCTCTCCCAATTCCTATCCTTTAACTAGAGTTAGGCCCACAAATGGTTTCACCTTTCAAAAGGTGAATTCCTCTATACCTACCACAATTTTTATAGTGGTAATATTTTCTAGCCTTGAGGTGTCTAGATTAAAATGCAATATAGTGGTGGGCTCTATGAACTTGGTGGTTTATGTAATCTCAACCTTTTCACTAATAAATTCTCTTAGAACATATATTTTCTTACCACTAGTCCCTATTGCTTCCACTAGTCTTATTTCTTCTTGTTTCTTCATCATTTCAATTATCCATGATTGAAGGTCATCATGTACACTAATATTGATATTTTGTGTTAATGCCCATGTATGGGCCATAGAGGGAATCTTTTGGATTTTTCCATAAATGAACCAATCTAGAATGACTATCCCCTAGATATGGAACTCATCACTGAATAAATTTATATCTTAGGCTGGATGAACAAATAGAAGTTTTGGTTTCTTGGATTTGGTAGGGATAGGGGCTAACTCTGTCTTCCTTTTCCTATGATTTGTGGTTGTAACCATGTCCAACACAAGTTCTTTTCCCTTATCCTTTTCAATCCCCTCCATCTATTCATGGGTTCTTATAATTTATCATGATTGGATGTCAAGGTCTTCATCTATGTCCTTTCCATTCAAGCCATAGGTTTTTTAAGAACTTTGAAAAAAACTTCAACTATTTCATATTACTCAAGAGCCACCATGTCCACATATTATACTAGAGATGGCGGTTTTCATGTAGGGATTGAAGAAGAGCTTAACTCACTTGGCCTTTCTTCCAATTAATTTATACCAGGGTCTTAAGGTTATGTAAATTCCACTTGAGGAGGTGGTTGAGGTGTTGTGGAAGTTGAAAGAAGTAGACGATACTGCAAAGGATGCATTTTCCAAATGTCCTCTATTGGTTTTCTTTCATTCACCAGTCTATGTTCAAATTTGGCATTGTTTTCCTTGAGTTTAGATAGCACTTCTTCAAAACTACTTGCCTTAGTGTATACATGGTCATAGACCCCATGCTTGTGTTCATATACTAGCTTAGGAAACTTATTTTCTTTCAAACAGTCCCTCATTTCCCCTTTGGGATCCCATGTCCTTAATTCATCCATTTGGAAGATAAAAGCTTCTCTCTGCCTAGACATGATGTCTACTTGATTATAGTATTGCAATGTAGTCCTTCTAATTATCAGGGGAAATAGGTGGAGGAGTCCTTTATTCTTTTCCGTACATACCCCATCAATTCTATTGATGACTTGGAAGGTGATTTATTGCTTAGCCAACTTATTTAATACATATATATGCAACCTCTATGATGGGGACATGGTTCCCTCAATTCTATTTATAGTGAAATCAAGATAATACCAAATATCACATATAATTTCTACATACATTTTGATCAAGGGGTGCATCCTAGGAATAAGGAATCTAATTATAGATTTAACCACAAATTAATTACATATGGTTCATATATTTGAAAATATGAAACTTAAAATAATGATGGGAGATGGTCATTCTACCATTGGGAGATTAGTTTTTGATGTTAGGAAATTGGGTGGAAGTAATTAAGGCATCAAGAAAATAAGACATCATGTATAACTATTTGTTGGTCTTTCCTTTAATGGTTATAAATTGGCAACCTAAATGAATTCTTATCATATCTCCAATAGGAGGGGTGAGTTGTTGATCTATCAAGAAATGCACATAAGAAACCCAAGTGGGGTTGAAATAGTTGGTTATGGTAGCCTCAAAAAGCATATTTAATAAGGTCATGACCACCCTAATTCCTTCCCTAAATTATGAAATTTGAATCCTTCCTTCGTATTCTTTGAATACATGATTTCCCTAGTTGAGCCATGGTCTAAGGATAGTGTTAAGGTCATTCTATGTGGTCCAATTCTTAATTGAGGTAAAATCAACATGGGACTATGGGAGTTTATACTAAACCTCAATGTCTATAGGGGAAACATAATCAATTCTTATAGATGTTACATCACACATAATCTAGTCATCATCTATTCTATAGTTAAAAAAAAGTGGAGCAAGTACATTGATACAATGAAGTACCTCAAGTTTAGCAGTTACATGATGAAGGCTAGAAAATTGCATAATGACTAGGTCTTGGTATTTGGTGTTGGATACCTTAATTATCCTTTTATCCAGAGTGAGGTTCTACATCCACTCTATGGTTAAGAAGATCTCAAACCAATTATTACACCCATTGATTAATGCTATGGTTTCTAATTCTATGTCCTTGAATATATGACCCAGATGGTCTATAGACATGTAAAGATTTATTTCTTCCCTCCATTGTTGCCTTACTAATACCATTGATTCTTAAAATTTTATATTATGTAGCACCAATTTCATAGAGATATTTGGATTTTTTTCTTTTGCATTTAGGATTTCTTTGGCTAAACTAAGGTCTAACTGATCACAATTTCAATGCTTTATAATAAGTTTGAAGTTTCCTGGAGCTTTAATGGAAGAAGTCATTTAGCCCTGGGTTAATTTGTGTCTTTGATATAATTAAGAATTTTTATTTTATACCTTTGCATTCCAATATGGACACAATCTAAGTTTTGTCATCTTTTGCTTATGTGGATCCTATGTGGCATCTATTTGGCATCTTTTTGTGACATTTTCATAATTGCTTAAAGGATAACTAGCCATTGGACTTTAAATTTTGCCTTTGGGTTTTTCTTCATTGGATTAGATCTAGGGATTCAACATGAACCGTTGATCATAGTCTTATGTATTTTACCTCATTGGTCACTACAAGCACCAAGCTCCATGGTTATGCCACTTGGCATATTCTCATACCCGTCAAGTTCTAATACTCGAGCTTGCTCCATGTGTCAAGCCCTTAGGTCTCTTAGGTTCCAATATAATGTCTCACACCATTGGATCATGCTTGTAATATTATGTGAAAGCCATAGGATCCTATAAAATGCATGGAGTTTAATTTAATTTCATGGATCATGTAAATTAAGGACTTAGGCTGAATGTTTAATCCTAAGTTCATTTCATATTAACAAACACATAGAAATTTAGGATAAATACATTTATGTTAAGGATTTAATTTAAATATAAAAAATAACCTCATTAAAGCATTTAAAAATTTGCCCTTTTGTCTAGGAAAAATATTAAACTATGTTAAAATTGATGGTTTCACTAGTGTCATAGACATCCTCACGATCATCAAATGACATGAGCGAGAGTGTTGATTTTAAATCTATGAAGTTCTTATGGTTGAATGTGAGGGTCCACATGGCATCCTTATGGATTTTTATATGATATTAAATTCAACGTGCTATATCCAATCTTGATAAGTAAGGACCATTGGATCATGATCTGAGCAATCACACACTATTGGCTAAATTTAATAAGTGGGACCCCCTGCCAATGAAGCTTAGTGTAAATGATTTCCACTTAGAATCTTTATAGGGATTTAAATTTTTAATCTTCACCTCATGCCATTATATTATATCCTATGGTGAAGCAAGGATCATATATCTTTGTAAGGTTCCTTTATTTTAAATCAATATTGGGACCTTCCTTGCTCCATTAGATTGGATCCTATGATGAAGCGAGGATCATCAAATCTAAAATTAAGCATGATGGTTAAGCTATGACCTGAGATAAATAAGGATTTAGACCAAAGTTTTAAATATAGGGCTCATTTGTGTTAATAAACATGAAGGGTCCCTTAGGATTAAAACTTGGGCTAAGAATTAACAAAAGGGCCTCGGTTAGGAAATAAAAAGGGACCTTCCAAAACCATTTCAAGACATGGTTAAAATTAGCTAGGGTACTAAAGGGGGAATATGTAATGACATAGGTATCATTTTATATTAAGGTTTGGTCATGTTAATAAACATGACCAAGCCTTAATATACTAGGTCTAATGTAGGATAAAGTGTTCCCTCTAAATTTCTCCCACTAAATTTTGAATTTAAACCAAAGGGTTTTTAGACTTAGGGTTTTTTTGAAGAGAGTCCAAGATTTAATTTCTATATATTAAAGGTTAGTGAAAGCTAGCCTAAAATAAAGTGGTGAATTATTGGTTGATACATACTAGTACCTTTTCCATGGAACTTGCATTTATCACAAACACAGTAAACCATTAGTAACATTATGCATACCAAAACTTAATTGCAATAAAATATGCTACCCTATCAGAATGGATAACCTTCAATTCCAAAAAAACCTAAGAACACAACAATGATTTTGATAAAAAGGTTCAAAAACATTGCCAGGGCCCCAATTTTCAAAATTATGGGTATGTTGGCCCCAAAAAATGGTGACTCACAGGGGAAACATAACCAAATATTAGAACCTAAATACTCTGGTTCAAAAAATAACTAGGTCACTTATCCTATTAGACCTATGTCATCATCAAGATCTATTCATGGTTAAAGGGAGCTTTGCATAAGAAATATTAGAACTAATTACTAGGATGGAATCATTCTATGTGTGTGATTTGATTCGATTTACTATTTACTATGAGATTTAGGTAACATATTCTATGTTTCATGTCCTTAATCATTGACACTAGCTTATAGCATGTTTGGCTATTCATGAAGAATCATGTTCTTCATTTAGGGGAGGCTTGGGCATTACTATGATACCAACCATGCATCTATACCCCTAATAGAGATGCTTTTGGCTCCACTCAAGGCCTTTTTCCACTTCCAGCTAGATGTCTATAGCCTTGGTGGAGATTACCCAAATCACCTATGATTGAAAAACTTTAAATTTTGCACTGAATTCTTATTTTTGTATTTTTTGACATATATTTTAATGCTTTCAACAAGGTTGGGAACCAAGATATCCAGGTTTAAGGATTTTATTCAAGTGTTTGATTTCATAAAATCATCTATGGTTGTAGCCATTGTGCCAAGCAAGGATGTATTGTTAAGTGTAAACATGCTCCTATCCTAATAAGCTAAGATTTCATTTTAGAAGTGAAACTCTTCTTAAAACCATATTTAGGTCTAGGTAATTTTTATCTTGAATAAAATAAGGGATCTCTTCATTGGTCTTCTCTAGTTTCTCTATGTTATATCACTAAGCTTATATTTTAGGTTTGTCATCATCATAGGTGTGAGGTTCATATCCTATTTTGAATCTTGGGGGTTTAAGGTAGACAAGATACTTTGAGTACCAGATTGTCTAGAAGGACTTATTAGAGTTAAGGAACAAAGTAGAAGTAAAAAATAAAATAACAACAAAAGCAAACAAATATGTATAGGTAGAACAAAGAAGGAAACTAACTAGCCTACCTACTCTAACCTTAACCAGTCTTATAGATTTCTTTCCATGGATACACCTGGTAGAGCTGCATCAAAGTAATGCTTGAGATATTTCCCATTGGTGGAAAAATGAGAATTCTACTCCCTGAAGGTATTTTAGCTTGAATGTATTTTTGTCAAGTGTTTCATCTATTTGATATAGGCCAATCCATAGAGGTGTGAATTTTCCATGTTTACCCTTGGGTTCAGATGCCTTCTCCCAAAGGAAGACTAAGTCTCCTTGCTTGAATACCTTTACCTTTGATATTTTATCAAACCATCTCTTTACTGTGTTTTGATGCTTGTTGAAGTTATAAAAGGCTTCTTCCATTGCATCTTCCATCTGAATAATATATAACAATCTAGAATTTACAAGTTCCTAACATTGTTCCATGTAATCCTACATAAATTTAAATGTGGGTAACTTAAGGGTGATAGGAAAGATAGGGTCTTGGAAATATACCAATATGAATGGTGATTCCTTTAAGGCTTGCTTGATTCTAATTCTATCTACCTATAGAGCATATTTGAGGAGTATGTGTAAAGGCTTAGGCTTGTCTTCAACAGATTTTTTGATTGCCTTGATTAGGTTATTGTTTGTAGATTCAGAGACTCCATTTACTTAGAGGTAATGGTTAGAATAAAAATTTAGATAAATGCCACTATCATAATCCCATTTATTCATTTATATGGATATAAATGTAGATCCATTATCACACACTAAAAATACTAGGGTTCCAAATCTGGTAAAAATGTTTTGTTTTAAAAAGTTGGTCACTTCTTCTATCCTATAGTGTTTGGTGGATACAACCTCAATGTACCTTGTACAATAATATATAGTAGTTAAGACATATTTATGGCCTTTAGGAGAATTGGGGTCAATCACTCTTATGAAATCTAACCCCCATTATGTAAAGGGTTTTTCAACCATCACTAACTGTAGAGGCATGGTTACCTTTGGTTCTTTAGTGCTAAACATTTCACAAGAATGTCATTATCTTATGTACTTGTGAGCATATTTAAAATGGTGGGCCAATAGTAACCAACCCTAAGGATTCTGTGGGATATTCTTCTACTTGATGGATTTCCACTACCTAGTTTCTCATGGAAAATAATCATGATTTGATAAGCTTCCTCCTTGGATACACACCTCAAATAGACTCCCTCAAAGTTTTGTCTATACTATACTCTATCTTTAATCAAATAGTGAGAATCTTTTAGTCTTAGGGACCTTTTATGTTCCCTTGTAATTCCTATAGGATCTGTTGTTAATTTTTTGGGACAACATATGAACTATTTTGGACCTTCAGCCAAAAATTCTCTTTTTCCTTCTTAAAAAAAAATGTTTTGAGTATTCAAATTCTTCATTATTTAAGATTATTTCTATAGAATCTATACGCTTATTTTTATGGACACTATAGGTTTATTTCTATGAAATCTGTAGGCTTATTTCTATGGAATCCACAGGATTATTTCTATGGACTCTGTAGGCTTATTTCTACAGACTATGTAGGCTGATTTTTATAGACTTTGTAGGCCATTTTCTATGGACTCTTTATGAAAGAAACAAGTTCCCAATAGTTAGGCAATTTTAAAATTTGGGTCAATGTTTGGTTCAACGTTTGGTTCAAAGGGATGGTTCAAGAAATGGTTCAAACGGGAAGTTCAAAGGAGTCTTCCAAAAGCTTGAAGGACAAGTGCCCTTGTGGAGGGCACTTAGGTGCCAAAAGGACCTTTGTGACTTTTATGAAAGGAAATTTTAGAGACCAAACAACCCTTGTGGAGGGCAGGTGATGAGCAAAATGGACTATTGGAAAAGGCAAAAAATTTGGAATTCCTTTGGATTTGTTCAAGGCAAAAGATGAAGAATTTCTTTGGATAAAATACTTGAAGGAATTCCTTCAGACATTTTGTCTAAAGAAATTCATAAGGCAAAAGGCAATGTCTTTTAAAAAGATTTTCTATGGTAAAAGACAAGACAAATTCCTTCGAACTTTTGTGTGAAGGAATTCGCTCAAAAAAAAAAAGCTCGAGGGAATAAGCGGGAAGCGACTAAGGCAAAGGAAAAGAAATCCTTTGGACAAATTATCTGAAGGAATTCCTTTAGACATTTTTTCTAAAGGATTTGAGGAATAAGGCCACTCGATGGACCCCGAAGGGTAGGTACCCTTGCAGGGGGCTCTCAGCGACCAGGAAAAGGACCTCCCCCAAGTCTCGAAAGGACACCTTCCCTTTGGAAGGATTTAAAGACTAAACTCAGTCAAAGGAAACCTAAAGGAAATAAAGCCAAAGGAATTGACCAAGGGGTGATGCACCCATAGATGTCAAATTTTGGCACCATGAACTAGCCATTGGAATCCAGATGTTTAGTGATGTCCTTGAAGCTATCAAATTTAGGGCAATAAACTAGCTATTGGCTTTTAAATAGTGAAAGGAACATGAATATCAACTTTATGGCAATGAAATAACCATTGATATTTAAAGGCTTGAGAGCAGATTCAAATTCATTTAAAGGCCTTAAGGCCAAAAGGAAGATATCTCTGAAAGCTTAAATTCTAGGAAAAGACAAAACTAGGAAGAGACAAAGCTAGGAAAGGACAAAAGTCAAGAGTGAACTCAATGACCAGTTGAAGAGGGAGCTGAAAGAGCCAAAAAAAAGGGAAAAGATAGCTTGAGAGCTCAAATTACAATAAGAAAGAGGGAAATATCATAAATATCTACGTAGGAGTTATTTCTAGTAGGTCCAATAGTCCACCAAGTAGACATCTGAGCTCACAAGCATTAAAAGGCATGGACTATTTTTCTTCCTTGACTAGAAAGTGAGGGGATAACTGTGTACCATTAAGAGAAAGACCAGATAACCCATGCTGAAGAGAAGATATTTTAAGATGAATTGACATGCCATAGTTAAGGTAGATGCCCTATTCCAGCATGGCCTCTTTGACTGAACTAAAAATGCATTCAAGGCATTGAATGTAGCATGGGCCATTCCATGAAACAAAGTGCCAAGTCTTTATTGGCTGCTATATATTATAATCTCCTATTTTATGCAAAAGAGATTTTTTGGGTTATGGAAGCAAAACTCTACCAAAATTGAAAGGTGATTACTGAGACTTTTAACTCAGATTATTGATCATATTTTTTGGTTTGAATGAGAAAGCAGGTTAATTTTAGACTTTGTCATATTATAACTTATGTCATTTAGGAGATTGTTCTTATGTCTATTTCCTGAATGTGTTCTTGTCCATTTTAATGAAATAAGCAGAACTAGTGGAATTAATTAGGAAGGTGTCCTGAAGCCAACTGTGGAAAGACTTTGTGCTACCACAATTATCTTTGGTGTGTGTGTGTTTAGTTTATTTCTATGTAAAAGACCTTGGGATGACTTTGTGCCCTTATTGTCCTTCATATCTCACTCTTGGGCAGTTGAGGTGGAGACTTTGTGCTACACCTCATTCTACTGGTTACCACCCCCTATTACCAGTTACTTGTTACCTACCTGAAAAGATTCTTACTGTTAGTTTTAGGCCACTTTTGAAATAAGAGAAGTGCCTCCTATCATTTCACCAAGATTTCTCCTTTGGCTATGCACATCATCTCTAAAAAAAGAGAGATGCATGGTGTTGTCCTATCCTTGAGTGTTATTTTTATCATATATATAGTATATAGCTCCTCATGTTTTATAGGGAACCTCTCCTTGATGAGAGGATAGATTTGTCCCCTTCTGATGTGGTAAACATGCACATTTGGCTGACCAATCTCCTTATGTTATGGTTGAAATTACTTATTTTTCTCATCAGTTAGCTGGTGAAAAACTGTTCACCCAATAGTTTTTTGGTGACTCCATTAAGGAAGAGTATGTATTTTTAAGCCTCAAGCTTCAAGCTAAAGTAGGGCTAATTATTTTCCATTTTTATTCTACAATCTGGCAACTCCACACTATACTAGAAGCTAGAGAGCCCAAGGTGTTGTTGACCTTGTTTTTGAGTTGGTGCAATAGGGCAATTTTGATTTGTTTCCTCCACAACTTCAAGTTCCATGAACTAGGAGTCTTCTTCTTACCAATACCAGGTCACCAATACAAGGCAAATCTTTTTTTTCTATTGTTAGCAGAGCTTTGGCTATACATACTCCACCTAGATTTGTTATCCCCACTTTCCATAATCAAATCATGGCGGTTCAAGGCCCCTGGGGTAACTCTTTTAGCCCACTCAATTTAACTCTACCTCTACATGAGATAACATGCAGTTCAAGGAAGAATTTTCCTAAATTCTTTGGTGATGGGAGAGTTCACCCTGATGAACATATTACAGCTTTCAGCATAGCCTACGGTGTGATAGGTGTGGAGTATGAGGACGTAGCAGTCAGACTATTTATGGAAACATATCAAAGTGTTGCTACATACTGGGTCTATCATCTACAAGCACAAATTGTGACTAACTGGAATACCCTCAAAGCTAAGTTTGAATCAATGTTCAAGCCTGTAAAAGATGCACATGCCTTACTAGCCTAGCTCATACAAATGAATAAAGATCCTCATGAACCTATGAGGGACTGCATTGCTAAGTTTGACAAGCTAAGGAATAGGATTCCTATAATTACTCAGCCAACACCTGAGAACCTTAAATATTTATTCATCAACTCACAGCTGCCTGAAGTGAATTTTTTACTGAGACGTGCTGGCTACATAGACCTTGTTGCTGCTTAAGATTTGGCCACTGAGGTGGAATATGATCTTATCTTGGTAGGAAATATAAGGAGAGATTTTTATAGAGGTAAGTCTTCTTCATCTTCTAAATATTCATCTACAGGCTCCACCGATCCAATGGTGCAAAAGCTAGCAAATGAGTTGCTTGCTCTTAGAAAGCAAATAATGCAAGGGATGTCATATACCCCTTCGTATAGAGATATACCAAGGAGGACATTCCCTAATCAATCATACCAAGGCAATGTTGCCAGGAATCAAGGGTAGCCAAATCATATTCTTACCCCTCAAGAGAAATTAGCCATTGAAGCACCTCCAACTAATTTGACAGTTGGATATCTTAAAGTAGAATCAGATTTCTCCTTCTAGCCTGAGTTGAACCTAGAAGATGATGCTAATATCTTCATAGAGGGAGAAGAATAATTAGTTGGTGACTCCAACATTGATTTCCTAAATTACCAAGATGAACCTAGAAGTGAAGGTAAAGTAGTTGAGGGATCATACATTGTATTCACCCAGTCTAAGAACTGGTCAGCCCAATAAGCTGATAAATAAAAAATAGAGGAACGAGCTCAGCTTGCAATTTCAATTGCCAAACGAGGAAATTATCTACCTTTCTAGCCCAAAGACTTGGTGATTGATAAAAATGTAAGTACCCCAAACACTTCTACCCCTTTAAATTTAATTTCATAGATAATTCCTTCCCCCTTAAAAAACAAAAGGATGAACTGCCTTTCCCTATTCCTAATTCATTTCAGATGTTTGACATAGTCAACCATATCAAGAAAACTAAAATTTAAATGTATAAATTTGAATTTCTGCAATTCAACCCTGAGCAGTTGGATAAGTTAGTTTAGTATGTGAGGAATAAAACCATCCTAGTAGGACCTACTACTCCAAAGGTAACTCCCACATCCACCCATAATAACCTTGTCATTACTCTTCCTACTTCTCCTAGAAGGACTAAACCATTTTATTTCTCCCTACTGATAAATGGACACCAGCTAATTAATTACATCATAGACTTAGGTGCATCTGAAAATGTCATGCCTATGAAAGTGGCAGAATCCCTTGGTCTCACACTGACCAAGACATTTGGGAGATGTTTCTCCATGGAGAACAAACAAGTGCCACTACTGGGACAAATCAAGGATGCCCAATTTACATTTGTAGCATTTCTAGACAAGAGGATCAAGATGATAGTCTTGGTAGCCAATGTCCCAGCCTCATACATCATCCTACTTGGGTGAAATTTATATAGGGACATTGGTGGTGAATTAAGTATGGACCTGTCTGAGGCAAGGATCCCAATCAAAGTTGTTATGCAGATATTGCTCCCTGAGAAGGAAGTAAAATATGTGGTCACTCAAACATCAGTGCCTAAAGCTCAAATTTTGTTTGAGTCTTCATGCATGGGTAATTACTTCCTGACTACAGAGGATGCTCCTGATCATGTGGTGAATAATGAAACTTATAAAAATGACAATCTAAAAATTGGTTTAGATGGAATAATAGAAGACATGATAGAGTGTAGTGTAGATGTAGAAGAATCCTCCCCTCCAAATGAAGAAAAATTTAATGTAAGGTCAACTTGTGATGATGTATGGATACTAGAATTTGATGGTAGCTATTCCTCTACTGGTTCAAGAGCTAAGATTGTGTTGATATCTCCTCAAGGAGATATTTTTCCTTCATATAAGTTGTAGTTCAGTAACACCAACAACATTGATGAGTACAAATATCTGTTACTTAGGTTAAAGGCTACTCAAGACAGGGGTGTTAAGCTCCTTCATGCCAAAGGAGATGCTGAGCTGGTGGTTTTTTAGGTTTGGAACCTGTACCAAACCAAAAATGAGAGATTGCACCACTATCGTAATCTAATTTGAGATCAAATTGAAATTTTTGATGCTTTCAGCATCTCTACAATTCCTAGGTAATTTAATAACTAAGCTGATGCTTTAGCTATTTTAACAACCCTTCTAGTTCCTCTACCAAATTTTAAGGGAAATAGGTACACTATCAAACTAGTTTTTTGACCAAGTGTGCCTGAAAATGCCAATTATTGACAAGTATTTAATGGTGACAACCAAATCATTACCTTCCTGAAACAAAAGGGTAGTGTTGAATAACTCCACTTTGAAGGTAGTGAACCAATCCCTGAATCAAGTTTAGATGTAGGTGAAGAATTCCTACAGTTGAAAGGGAATAAAATTCCCAAAAGATTGGTTTCCCTTGAGAAGTTGTTTGACAAGCACGATGGGTTCATCAAATAGCAACAAATGGATTCAAGCTTCTCTTAGGAGTTTGATCGGAGAAATTTGGATACCAAGGAAAATCCCAAGATGGTGAACATTGGGAAGTGCTACACTCAAGAAGAAAAGTTCAAGTTTACTGCTCTACTTTGCCAGTACATAGATGTTTTGGCGTACTCCTATAATGATCTGAAGTCACTCAGGCCTAAAGAAATTTGCCATGAAATTCCTCTGAAAATTGATTCAGTGCCTTACAAAAAAAAATATTGGCAGTACAATCTAAAGATATCAGGTTCTATTTTATCTAAAATATGGAAAATGTTGAATGCTAGGATAATTTTCCCAATCCATCATTCCACATGGATTCTAAACATAGTTCCTGTGAGGAAGAAGAATGGTGAAATTTGCCTCTGTGTGGACTTCAAAAATTTGAATCAGTCATCCTTAAAGGATAACTATCCTCTGCCCATCATGGACCAAGTTCTTTAGATAGTGACTGGCTCAAAGATGTTATCAATGTTAGATGGCTTTTTTGAATACAATCAAGTACAAGTTGGTGAAGTAGACTAGCACAAGAATGCCTTCACCACACCTTGGGGCACCTTTGTATATCAAAGAATGCCATTTGGCTTGATAAATGCTGGCACCACTTTCCATAGAGTAATGGACCTTGCTTTCAAAGATAAAATGGGTAAGTTCATTATGGTATACCTTGATGACTTGATTGTCTTTTCTAAGCATTGCCCTGATCATGTGCACCATTTGCAATAAGTACTAAAGTGCTACCACTAGAATGGCATTTGTCTAAATCTCAAGAAGTCTGTTTTGGAGTAATAGAGGGGAAACTTCTTGGACACATTATACCCTGAGAAGGCATAAAAATTGATTTAGAAATAGTCAAATCCATTTAAAAACTTACCCTACCCACAAGTAAGACTGTAATTCACTCTTTCTTCAGAAAGGTGAATTTTTTACGAAGGTTCATCCTTGAGTTTGCTGAGAAGACTCTCCATATTGTAAACATGATGAAGGGAAAGGCCACCTTTAGCTAGACTAAAAAAGGCAAACTGGCATTTCAAGATATCAAGACAACTATTTCCCATGCCCTAATTTTGGTTTGTCTAGATTATACCAAGGATTTCACATTGTATAGTTATGCTTTTAAACACACACTTTCAGCAATTCTAGTTCAATAGAATGAATAAGGTGTGGAATCTCCCATATCCTTCATGAGTTGTCATCTCAAAGCTTGTGAACTGAAGTATTCAAACATGGAGAAGCATGCTTATGCAATAAAGCACTTCCTTTTTTACATCCTCAATTCATGCACTACTACCCTAGTTCTTGATACCATAGTCAAATCCATATTAACTCAGTAGGAGTTTAGAACTAAAAGGGGTAATTGGATTGATAAAATCTAGGTGTTTGATCTCATTATCAAACCAATAAAGCTTGTATGAGGAAGGGGCCTCTGCCAATTGATTTCTATAATAGACTCGAAGAAGCAGGGCATGAAGAAATAGAAGTGAAAGATATGCCAATAGTCCTCTTTGTCTCTACCACAAATGAGTGGTATTCAAGTATTGATCATTTCCTTACTTATGGTGAGTGTCCTACCCACCTATCTCATAAAGAAAGGAGGACTGTTAAATTGAAAGCTGCCAATTTTGTCTTATGGGATAATGGCCTGTATAAGAGGAGCCTTGATGGAGTGTTCCTTCACTGTGTGGATAAAGAGCATAAGAACCAACTTTTTAAGTCCTTCCATAATCTGGCCTGTGGAGGACATTTTTCTATGCCTGTAACTACCCATAAGATTTTATGAGCCAGGTATTACTGGCCTAATCTATTTTAGGATGCATACAAATGGGTACGAAGATGTGAATTGTGCCAATAGTTCATTGGAAGACCCAAGTTAGCTGCTCTACCTCTCAATCTAGTGGTAATAAAAGAGCCATTTTAGCAATGGGGAATCAATTTTATTGGTGTTTTAAACCCATATTCAAGTGATAGACATGATTATGTCCTCACAGCCATAGATTACTTCACCAAATGGGTGGAAGCAATTCCAACCAAGCATGCTACTTCAGAAGTGGTATGATATTTCCTTAAGGAAAACATCATATCTAGGTTTGGGGTCCCAACCAAGATTGTGATAGACAATGTAGCCTATTTCTCTTCTCATGAGATCACTCATTTTTATTTGTACTATGGGATTACCCTCTCCCACTCTTTTGATTATTTTCCATAAGGGAATGACCAAGTAAAATCAAGCAACAAGAACCTGGTGACCATCATTAGGAAGCTGGTGAATGACAACCAATGAACATGGCATAAAGCATTGGTTGATGCTTTATGGGTAGATAGAAATAAAACCAAGAGGGTGATAGGTATGTCACCTTTCCAACTTTTGTATGGTCTCAATGCCAAGATACCAATCACCCTAGAATTGTTGGCACTAAAATTGCCAAAGGTGGTCGAAGATTAGACATATGAAAGCTCCATTGACAAAAGGATCATGTGCCTGATTGAGCTGGATGAGCAGCAAACTATGGTGGTGGACCAAATTATTGTTCATCAAAGTCTGGTGAAGAAGCTCTTTGACCAGAAAACAAAAACCTGTGATTTCTATATTGGAGATCAAGTTTTGTTATGGGACAAGAGAAGAGAACCAAAGGGAATGAATGGGAAATTTGATTCCCTATGGAGAGGCCCGTTTACTATCCATCAACTCAATGGTGAAAATAGTTTCCTATTGAAGTATCAAGATAGCATGCCATTTTCTCTACCTCATAATGGGTAGCATCTGAAGCACTTCAATTCTTGAAGTATTAGATAAGATCATCTATACATATGTATATTTATATAGTATTTAGTTCTATTTTGTGCTTTTCATTTTCATTTTTGGTGCCTTTCTTTTTTGGGTAGCATGACTCCATAGCCCAATGGCATACTTGAAGGCACTAGAGATTCTAGTTTCTACTGCCCTTAGCTATTTCAAAATTTCACTGAAGGAAGTTCCCCAACTAGAAACAGTTGTTGTTCCTAAAATTTGTCACTCATTTTTTGGGACAATATATGAGCAATTTTGTTCCTACAGGCTAAAATTCTCTTTTTCCTTCTCATAAAAAAATGTTTTGAGTATTCAAATTCTTCATTATTTAGGCTTATTTTTATGGACTTTGTAGGCTTATTTCTATGGACTCTGTAGGCTTATTTCTATAGACTCCATAGGCTTATTTCTACAGACTCTACAGGATTATTTCTATGGACTCCATAGGCTTATTTATATAGACTCTACAGGCTTATTTATACAAACTCTACAGGCTTATTTATATAGACTCTATAGGCTAATTTTAATGGACTCTACAAGCCATTTTCTATGGACTCTATAGGAAATAAACAAGTTCCCAACACTTAGGCAATTTCAACGTTTGGGTTAACATTTGGGTCAATGTTTGGTTCAAAGTTTGGTTTAAAGGGATGGCTCAAGAAATGGTTCAAATGGGAAGTTCAAAGGAGTCTTCCAAAATCCTAAAGGACAAGTGCCCTTATGGAGGGCAATTAGGTACCAAAAGGACCTTTGTGACTTTTTTGAAAGGCAATTTTGGAGACCAAACAACCCTTGCAGAGGGCAGGTGATGAGCAAAATGGACCGTTGCAAAAGGCAAAAAAGTTGGAATTCCTTCGAATTTGTTCAAGGCAAGTGATGAAGAATTTTTTTAGATAAAATCGTTGAAGTAATTCCTTTAAATATTTTGTCTGAAGAAATTCATAAGGCAAAAGATAATTTCTTTTGAAAATATTTTCCATGGCAAAAGACAAGATAAATTCCTTTGGACTTTTATCCGAAGGAATTCTCCCAAAAGAAAAAAGCCTGAGGGAATAAGCGGGAAGTGACTAAGGCAAAGGAAAATAAATCCTTCAGACAAATTGTTTGAAGGAATTCCTTTGGACATTTTTTCTAAAGGATTTGAGGAAGAAGGCTACCCGAAGGACCCCGAAGGGCAGGTACCCTTGTGGGGGGCTCTCAACAACTAGGAAAAGGACCTCCCCCAAGTACCAAAAGGACACCTTCCCTTCGGAAGGATTCAAAGACTAATCTTGATCAAAAGAAACCTGAAGGAAATAAATTTGAAGGAATTGACCAAGGGGTGATGGGTACCTAGATTTCAAAGTTGGGCACCATGAACTAGCAATTAGAATCCAGATGTCTGGTGATGTCCCTGAAGCCATCAAATTCAAGGAAATAAACTAGCCATTGGCTTTCAAATGGTGATGGGTGTGTGAATGTCAACTTTATGGCAATGAAAGAACTATTAATCTTTAAAGGCTTGAGCATGGACCCGAATGCATTCAAAGGACTTAAGGCCAAAAGGAACATAGCCCCGAGAGCTCAAATTCTATGAAAAGACAAAACTAGGAAGAGACAAAGCTAGGAAAGGACAAAAGTGAAGAGTGAACTCAGTGACCAGCTGAAGAGGGAGCCAAAAGAGCTAGTAAAAAGGGAAAAGATAGCCTGAGAGCTCAAATTGCAATAGGAAAGAGGGAAAGATCATAAATATCTATGTAGGAGTTATTTCCAGTAGGTGGAACAGTCCACCAAGTAGACATCTGAGCTCACAAGCATTAAAAGGCATGGCTTGTTTTTCTTCCTTGACTAGAAAGTGAGGGGACAACTACGTACCTATTGGGAAAAAAACAAGACAACCCATGCTAAAGAGAAGATATTTTAAGATGAATTGACATGCCATAGTTAAGGTAGATGCCATGTTCTAGCATGGCCTCTTGATTGAACTAAAAATGCATTCAAGGCATTGAATGCAACATGGGCTATTCCATGAAACAAAGTGCCAAGTCTTTCTTGGCTGCTATATATTGTAATCTCCTATTTTATACAAAAGAGATCTTTTGGGTTATGGAAGCAAAACTCTGCCAAAATTGAAAGGCGATTACTGAAACTTTGAGCTCAAATTGTTGATCATATTTATTTGTTTGAATGAGAAAGTAGGTTACTTTCAGACTTTGTGCTATTATAGCTTTGTGTCATTTAGGGGATTTTTCTTATATCTGTTTCCTTAATGTGTTCTTGTCTATTTTAATGAAATAAGCAAAACATGTGGAAGTAATTAGGAAGGTTTCTTGAAGCCAACTGTGGAGAGACTTTGTGCTACCATAATTGTCTTTAATGTGTGTGTGTTTAGTTTATTTCTATGTAAAGGACCTTGGGATGACTTTGTGCCCTCATTATTCTTCATATCTCACTCTTGGGTAGTTGAGGTGGAGACTTTGTGCTACACCTCATTCTATTGGTTACTACCCCTATTACCAGTTACTTGTTACCTACCTGAAAGGATTCTTCCTGTTAGCTGTAGACCAATTCTAAAAGAAGAGAAGTGTCTCCTATCATTTCACCAATATTTCTCCTTTGGCTGTGAACATCATCTCTAAAAAAAGAGAGATGGATGGTGTTGTCCTACCCCTGACTATTATTTTCAGCATATATATAGTATATAGCTCCTCATATTTTATAGGGAACCTCCCCTTGATGAGAGGAGAGATTTGTCCCCTTCTAATGTGTTAAACCTTCACATTTGGCTAACCAATCTCCTTATGTTGTGGTTGAAATTACCTATTTTTCTCATCATTCAGCTGGTGATAAAATGTTCACCCAACAGGATCAATACCATTAATCAATAAATGGATCAGTGAGTCATACCATTCATTGCGTTAAAAGTCCTACTACTCAACTTGCATGATGTGTAGCGTGGGATTGGTGTTGGCAAGCATTTGAACTAGGCCATGGAACCTTACCAATTTAGTATTTTTCATCTCTATATCATATTATTATAAAACTAACATTCATTTATTACTATGCTCACCTAATACATTTTGAATTAGCATGAGTTTTGTGGCAAGGTTTGGTACGATAGCATGAAATTTGTTTCTAAGGATTTAATGTCTAAACTTTTTATTGATTTTATTAGTGCATATTACTTTTTGTCAATCCAATAAAAATTCAATTCTACATTTTTGAAATTGGTACTCATGAAGTCTATTAGGTGATCACTCCTATCAAATTTTTGAGTCAAGACCACAATCATCATTCAATCAGAAGTAAATGAATACAAGTAGAAGTCCTTTAAAAATTTTAGACTTATCAATAGTAGGGCTTGACTAATGACTCCTTTTATATTATTGAATTCTTTCTTATACTCCTCATTCCAAATGATTTTGGAATCTTTCTTAAGCATGTCATTCAGTGGTTTAACAATCTCAACAAACCCTAAGATGAATTTTATCTTGCCAAAAAATGACTTTAGCTCTTTCCAACTATTTGGAAGCTCTATCTTAGAAATGGCTTCCACCATTTCAATATCTATGGATATCCCATCCTTAGTGATGACATGACCTTGAAGCTTCCCCTTAGTAACACCAAAAATCCTCTTTTTGGGGTTAAGATAAATGCCATACCTTATGTACCTCTCAAACACTTGTTGAAGGTGTGTGAAATGAACTTTCCTATTTTTAGAGAACACTATTAAGTCATCCATGTAGATTATGATACATTTTCTAGCTATGCCTTGGAAAGCATGGTCCATATCCCTTTGAAAAGTAGCCCCTAAATCAATTAGTCTAGAGGGCATCCTTTTATATGCAAAAGTTCCCCACTTAGTAGTAAAGGTTATCTTCATTGTGTCCTCTTTATCAACTAACACTGGGTTATATCTTAAAAAGCCATCAAAAAAAGATATCATGGATAACACTGAAACAACCTGTATCACCTGGTCTAGAGAAGTCAAGGGATAATTGTCCTTTTTAGATGCTTTATTTAAATTCTTGAAGTCAATGCATAATCTAATTTCACCATTCCTTTTTATGACTGGAACTAGATTCACAACCCAAGTGGAATACTAAATGGAAAACACAATCCTTGCATTTAACAGCATCTTGACTTATTTATAGATCATGGGGTTTAGGATGAGGTTAGCAGGATTTTATTTCTATCTAAAGGGTTTATAATATTCTTTGATGGGTATAGTGTGGGTAATAACCATGGGATCAAATATTATGAATCATCATAAGACTAAGATATTATGTCCTTGTACTTGGTGAGCAACTCTCTAGCCCTTTTGTTTTCCATTTTTGTGCAAGCCTTCCCTACATTAACTTATTGGGGCTGATCTTGGGGTCCAAGATTTATTAAATTGTATTTTTTCCCATTCACCTTGGGGACCTTAGAGATTTCAATGAGCTTGTCCTGGTCAAATAACCTTTTTAGTGAAAATATCCCTTTGGGTATTTTGTTATCATTTAGTTGAATGATTTTTCCATTGAATTCTCTATTAGAGGTACTTCCATCAGTTTCATCAATAATATGAGATTAAAAAGCTCTTGAGTTTGTCATGAATTCAAGGATATACTGATCATCATTAAAGGCTTAGAAGTGGTTCACGTTATCTAGGACTGAATGGCATGGTACTAGCTAAATACTAAAGTTAGGGGAATCCTAATCAGGCATGAGGTTGATTGTAGTAGAAGCCATCCCATCAATAGATTTATTTTCTTTTCTAGGGACAAAGAGGATATTGAATACCTTAAAAGATTCTATCAGATACTATACTTTGAATTTATACCTCTTGAGGTATGAAATCTTTCATTGGTAGTTGTTCCTTACTTGGTTGACTATAAGTTTAGAATATCCATAAATGAGTAATTATTTGAACTTATTTTTAAGAGAAAATTAAAACCCTATGATGAAAGCCTCATACTTAGCTAGGTAATTAGTGCATGGGAATTTTAGTCTATAAAATATATGATATTATTTATCTGTAGGGTCTGTCAAGATAATACCAACTCTAGATCTAGACTTGTATCTTGCACCATCAACATATGACCTCCATAAACTAGGTACAACATGAGTGTTATTAGAATCAACCATTATTTTAGTCTCTAAGGTGAAGACACCTAAGTTACAATCAAGGAAGTTAACTCTTTCATTGAGAGTTTTATATTCAATAATCATATGCTTCATTCTTGGTTCCCTTTCCACTCTTATCTAATTTAGAACACCTTTTCAAGGTAGCCATAGATGTTAACAATTAGTAGATATATATCCAATTAGGACCTTGGTCTATTCTTTACTTAAGAGTAGTCCATATGCATTGGTCATTTCTACTACCTGAATGTTAATGAATTGTTGTACTCTAGGTTCACTAGCCAGTTACATGTGTACATTTAATAATTTTCTAATGACTTTGACTCTTGATTTGTCTAATTGTGTAACTACCCTATCAAACTTGATTGGGGTTAGTTTAAGATATTCACATATTTTTTTAAGCATGATATTAGTCGATGCCCTAGAATCTAGAAGATAATTATGGATATTCTTTCCAAATATCCTAATTGTAAGTAGGAAGGGTGGAGATTCTACCTTGGTTGTTTGCATGGTTACATTTACACTATCATCCCTAGGTGATTTCTTAGGTTTTTTAGACAAAGAATCTAATAGCAAGTCCTTTTGTTCAGTAATTTGAGTTAAATCATGCAAAGTGATTTTGACCTTAATTTTCTTCATATCTTCAACAATGTTAAATCCAGTCCTACTTGGGGAATCAACACTAGGCTTGGAAGAACTTCCTTTGGGTGGATCAAGGTCATTCATTGAAGTGGTATTAGGAAGGGTCCCATAATTATTAGGAGGGGTTAAAGTGGTCAGTGGTTTTTTATGCTTCCTATTTCTTAGAGCGTATGTATTCAAGAATTATTAAAATGCTTAGATCTCTTCAAGAATAGTTTTTGGTTCATTATCTTCCTGAAAAGGGAATTAGAATGTCTTTACCCTATGGATTTGGTCTGATGACTTAAACCTAGAAGCATTTGTAGCATTATCCTTGTTAGGGACCACTTTGAACGTGTCTATATCTTCTTGAAAAGCCTTAAAGGCTTTACAAAATTCAATGCAATCAATCTCACCATGCTTATGAGTAGCATGCACTCTGTAGTAGACAGGTAAAGAAATATCAATGAGATTGATGTCCAAGGTCTTGTTACTAGAAGAGGTTTCATTAGACTTGTTGATGTTGTAGAAGTTGTCATTTTGAAATCTATTTCCTGGTTTGTTGAACTTTTACAAAGTAAAGTTCCTTCCATAACTCTCACCAGTATCACCAACTTTTTTTTGTAACTGAAGAAAATGAGTGCTAAGTTTTTAGACCATCTTTATTATAGACTCATTCTTGCTCTTTGGGTACCATAATTGTGAACCTAATTGTTTCTTGTATCAAAAGTTGGAATTAAGTCTTTCTAACCATTAGTATAAGATCCATTAGTAGTTTGGTGATTTAGGAATCTTAGATTTTGATTAGCAGCTACACAACTAGTGGGTAGTAGGCTTAGAGCTAGGAGTTGGTTAAGATAAAGGGTGTTTTGGTTATTATTGGGAAAAAGGTTTAGAGCAGGCATCTATGGGTTAACATTAGAAATAGAGTAAGGCATTTGACCTTGTGGTTGCATTTGATCACTAATAACTATTGCCTCAGAGTAAGCTTGGGCTAATGAAGCTGTAATTGAGATAGGTCTCTTTAAGAACAAAAAGTCATGGGATCTACTAAATCCTTGTAGATTTATAGGGCTAGGGCATCATTAGGCTTATAGGGTTCTATGGTCCTATTACACATCTTCTAGAATCTGGTATTGAAATATCTTATAGGCTCACTTGCATCCCTCTTGATGGTTTTGAATTGATGATAAATGACACAAGGACTAATAATCTTATCAAATTATTCAATAAAAAGGGTGTTGAAATCATTCCAGGTGGTAATGTAATCATCAAGCAAATTGAAGAATGATTCATATGCTACATCTTTGAAAGTAAAGGTAAAAAACCTATATGCCACATCCTCATGTATGACATTTAATAATCTTAAATCAACTTTGAAAGACTTAACATGTTCCTCTATAGTTTCAACACCAATTGGACTAAATGTGGATAGATATTTTTCAAGATTGCATGGTAAATCATAGACTACACCTTGTACATTAATAGGGGGAATTCCTAACCAGGCCATATCGAGATGTAGTCTAAATGTAAGGGTATCTTGAATAGGAGAAGTGGGTAAAGAATTTGAAATTCTTCATCTACCTTTATCATGACTAGTTTTTCAATGACTTTGTAGCTCGAGTAAAGGTTCCCTTATTTCTAAGTGTGATCTAGTGTGAATTCTAGGTAGTTCCAACTTGAAGACTCAAAATCTTATTTAAAATATAGTTTATCAAGTTAATCTTTACAAGGAGAAAGGACTAAACAATCACACTAATATTATTATGCAAAGATTCATATAAAGAATGATAAAGGACATCAAATTTCAACTAAGATAGTTTGAGAATGTATCCTATCACGTAAGTATAGTCAATATTTAAAAGGTTGACCCCAAATTGAATCAAAATCTATAGTATATCACCTAATATTTGAACAAAATAAGTCATCCTAATCTCAAATACTGTAGATTTTCATATCCAAAACTATATTTACTAGAATTAAGTGATCATCCATCAAACAACTCGGATATTTGACTCAAGAACAACAAATATGGGTCAAAAACTTCAAATACCATTGATCTTTACACTTTGGAGCAAAGATCTATTAAAAATTGCAAATATGACATCAACCTTTGATCAATTAACACCAAAATTTATAGGCCCTCTTTCTAGTGCTAGAGGAGTTGCTCCTGTTAATGCCTCTAAGTGTACCACAGGTGCTCTTAGTGTTTAATGAACACTTCTCATTTTAGAATCCTAGGAATTTAGAGCATGAGTTGCTAGTATTTGGAATTTTTAGTACCTATGGTGAAATAGCATAAAATCAAAATAGATTATTCCACAATATTTATATGATTTAGCAGTTAGGAGCGACCTTGATCAAAGCCTTTGTGAATTTTGATGAAATTTGACCAAAGCTCAAAGCGACACTAATCTAAGTGAATATTTGACACTGAGATCTAAACTACAATGAGTTATTTAAAAAATGAGTAAAAGAGAAGAATAAGGCAAAAAGGAAACAAATGTGATTGTTGATGTTTATCTCAAACATGATGACAAAGTTTCAATTACCTAAACATGCATTTAAAATAGTATGTAATGAAAAATAGTTGATGCTCAATTTTCACTACAAACTAGGCAAACTTATAAATATAAATTAAAAATACAAGAAACAAGTATGCTTTAATGTTTTTCTACTATACCTAGATAGTTAATGCACATCTTTGATGTAGGATAAATTAAAGTGAAGAAACTTATGATCTTTTCAACCAATCTAGCATAACATAGATTATCAACCTTGTAACAAGAATGTAATTCAAGATTCAAAGAACCTATTCACATTCGAGATCTAGATAAGCAATTTAGAGAAAAGCTATTAACCCTTAACAAAACCATATAGACAAACCTTTTAGAATTACTTAGTTGTATTAAATGTTTCAAGTATACAATTTTGCTCAAAAATATCTCTTACAAAATGGTAACATTGCCTATTTATAGGGATCATAAGTAGTATACCAGTCAGTTTTCAAGATACATATGTGAATAATAAGGACAACTATCCTTACATGAAAATTCTAGAATATATATGACCTTCTATGTTCGACTGACCTAGAATTATATATGCTAATAAACTAGCATTTATTTATACAATATAATATTCTATTTAACAAATGCATGCAAAATTATAATCAATAGAATCTTATATTGAGTTGAAAATGGGCCCTCTAGCTACCTTTGTTGGAGGATGTTATTATCCTTAGTGTGTTTTCATTGATCAAGTCCAAATTTACTACAAGCTTCATTAAACATCCATTCTCTAGGTCTACTAGCTCATTGAATTCTTTGTCATTTCTAGACATGGCCTCCTTGATGCTTCTAGCTTCTGTAATTTGTTCCCTTGAATTAAAGATGATGTATATGATCTTGTGGTTCTTTCTATTTGAGTGGCCCTAGATCCTTCCTTTAATCTCTTGAATGGTTGCAGTAACTCTCTGCTTGAATTCTTCATCATTTATTAACCCAATGGTGGTGGGCTATGAGGTCTCTTTTAGCATGGTTCCTATAAGTTTTTAAATTATATTAATCAAACTCTCATCTTCCTTCACAAGTTTGATGACATTATTTTTCCATGTGCTCAACTCTTGTATTTTGTCCACAAAAATTCCTAGGACTACACTCAAGTGTCCTAGGCTAATAGTTTTGAAGCTTGGGTTTTGTCTTCTTACTTGCATGTTGATGAGCTCAGGTATTTGATCTTTTGAAGCTTGACATTGGATAACCAAGGATTTGACTACTTTAGCTTATTATGTCAAGGTACTCTACCTAAGTTTCATGGCCTTCAAAACTTCAAACATGTTAAATAATAATTCATTCAACATTTGTATCATACTATTAGGCATAGAGAGGGTGGCTTGGGTTTCAAGGTATTACTTCTAATTTTCCAAGTTGGCAATACTTTGCTTCATCACTCTTATTCTTGTAATGGATTATGTTGATTGAGCCCCAACCAGGCTCTCTACATCCTCTTGGTGAATAGGATTCTCTCCCAATTTCTATCCTTCCACTGGAGTTAGGTCCACAAATGGTTCCACCTTTTGAAAGGTGAATTCCTCTGTACCTACCACAACTTTTCTAGTGGTAATATTTTCTAAACCTAAGGTGTCTAGATTAAAATGCACTATAGTGGTGGGCTTTATGAACTTGGTGATTTTTGGAATCTCAACCCTTACACTACTAAATTCTCCTAGAACATCTATTTTCTTACCACCAACCCCTTTTGCTTCCACTAGTCTTTTTTTTTCTTGTTCCTTCATCATTTCAATTATCCACGATTGAAGGTCCTCATGCACACTAATATTGATATTCTATTTTAATTCCCATGAATAGGCCATGGAGGGAATATTTTGGAGTTTCCCATAAATAAACCAATCTAGTATGACTGGCCCCTAGATAGGGAACTCATCAATGAATAAATCTATGTCCTGGGCTTGATGGACAAATGGAAGTTTTAGTTTCTTGGACTTGGTAAGGATAAGGGCTAACTCTGTCCTCCTCTTCCTCTAAGATATGGTTTGAATTATTTCCAACATAAGTTATTTTACCTTATCATTTTCAATCCCCTCCATCTATTCATGGGTTCTTATAATTTGTCTTGCTTGGATGTTAAGGTCTTCATTTGTTTCCTCTCTATTTAAACCATAAGTTTCTATAATAACTTAAAAAACCCCTTCAAATGTTTCATATGGCTCAAGAGCCACCATGTCCACATGTTACATCAGAGATGTTATTTTTTATGTAGGGCCTGGAGCCAAGGTTAACTCACCTGGCATTTCTTCATAATTTTTTTACCAGGGTCTTGAGGTTATGGCAATTCCACTTGAAGAGGTGGAAATTCCACTTGAGTAGGTGGTTGAGGTTCTTTGGAGGTGGAAGGAAGTATATGATACTATAGAGGATGTATTTTACAAATTTCCTCTATTGGTTTTATTTCATTCACTAGTCTATGTTCCAATTTGTAATTACTTTCCTTGAGTCTAGCTAGCACTTCTTCAAAACTACTTGCCTTGGTGTATACACAGTCATAGACCCTAGGCTAGTGTTCATATACTAGCTTAGGCAATTTATTTTATTTAAAATGGTCCCTCACTTCCCCTTTAGAACCTCATGTCTTAATTCATCTATTTGGAAGATAAAATCTTATCTCTAACTAGACATGATGTCTATTTGCTTTCAATCTTACAATGTAATCCTTCCAATTATCAGGGGAAATATGTAGAGGAGGCCTTTATTCTTTCCATTTCATACCCCATAAATTCCATTGATGATTTGGAAGGTGATTTCTTGATCATCTATGTTATTTGTCAGATATATAGGTAACCTATATGGTGGGGACATGATTCCCTCAATTTTAATTATCGTGCAATCAGGATAATACAAAATATCCCCTACCATTTTTACATACCTTTTGATCAAGGGGTACATCCTAGGCATAAGGGATCTAGTTATAGATTCAACCAAAGTAGGATAAGTGAAATAATAAATGAATTATATATGGTTCCTATATTTGAAAATATGCAGCTTGGAATAATGATGGGAGATAGTTATTCTACCATTGGGAGACCAATTTTTGATGTTAGGGAATCGGGTGGAATTGAGTAAGGCATCGAGCAAATAGGACATCATGTAGAACTATTTTCTAGTCTTTTTTTTTAATGACTATAAATTGGCAACCTAAATAAATGCTTATCATGTCTCCAATAGGAGGGGTGATTTGTTGATCTATCAAGCAATGCACATAGGAAACCCAAGTGGGGTTGACATAGGTGGTTATGATAGCCCCAAAAATCCAATTTAGTAAGGTCATGACAACCCTAATTCCTTCCCTAAATTGGGAAATTAGAAACCTTCCTTGGTAATCTCTGATTACATGATTTTCCTTGTTGATCCATGGTCTAAGGATAGTGTTAAGGTCATTCTGGGTGGTCTAATTCTTGATTGAGGGAAAATCAACATGGGACCATGGGAGTTTGTACTAACCCTCAAAGGCTATATGGGAAACATAAGAAATCCTTCTATATGTTCCATCACACATAATCCATTCATAATCTATTATATATTCAATAAAACATGGAGAAATTACATCAACACAATGAAGTACCTCATGTTTAGTAGCTACATGATAAAAGCTAGCTAATTGCATAGTGGCTAGGTACTAGTATTTGGTGTTGACTACCTCAATTCTCCTTTCATTCTGAGTGAGGGGTTACATATTTTCTATGATGAAGAGGAACTTAGACCAATTATTACACCCATTATTCAATGCTATGGTGTCCAATTTTATATCCTTGAAAATGTAACCCAAATGGTTTGTAGACAAGTAAATTCTATTTCTTTCATCCATTATTGCCTTCCCACTGCCATTGATTCTTAAACTTTTAGATTATTTAATGCTAATTTCATGGAGATCTCTAGATTATTTTTCTTTGCAATTGGGATTGCTTTAGCTAAACTAAGGTCTAACTGATCATAATTTCAATACTTTGTGCTAAGTTTGAAGTTTCTTGGAGCTTTAATGATAAAAGTGATTTGGACCTGGGTTTGTTCATTTCTTTGATCTGATTAAGACTTGTGATTTTATACCTTTTCATTCTAATATGGATGTAATCTAATTTTTGTCATCTTTTACTTATGTGGATCCTATGTGGCATCTATTTGGCATCTTTTCATGGCATTTTCATAATTAATTCAAGGATAACTAGCCATTGGCCTTTAAATTCTACCTTTGGGTTTTGATTCATTGGATTAGATCCTAGGATTTAACATGAACCATTGATCATAATCCTATTTCTTTGCCTCATTGGTCACTATAAACACTAAGTTCCACGATTACACCACTTAGCATATTCTCTCACCCATCGAGTTCTAATGCTTGAGCTTGTTCCATGTGTCAAGCCCTCAAGTCTCCTAGATTCCAATCAAAGTTCTCACACCATTGGATCATGCTTGTATAATTAGGAAAGAGTTGTAAGATCCTAAAAAATGCACGGAGTTTAAGTTAATTCTATGGATCATGTAAATTTAGGATTTAGGCTAAATGTTTAATCCTAAATTCATTTTGTATTAATAAACATGTAGAAATTTAGGATAAATCCATTTATGTTAAAGTTTTCATCTAAATATCAAAAGTAACCTTGTTAAAACATTTAAACATGACCCCTTTTGTCTAGGTAAAATATTAGACTATGTTAAAATTGATGGTTTCACTAACATCATAGATGTCCTTGTAGTCATCAAATGATATGAGTGAGAGTGTCAATTTTCAATCTATGAAGTTATTATGGTTGAATGTGAGGGTACCATGTGGCGTCCTCACAAAGTTTCCTATGATCTTGCATTCAATGTGCTCCATTAGATCTCGAGAAGCGAGGACTATTGGATCACAATCTGAGCAATTACCCACTATTGGCATAGATGTTTACCACTTGGCATCTTTGTGGGGATTTGAATTTTAAATCTTCACCTCACACCATTAGATATAATCCTATAATGAAGTGAGGATCATATATCTTTGTAAGGTTCCTTCATTTTAAATCAATGTTGGGACCTTCCTTGCTCTATTAGATTAGATCTTGTAATGAAGTGAGGATTGTCAAATCTAAAATTAAGCATGAAGGTTAAGTTAAGACCCGATATTAATAAGGATTTACACCAAAGTTTTAACTATAGGGTTTGTTTGTGTTAATAAACATGAAGGGGCCCTTAGGATTAAAACTTGGGCTAAACATTAATAAAAGGAGCTTGGTTAAGAAATAAAAAGGGACCTTACAAAATCATTTCAAGATGTGGTTAAAATTAGTTAGGGTGTTAAAAGAGGAATATGTAATGATAGGTATATTTTTTATTAAGGTTTGGACATGTTAATAAACATGACCAAGACTTAATATAAAATTATACTTAGGTCTAACATAGGATAAAGTGTTCCCTCTAAATTGCTCTCACTAAATTTTGAATTCAAACCAAAGGGTTTTTAGACTTAGGTTTTTATTTAAGAGAGTCTAAGATTAAATTTATATAGATTAAAGGTTAGTGAAAGATATCCTAAAATATAGTGGTGAATTGTTGGTTGGTACATGCTAGTGCCTTCTCCATAGAGCCTATATTTCTCACAAACAAGGTAAACCATTAGTAACATTATGCATACTAAAACTTAATTAAATGAAAATATGCTACCCTATCATAATGGATGACCTTCAAATTCCACAAAAACCCAAGAACATATCAATAATTTTGATAACAAGGTTCCAAAACATCTCAAGGGACCCAGTTTTCAAAATTAGGGGTATGTTGGCCCTAAAAATGGTGATTCATAGGGAAAACATAGCCAAATGTTATAACCTAGATACTTTGGTTCATAAAATAACTAAGTCACTTATCCTAATGGACCTATGCCATCATCAAGATCTATTCATGGTTGAAGACAGCTTTGCATACGCAAGATTAGGATCAATTATTAGGATAAAATCATGTTATGTGTGTACTTTGATTCTAATTACTATATGCCATGAGATTTAAGGAATAACTTCCAAGTTTCATGTCCTTAATAATTTACACAAGCTTATAACATGTTTGGTTATTCATGAAAAATCATGCTCTTGATTTAGGGGTGGCTTGGGCATTGCTCTACTACTAGCCAAGTATTTATATCCATGATAGAGATGACTTTGGATCCACTCAAGGCCTTTTTCCACTATCATCTAGGCATCTATAGCCCTGATGGAGAATACCGGAATCACCTATGCTTGAAAAGATTCAAATTTTGAACTGAATTCTTATTTTTATATTTTTTGACATACATTTTAATGATTTTAGCAAGGTTGGGAACCAAGATAGCTAGGTTTAAGGATTTTAATCGAGTTCTTGATAACAAAAAATCACCTATGGTTGCAACCATTATCCCAGGTAAGTATGTCTTGTTAAGTGTAAACATGATCCTATCTTAATAAGTTAAGATCTCATT
Organism: Torreya grandis; assembly: GCA_037957365.1. Lineage (NCBI taxonomy): Eukaryota > Viridiplantae > Streptophyta > Pinopsida > Cupressales > Taxaceae > Torreya > Torreya grandis. The sequence continues at coordinate 183,553 of JARHVA010006128.1, read as the reverse complement.
TTAGAAGAGAAACTCTTCTTAAAATCATATTTAGGTCTAGGTAATGTTTAGGTATAAATATAACAAGGCATATCTTCATTTGTCTTCACCAGTGTCTTTATGCTATATCACTAAGCTCATATTTTAGGTTTATGGTCATCATAGGTATGAGGTTCATATCCTATTTTTTAATCTAGGAAGTTTAAGTCAGATAGGATACTTTGAGAACTAGATTATCCTAAAGGACTTATTAGAGATAAGGAACAAATCAAAAGAAAAAAACAAAAGAACAAAAAAATCAAAAAAATATGTAGAGATAAAATAAAGAAGGAAACTAATTAGCGTACGTACTCTAACATTAACCAATCTTATAGATTTTATTTCATGGATACATCTAGTAGAGCTACATCAAAGTAATGCTTGAGATATTTACCATTGGTGATAAATGTGAATTATGATCCCTAATGGTATTTTATCTTGAAAGTGTTATTTCCAAGTGTTTCAACAATCTAATATGGGTCAATCCATACAGGTGTGAATTTGCCATGTTTACCCTTGGGTTTAGATGCCTTGTCCCAAAGCAGGATTAAGTCTCCTTTCCCAAATACCTTTACCTTTGACCTTTTATAAAACCATATCTTTATTGTGGTATGATTCTTGTTGAATTTATAAAATGCTTCTTCCCTTGAATCTTCCATCTGAATAATATCTAGCAATCTAGAATCTACAAGTTCCTGACTTTCTTCCATGTAAACCTACATAAATTTGAATGTGGGAAACTTGAGGGTGATAAGAAAGATAGGTTCTTGGCCATACACTAATAATAATGGTGATGACTTTAAGGATTTCTTTATTTTGATTATATCTACCCATAGAACATATTTGAGGAGTTTGTACTAAGTCTTAGGCTTGTCTTCAACATATTTTTTGACTACCTTGATTAGGTTATTGTTGGTAGATTCAGAGACTTCATTTATTTAGGGGTAATGGTTGGAAGCAAAATTTAGATAAATTCCATTGTAATAAGCCCATTTGGTCATTTATATGGATACAAATGTAGATTTAGTATAACACACCAAGGAGACTAGGGTTCCAAATCTGGTATAAATGTTTTCTTCAAAAATGTTGGTCATTTTTTCTATCCTACAGTGTTTGGTGGATACAACCTGAGTCCACCTTGTGTAATAATCTATGGTAGTTAGGATATATTTATGTCATTTATATGTATTGGGGTTAATCATGCCTATGAAATCTAACCCCCATTATGCAAAGGGTTTATCAACCATTCTTAGTTGTAGAGGCATGGCTGCGTTTAGTTCTTTAGTGCTAAAGATTTGACAAGAATGACATTCTCTTATGTGCTTGTGAGAATATTTAAAAATGGTGGGCCAATAGTAACCAACCCTAAGGATTTTTTGGGATGTTTTTCTTCTTGATGGATGTCCATTACCTATTATCTCATGGAAAGTGATTATGATTTGATAAGATTCCTCCTTAGATACACACCTCAAATAGACTCCCTTAAAGTTTTTTCTATATAATACTCTATCCTTGATCAAATAGTGAGAAGATTTGAGTATTAGGGATATTTTTTATTCCCTTTTAATTCATATAAGATTAGTACCATTAATTATAAAATGGATTAGTGAGTCATACCATTCATTGGGTTGAAAGTCCTGCTACTCAACTTGCATGATGTGTAACTTGGGATTGGTGTTGGAAATAATTTGAACTAGGCCATGGAACCTTACCAGCTTAGAAGTTTTCATCTGTATATCATATTCCTATAAAAATTACATAAATTTAACTCTAATCTCACCTAATTCATTTTGACTTAGCATGATTTTTATGGTAGGGTCTAGTAAGATAACATGCACTTTGTTTTTGAGGATGTAATGTTTGAACTCTTTTACTACTTTTACTAGTGCATATGCTTGTTTGTCAATCCAAAAATAGTTCAATTTTGAATTTTTGAAATTGGTACTAATGAAGTCTATTTAGTGATCACTCCCATCAACTTTTTGAGTCAAGACCATAACTATTATGTGATCAAAAGAAAATGAATACAAATATAAGTCCTTTGAAAAGTTTATACTTATCAATACTTGGGCTTGACTAATGGATCCTTTGATACTATTGAATGCTTTCTTGGAATCCTCATTCCAAGTGATTTTATCATCTTTTTTGATTATGTCATTTATTGGTTTAACAATCTCAGTAAACCCTGAGATGAATTTTCTCATGATGTTCATCTTGCCAAAAAATGACTTCAACTCTTTTTGACTATTTAGAAGATCTATATTAAAAATGGATTCCACCCTTTTAGGATATATGGAGACCCCATCACTAGTGATTACATGACCTAACATCTTCCTTTTAGTAACACAAAAAAATATCTTCTTGGTTTTAAGTGAAATGCCATACGTTCTGTACCTCTCAAACACTTATTAAAGGTGTGTGAAATGATCTTTCCTATTTTTAGAGAACATTTTTAGGTCATCCATGTAGATTATGATACAATTTCCCACTAGACCTTGGAAATCATGGTCCATGGACCTTTTTAAGGTAGGCCCTGCATTAATTAGTATAAAGGGTATCCTTTTGTATACCAAAGTTCCCTACTTATTAGTAAAAGATGTCTTCATTATATCATATTTATCAACTAACACTTGGTTATACCCTAAAAAGCCATCAAGGAAAGACATCAAGGTGGACCCTAAAACATCCTATACTAACTATTCTAAGGAAGGTAAGGGATAATTGTCCTTTTTAGATACTTTTTTTAAATTCCTAAAGTCAATTCATAATCTAATTTCAACATATTTTTTCCTGACTAGAACCTAATTGACAACCCAAGTGGAATGCTAAATGGGAAACACAATCCTTGAATTTAATATATTATTGACTTCTTTATAGATCATGGGTTTTAGGATGGGTTTGATAGGCCTTTGTTTCTATCTGAAGGGTTTATAATTTTATTTTAGTGGTATAGTGTGGGTAATAACCCTAGGATCAAATATTTTAAATCATTATAAGACAAAGCTATTATGTCCTTGTACTTGGTGAGAAACACTATATCCCTTTTGTTTTCCATTTCTATGAAAGCATTCCCTATATTAACTTATTGGGGCTGATCTTGAGGTTCAAGATTTATTGCATTATAGTCTTTCCCATTCACCTTGGGGACCTTAGGGATTTCAGTGACCTTCTCCTAGTCAAATAACCTTTCTAGTGAAACAATCCCCTTGGGTATTTTATTATCATTTAGTTGGCTAATTTTTACATTGAATTATATTTTATAGGTAATTTCATTAGTTTCATCAATAATATGAGCTTCAAAATCTCTTGAGTTAGTCATGAATTCCAAGATCTATTGATCATCATGGAAGACTTAGAAGTGGTTCACGTTATCTAGGATTGAGGGGTAGGCTACTAGATCAATACTAAAGTTATGGGAATCCTGAACAGGCATGAAGTTAGTTGCATTAGAAGCCATCCCATCAACAACACTATTTCCTTATTTAGGGACAGAGAGGATATTGAATGCCTCAAAATATTCTATCAAATCCCAAACTCTAAATTTATACCTCTTGAGATATGAAAACTTGCATTGATAATTTATCCTTACTTAGTTGAATACAAGTTTAAAATATCCATAAATAAGTATTTTTTTGACATTATTTTTAGTATCAAATTACACCCCTAAGATGAGAGCCTCATACTCAGCCAAGTTATTGGTACATGGGAATTGTAGTCTATAAGATGCATGATATTGTTTATCAGTAGGGTCTATCAAGACAATACCAACTCTAGATACAAACTTTCATTTAGTACCATCAACATATAATTGTCATAAACTAGGTACAACATGAGTGTTCTTGGAATCAGCCACTTTGTTAGTCTCTAAGGTGAAGACTCCTAAGTTAGAATTAAGGAAGTTAACTTTTTCACTGATAGCATTGTATTTAGTAATCATATGCCTCATTCTTGGTTCCCTTTTCAATATTATCTAATTTTTAACACCTTTCTAAGGTAGCCATAGATGTGAAAAATTAGTAGATATATATCCATTTAAGGCTCTGGTCCATTCTTTATTTAAGAGTAGTCCATATGCACTTTGGGTTCACTAGCCAACTACATGTGTACATTTAATAATTATCCAATGAATTTAAATCTTTATTTGTCTAATTATATAACTACCCTATCATATTCCTACAAGAATGATATTATTTGATGCCCTATAATCTAGAAGATAATTATGGATATTCTTGTCAAATATCTTGATTATAAGGAGGAAGGGCAGAGATTTTTCCTTGACCATTTGCATGGTTACATTTGTACTATTAGCCTTGGCTAACTTCCTAGTTTTTTTAGACAAATACTCTAATATAAAGTCCCTTTGTTTAATAATTTTAGTTAACTCATGAAAATTGATGTTGGCCTTAATTTTCTTCATGTATTCAATAATGTTATAGCCAGTCCTACTTGGGGAATCAACACTAGGTTTGGAAGAACTTCCTTTGGGTGGCTCAAGGTCATTCTTTGAAGTGGTATAAAGATGGATCTCATAATTATTAGGAGGGGTTGAAGTGGTCAGTGGTTGTTTCTACTCCCTATTCTGTCAGGAACCCGTGGAAGCACCATTGATTACCATATACAAGCAACTTAAGATGTGGAATTAACCAGAAGTAACAAGTAACTAGAAACCAGAAACAACACAGAATATGAGAGACAATACACAACTTGTATTAATACTCATCCAGAAAAGAATACAATAAAGAAGATGCCACTTCTTCTTCACCACCTCTCAGAGGCTTCCCACACCTCAAGTGTACAATACTTCTTTCCTCAAAGCTCTCTCTCTTACGGTCCCAACACACAACTCAAACACAGAGTTGGTGTTCACCTCCAACCAATCAGTATCCACTACTACCAGTACCCAAGTGTTCCATGCACTCCACAAAGTGCTCCACGCACTCCAAGTATATCTCCCTTAAATTGCAATAACTTACAACCCAAATGATCTCACTTATGGAAGGAACTGCCTTTCCTTCCTCTCTGCTCTATAACCGAGTACACACCATACTCCAAGTAGATCCCACCTGATCCTGCTCCCTATTGTGTTGTTGTTCTCCCTGATCTTGCACACCTACAAATCAATCTAGTTTTGCACACCTACAAACCTTAGACCATGCACATACATACACCTATAGATCAATGATCTTACTTACCCATGTAGATCTCCAAACATGGCCATGCACACCTACTAACAAAGATCATACATACATGAAGAACCCTTCTAATTCTCCAAACCAACACCCACACTTGGCACTGTTGTGGAACTAGGAGGAACACCCTTGCTCACTTCACACACAGAAGGAGCTAACTTTGCTCAACTTAAACTAGAACACTTTTCAATATAGCCTATGAGTCTCTTAAATAGATCTCATGAAAATAATAATTAGACACCTAATTACAATAATTATATCCATAGCTCAAGACTAAAATTAGCCTCCTTCATGCAAACAATTGGTTCATAAACAAACTAACCATAACACTCGTAGTTTTGATCTGCACAGGCGATCGACATCGGTCCCTATCTACCTGGAGGTGACCGATGTCAGCTGATCCCTGACCGATGTTGGTTGTTATTCCTATCTAATTCTACTGACGTCGGTTGGCCTGACTGATGCCAGTGTCTATGACACTTTAGCAACCTCCTCTAATATCTACATCAGTGAAGCTTTTAGCTCCACAACCTAACAATCTCCCACTTGGAGATAAAAAGCTACACTATACCTATACATGTACTCCATCTAATCTATTTCCTGGCTTGTATCCCTCTTAAAGCTCAACCTTGAAGACCAACCACCACACAACCTATGGTGCACCTCCTGTCATCCAAGTAACCTGTCGCATCCACATCTACAAACACATGTAGAAAAGAACTTAACCCTACATAGCATGTTGACTTGCTACTGGTTCCTCTCAAATACCTGAGAATCCACTAAACTACCCTCCAATGCTTCTTTCCTAGATCAGCTCCAAACTTTCTGATAGCACCCACTGCTTGGGCAAACTCAGGTCTATACCAAACCTCATGTGATTTCAGACACTGAACTATCCAGCCCTTGGTGTGCTCTAGTTCTGCATCTTGAACCTCACCAACACCTGATTCACATCAGCTCCCACTGGAGATAAAATCAACCTGTGATCTTCTATGTCTCTCATGCCAAAGAATTTTTCTGCTCCAAATCCTTCATGGCAAACCACTGAACTAATCTTACCCTTAGCTCAACAAAACCCTGTATGTCCAAACTTGCTAGCAAACTATCCACATATAGTAATAGGATAATGTTACGACCATCATCCACCTAGTAAGACAAACATAATGGTTACAATGACACTGACTAAAGCCTTATTTTGTCATCCATTTGTCAAAACCTGTACCACTGTCCTGCAGCTTCCTCAAGACCATATGACATGGCCTTCCATCTCACGTGTCCATTCTCTCTATTCTTTAACCAAGGTATCCATTCATCTTAGTGCTTTCATACTGGCTAGAAACCCTACCAAATCTCCCATTTGGTCCTGCATCTTATTCATTCCATGCTCCCACTATTTCCTGGATCCTTCCTGCTCTACAGTCAACAACTAGTATAAAGAAGAAGAACAATGAATTTGAGGCCTACTTACACTTTCAGTCCTCCCCATGGGTGTTTGAGACTCCTTGATAGCTTGCTGTCCACCCAAAATCCATCTCAATGACTAACCTCGATCACTACACAGTCTAGATCTGACCGACATCGATTCCCTGCGACTGTCCAGGTCGCCAATGTTAGTTATCCTACCGACGTCGGTCTCCACCTACCTAACACTAGTGACTTCTCTGGTCTACACATGACCAACATCGATGCCTATCTATTTGATGTCAGTTACCCTTGACTGACACCGGTACCTATGTATGCCTATGAGTGATGACTTTTTACCCGTGAGCTCCTTTGAATCAAAACCCATGTCTAAACTACCCTGCTCAGATGTATCCAGCCCCATCTACTGGTCTTTGTCTATCATCTCCTCCAAGAACACCAAGGCTTTCCAGTTCTTAAGTTTGTCAAACACATTTGTCTTCCACTTAAGAACATGCATCTCCTTCTTGCTCATGTGACCAAGCCTACAAAGCCACGTCTTCACAATAAAAAAAGAATCAGTAATATAAGTAGATAGATAAAGGATACCTACTTTCTTACCACCAGCTAATTCAAGTGCATCCGCTATGAGAGTTATTGTGCATCTCTCATCACCCAACTTTCCTAAAGCAATTAGCTGCATCTTCAAGACTAGGGCATGCATGACCTTCTTCAACACCCATGTGTTGGCCGCCTACAATTTCAGTAACACTCCCCCTTTGCCAATACTATGACAAGGCTCACCAACCCCTCTACTTGGGGCTGCATGGAAAGAGGCAACAAAATCTATTAACCAAGATTCAACTTTATCTAGAGCATCCTATGCAACAACACCTACAACATCTGCTTCTTCATGTTAATTTATAACCAACCAACAATCTTTCTTTACCTGCTCTTTCTTTCCATAACACCGTAAGTGACCATTCGTGCTATTCAGTTTCTCCATTTGTAGCTTACTTTCTTCTATCGTTGCTATACTCCCACTCAATCAGAAACCCTTGAGAGTGACCTATAACCAAACACAAACCTGCTCCCTGTAACCTTAGCTCTGATACCAACTATCAAGAACCCATGGAAGCACCATTGATTACCATATACAAGCAACTTAAGATGCAGAAATAACTAGAAGTAACAAGTAACTAGAAACCAGAAACAACACAAAATATGAGAGATAATACACAACTTGTATTAATACTCATCCAAAAAAGAATATAATAAAGAAGATGCCACTTCTTCTTCACCACCTCTCAGAGGCTTCCCATACCTCAAGTGTATAGTACTTCTTTCCTTAAAGCTCTCTCTCTTATGGTCCCAACACACAAATCAAACACAGGGTTGGTGTTTACCTCCAACCAGTTAGTATCCACTACTGCCAGTACCCAAGTGCTCCATGCACTCCACAAGTGCTCCACACACTCCAAATAGATCTCCCCTAAATTATAACAACTTGTAACCCAAATGATCTTACTTATGGAAGGAACTACCTTGCCTTCCTCTCTGTTCTATAATCGAGTACACACCGTACTCCAAGTAGATCCCACCTAATCCTACTCCCTGTTGTGTTGTTGTCCTCCCTGATCTTGCATACCTATAAATCAATCTAGTTCTGCACACCTGCAAACCTTAGACCATGCACACACATACACCTATAGATCAATGATCTTACTTACCCATGTAGATCTCCAAACGTGGCCATGCACACCTGCTGACAAAGATCATATATACATGAAGAACCCTTCTAATTCTCCAAACCATCACCCACACTTGGCACTATTGTGGAACTAGGAGGAACACCCTTGCTCACTTCACACACAGAAGGAGCTAACTTTGCTCAACTCAAACTAGAACACTTTTCAATACAGCCTATGAGTCTCTTAAACAGATCTCATGCAAACAATAATTAGACACTTAATTACAATAATTAGATCCATAGCTCAAGACTAAAATTAGCCTCCTTCATGCAAACAACCAGTTCATTAAAAAATTGTCCATAACACTCACAGTTACAATCTGCACAGGTGACTGACATTGGTCCCTATCTTCCTAGAGGTGACCGATGCCGGTCGATCCCTGACCGACGTCGGTTGTTATTCCTATCTAATTCTGTTGACATCGCTTGGCCTGACCGACACTGGTGTCTGTGACACTTTAGCAACCTCCTCTAATGTCTGCATCAGTGAAGCTTTTAGCTCCACAACCTAACATATTCCTTAAAGGGTATGTCTTTAAGAATTATTGAAATTTTTGGATCTCTTCAAGAATATTTTATGGTTCATTATCTTCCTAAAAAGGGAATTGGAATGTCTCTACCATATGGACTTGGTCTAATGATTTTGACCTAGAAGCATTTGTAACATTATCCTTGTTATGGACCACTTTGATGGTGTCCAAATATTATTTAAAATCCTCAAAGGCTTTAAATAATGTAATGCAATCAATCTTTCCATGCTTATTAGTAGCATGCACTATGTAGTAGTCAGGAAAAGCAATGTCAGTGAGAATGATGTCCATGGTCTTGTTACTAGAAGAGGGGTCATTAGCCTTATTTTTGTTGTAGAAGATATCATTCTAAAATATATTTCCCTATATATTGAATTATTAGAAAGTAAATTTCCTTCCAAAACTCTCACTAGTATTACTAACTTATTTTTGCAACTGAAGAAAATCAATGCTAAGTTTTTGGACCATCTTTAATATAGAATCATTATTGCTCTTAGGGTTCTCATAATTTTGTAACTAATTTTTCTTGTACTAAAAGTTAATATTAAGGCTTTATGACCACTAATAAAAGATCCATTATTAGTTTGGTGATTCAATAATCTTAGGTTTTGATTAGGAGTAGCATAAGTAATGGGTAGTAGGCTTAGAGCTAGGAGTTGATTAAGAGGATGGGTATTTTGGTTATTATTGGGAAAAAGATTCAAAGTAGGCATATGTGGGTTAATATTAGGAATGGAGTAATCCATTTGACCTTGTGGTTTTATTTGATCACTAATAACTATTGCCTTAGAATAAACTTGGGCTAATGAAGCTATAACTAGGAGAGATCTCTTTAGGAACACAAAAGTCATGGGATCTACTACATCCTTATATATTTATAGGGCTAGGACATCATTAGGCTTGTAGGGTTCTATGGTCCTATTATACATATTTTTGAATCTAGCATTGAAATATCTTATAGGCTCACTTGCATCCCTCTTGATAAATTTGAATTGATGATAAATGACACAAAGACTAATAATCTTGTGGAATTGGTCAATAAAAAGGGTGTCTAAATCATTCCAAGAGGTATTGAAATCATCAAAAAAATAACGAACCATTCATATGTTGCATCTTTGAAAGTAAAGGGAAACAACCTATATGCCATATCCTCATGTATGACATTTAATAATCTTAAAGCAACTTTGAAAGACTTAACTTGTTCCTCTACAGTTACAACACCAATTAGACTAAATATGGGTAGATACTTTTTAGGATTGCATGATAAATCATGGAATACACCATATATATTAATAGGGGATATTCCTAACTAATCCATACCTATATGTGGTTTGAATGTAGGGGTACCTTGAATAGGATAAGTGGGTAAGGACTTAGAAAGTATTCATCTACCTTTATCAGATCTTTTTTTTGCTGAATTTGTAGGTCAAGTAAAGGTTCCCTTGTTTTTTTATTATGATCTGGTGCGAATTCTAGGTAGTTCTTTCTTGAAGACTTGAAATCCTATTTAAAATATATTGTATCAAGTTAATATTACAAGGAGGAAGGACTAAATATGTATACTAAGCTTATTCTAAAAATATTCATTTAAATAATGATAAAAGACATCAAATTTCAATTAAGATAGTTTGAGAATGTATCCTATCATGAAATTATAGTTGATCTTTACAAGTTTGAGCACAAAATGAATCAAAATTTGTAGGAGATCACTTTATCTTTGAATAAAATAAGTTATACTAATCTCAAATAATATAAATTTTCAAATCCAAAACTATATTTACCATAATTGAGAAATCATCCATCAAATAACTATGATATTTGCCTCAAGAATAACAAAGATGGGTTACAAATTTTTAAGACCAATAATCTTTACAATTTGGAGCAAATATCCTCTCAAAAGTGTAAAGATGACATCAGCCTTTGATTAATTAACAACAAAATTGATAGGTGTTCCTTATATCACTAATGAAGCTTCTCCTATTGGTGCCTTTAAGTGTACCACAAGTGCTCTCGATGTCTAGAGAACACTTCTCATTTTAGAATCCTGAGAATTCAGAGCATAAGTTGTGGGTATTTGGAAATTTTAGTGCCTATGGTGAAATAGTAGCAACAAAAATAGACGTTTACACAATATTTATAGGATTTGGTGGTTGGGAGACACCTTGATCCAAGCATTTGTGAATTTTGATGAAAGTTGACCAAAGCTCAAAGCTACAATAATCTAAGTGAATTTTTGACAATGAGATCTAAGCTACATTAAGTTATTTTAAAAATGAGTAAAAGAGAAGAGTAAGGCAAAAAAGAAACAAACATGTTTATTGATCTTTATCTCAAACACCATGATAGAGTGTCAATTACTGAACATGAATTTAAACTAGTATGTAATACAAAATAAATGATGCTTAATTTTGACTACAAACTAGGCAAACTTCTGTGGATAAATTGAAAATATAAGTAAGAACCAAGTATGTTTTAATGTTTTTCTACTATAACTAGATAGCTAATGTACATATTTGATGTAGGAAAAATTAAAGTGAAGCAAATTATGATATTTTCAACTAATCTAACATAGCATAGATTAGGAACCCTATAACAAGAATGCAATTCAAGATTCAAAGAAACCATTCAAATTTGAGATTTAGACAAGTAATTGAGAAAAAATCTAGTAACCCTTAACACAACCATATAGACAAACTTTTCAAAACTCAGCTATATTAACCTTTTTATGTATATAATTTTGCTCAAAAATCTCTCTTACAAAATGGTAACACTACCTATTTATAGGGATCATAAGCAGTGTACCAGTTAGTTTTCAAGATACATATGTGGAGAATAAGGAAAACTATCCTTACATGAAAATTCTAGAATACATATGGCCTTTTATGTTGGACTAACCTAGAAATATATATGCTAAAAAACTAGTATATATTTATACAATAGAATATTCTATTTTATAAATGCATGAAAAATTATAATCAATAGAATCTTCTATTGAGTTGATGGTGGGAACTCTAGCTCCCTTTTTTGGAGGATGTTCTTGGCCTTAGTGTGTTATTCATTGATCAACTCCAAATCTACTATATGCTTCATTAAACATCCATTCTCCTAGTCTATTAGCTCATTGACTTCTTTGTCATTTCTAGCCATGGCCTCTTTGATGATTCTATCTTCTATAATTTGTTCCCTTGAATTGAATATGATGTCCATGATCTTGTGATTTCCACTACTAGATTGGTCATGGCTCGTTCCTTTGACCTATTGAATGGTTTTATTATCTCTCTACTTGAATTTTTCATCATTTATAAACCCAATGGTAGTGGGTTATGATGGCTCTGTTAGCATGGCTCTTAGGATTTTTTCAATTATGTTCATCAAAATCTAATTTTCATTCATAATTTTGCTAAAATTATTGTACCATGTAATAAACTCGTATACTTTGTCCACAATAATTCCTAGGACTGCACTCAAGTGTCCTAGGCTAATAGTTTTGAAGGTTGGGATCTATCTTCTTACTTGCATGTTGATGAGCTCAGCTATTTGATCTTCTAAAGCTTTCCATTGGATGACCAAGGCTTTGGTTACTTTAGCTTGTTGTGTCAAGGCACTCTACCTAAATTTCATGGCCTTCAAAGCTTTAAACATGTCAAAGAATGATTCATTTAGCATTTGTATCATACTATCAGGCATAGAGAGGGTTTTAAGGTCCTACTCCTTTTCCATGTTAGCAATCCTTTACTTCAACAATCTTATTCCTATAATTTCTTATGTTGTTTGAGCCCCAAATAGGCTTTCTACATCCTCTTGGTGAATGATATGCTCTCCCAATTCCTATCTTCTTACTAGATTTAGGGCCACAAATGGTTCCACCTTTTGGAAGGTGAATTACTCTATACCTACCATAACTTTTCTAGTGGTAATCTTTTCTAACCCTGAGGTGTCTAGACTAAAATGTACTATAGTGGTGAAATTTTTGAACTTGGTGGTTTCTAAAATCTTAACCTTTGCACCATTGGATTATCTTGGAGTATTCATTTTATTACCACTAGCCCCTTTTGCTTCCATTGCTCTTTTTTCTTCTTGTTCCTTCATCATTTTAATTATCTATGATTGAATGTCCTCATGCACATTGATATTGATATTCTCTGTTAATTCCCATGAATGGGCTGTAGAGGGAATCTTTTGTATTTTTCCATAAATGAACCAATCTATAATGATTGGCCCCTAGATATGGAATTCATCACTGAATAAATATATGTCTTGGGCTAGATGGATAAATGGAAGTTTTAGTTTCTTGGATTTGGTAGGAACAACGACTAACTCTATCTTCCTCTTCTTCTCAATTTTGGTTGGAACTATGTCCAACACAAGTTATTTTCCCTTATCCTTTTCAATCCCTTCCATTTATTCATGGGTTCCCATAATTTGTCCCTTTTGGATGTCAAGGTCTTCATCTATTTCCTCTCCATTTGAACCATAGGTTTATGCAAGAACTTTAAAAAAACCTTCAACTATTTTATATGGCTCAAGAGCCACCATGTCCACATGTTCCATCATAGATGGTGGTTTTTGTGTAGGTATTGGAGATGAGGCTACCTCACCTGGCCTTTCTTCTAATTAATTTTTACTAGGGTCCAAAGGTTATGGCAATTCCACTTGAGGAGGTGGTTGAGGTGTTATAGAGGTGAAAAGAAGCAGATGATACTACAAAGGACACATTTGTTAAATCTCCTTTGTTGGTTTTCTTTCATTTTCTAGTCTATGTTCCAATTTGACTTTTCTTTCCTTGAGTCTAGCTATCACTTCTTCAAAACTACTTGCCTTAGTGTATACATGATCATAGACCCTAAGATGGTGTTCATATACTAGCTTAGGAAATTTATTTTCTTTCAAATGGTCTCTTACCTCTCCTTTATTATCCCACATCCTTAATTAATCCTTTTGGAAGATAAAATATTCTCTCTACCTAGACATGATGTATACTTTCTTCCAATCTTACAATGTAGTCCTTCCAATTATTAGGGTAAATGGGTGGAGGAGGCCTTTTTTATTTTCCTTGCATACCCCATTAATTTCATTGATATTTGGAAGGTGATTTCTTGCTCAGCCAACTTATTTAGCACATATATAGGTAACTTGTATGGTGGGGACATGGTTACCTCAATTCTTATTATAGTGAAATTATGATAATACCAAATATCCCCTATCATTTTTACATACCTTTTGATCAAGGGGTGCATCCCAAGAATAAGGGATCTAGTTATAGCTTCAACCAAAGTGGGATAAATACAATCAAAAATGAATTGTATAGGTTTCCTATATTTGAAAATATGCATCTTGGAATAATGATGAGAGATGGTGATTCTACCATTAGGAGACCAATATTTTATGTTAAGGAATTGGTTGGAAGCAAGTAAGGAATCGATAAAATAAGACATCATGTATAACTTTTTGTTGGACTTTCTTTTAATGGCTATAAATTGGTAACCTAAATGAAATCTTATCATGTCTCCAAGAGGAGGGGTGAGTTGTTGATCTATCAATAAATGCACATAGAAAAACTAGGTGGTTTTGACATAGGTGGTTATGGTAGTCCAAAAAATCTAATTTAGTAAGGTCATGACAACCCTAATTCCTTCCCTAAAGTAGGTAATTAGAATACTTCCTTGGTAATATCTGAATACATGATTTCTTTGGTTGAGACATGGTGTAAGGATAGTGTCAAGGTCATTCTAAGTGGTCCAATTCTTGATTGAGGGAAAATCAACATGGGATCATGGGAGTTTTTAGTAACCCTCAAAGGCTATAGGGGAAACATAAATAATCCTTGTGGATGTTAAATCATGCACAATCTAGTCATCATCTATTCTATAGACAATAAAAAGTGGAGTAAGTATATCGATATAATGAAGGCCAGTTAATTTCATAATGACCAAGTCCTAGTATTTGTTGTTGACTACCTCGATTATAATTTCATTTTGAGTTAAGGTCTGAATCTCTTATATGGTGAAGAAGAACTCTAAACAATTCTTATGCCCATTGTTTAATGCTAGGCTGTCCAATTCTATGTCCTTAAAAATCTGACCCAAATGGTCTATGGATAGGTACAGCTCTATTTATTCCCTCCATTATTATCTTCCCACTAACATTTCTTCCTAAACTTTTATATTATATAGCACCAATTTCATGGAGATCTATGGATTATTTTTCTTTTCACTTGGGATTGCTTTGGCTAAACTGAGGTCTAACTGATCATAATCTCAATGCTTTGTGCTAAGTTTGAAGTTTCATGGAGTTTTAATTGTAGAAGTGATTTGGACCTGTGTTCATTCATGTCTTTGATCTAATTAAGACTTTTTATTTTATACCTTTGCATTTTAATATGGATGCAATCTAATTTTTGTCATATTTTACTTATGTGGATCTTATGTGGCATCTATTTGGCATATGTTCATGGCAATTTCATAATGATTCAAGGAAAACTAGCCATTGGCCTTTAAATTCTTCCTTTGGGTATTACTTCATTAGATTATATCTAGGGATTCAATGTGAATTTTTGATTATAATCTTAGGTCTTTCACCTCATTGGTCGTTACAAGCACCAAGTTTCATGGTTATTCCACTTGGCATATTCTTGCACTCATTCAGTTCTAGTGCTTGAGCTTGTTCCACATGTCAAGCCCTCAGGTATTTTGGGTTCTAATAAAAGGCCTTTCACCATTGGATCATGCTTGTATAATTAGGTGAGAGCTATAGGATCTTACAAAATACACTGATTTTAAATTAATTTCATGGATCATGTAAATTTAGGACTTAGGCTAAATATTTAATCCTAAGTTCATTTCATATTAAAAAACATGTATAAATTTAGGATAAATCTATTTATGTTAAGTATTTCATTGAAATATCAAAGGGAACCTCATTAAAACATTTAAACATGCCCCCTTATGTCTAGTCAAAATATTAGACTATGTTAAAATTGATGGTTTCACTAACATCATAGATGTCCTCATGATCATCAAATAATGTGAGTGAGAGTGTCAATTTTAAATCTATGAAGTTCCTATAGTTAGTTGTGAGGGTGTCACATGACATCCTCATGGAGTTTCCTAGGATCTTGGATTCAACATGCTCCATCAAATCTCAAGAATTGAGGACCATTGGATCATGATCCAAGAAATCACACGTTATTGGATAAATTTAATAAGTGGGAACCTCTACCAATAAAGCTTGGCATAAATGATTTCCACTTGGCATCTTCATGGGGCTTTGACTTTTCAATCTTCACCTCATGCTGTTAGATTAAATCCTATGGTGAAGTGAGGATTATAGATCTTTTTAACGTGACTTCATTTTAAATAAATTTGGGGACCTTTCTTGCTCCATTGGATTGAATCCCATGATGAAGTGAGTATTGTTAGATCTACAATCAAGCACAAAGGTTAAGTTAGGACCCGATATTAATAAGGATTTAGACCAAATTTTTAACTATAGGGTCCATTTATGTTAATAAGCATGAAGGGTCCCTTAAGATTAAAACTTGGGCTAAGCATTAATAAAAAGGGCTCGATTAGGAAATAAAAAGGGACCTTGCAAAACCATTTCAAGGCACGGTTAAAATTAGATAGGGTATTAAAGGGGAGATATGTAATGACATAGGTATAATTTTTTATTAAGGTTTGGTCATGTTAATAAACACGACCAAGCCTTAACATAAAATTATACTTAGGTTTAATGTAGGATAAAGTGTTCCCTATAAATAAAATTTTTTTATAAAAAAGTGTTCCCTATAAATAGCTCCTGTCAGATTTTGAATTCCTACCAAAGAGTTTTTAGACATAGGGTTTTGTTGAAGAGAGTCCAAGATTTAATTTCTATATATTAAAGGTTAGTGAAAGCTAGCCTAAAATCAAGTGGTGAATTGTTGGTCGGTACATGCTAGTACCTTCTCCATGGAACTTGCATTTATCACAAATAGGGTAAACTATTAGTAACATTATGGATACTAAAAATTAATTATAAAAAAATATGCTACCCTATTAGAATGGATGACCTTCAAATTCCATAAAAACCTAGAAACACAATAATGCTTTTGATAACAAGGTTATAAAACATCTCAAGGGCCCCAATTTTCAAAATTAGGAGTATGTTGGCCCCAAAAACTGGTAAATTAGTTGAAGTGTTTCAAGAATATTCCATTTACAAAAAACCCTAATGAATTTCCTTCTTCATCCTCCAAATCAAATGCATTACCTTATCTATCTACAATGATGTAAAATGGCCCACTTGATGGGGAATCAAACTTTGCATGTTGTCCTAGTTTTTTAGCTCTTTGGTCCTATTTGAGGACCAAGTCTCCTAGCTTATAGCCTAGGTCTAATGATCTCTTATCAAACCATTCCTTGACTACTTGTTGTCAGGTGACCTTTGTGTAACTCACTTTCTCTCTTACTTCTTAAATGTTGAGCAATTTTTCCAATCTAACTTCCTTGGCTCTGAGAAATCCACTCTTATGCATGTTTGAAAGGTATCTCCTAGGAAATACATTAAATATATTACACGGGCCTTCAAAATATCACCTAGTAGTGCCAAAATAGGATATTCCACTTGTTGACCACTTATTTATACAACTACTAGTAGTTCCTTTCATGTAAATGAAAATTCCACTTGTTATTTAAAGGAGAAATCCACTCGTATGCCTATTTGAAAGGTATCTCCTAGGAAATACCTTGAAGGGTAAATTCACTATTTGTATATTTGAAAGGTATCTCCTAGGAGATATCTTGAATGCATTACAAGGGCCTTTAAAATATCAACCATTAGTGCTGAAATAAGAGATTCCACTTGTTGACCACTTGTTTATACAATTGTCAGTAGTGCCTTCTATGTAAAGTAAAATTCCACTTGTTCTTTGAAGGAGAAATCCACTATTGTGCCTATTTTAAAGGTATCTCCTATGAGATAACTTGAAGGGTAAATACACTCTTGTGCATGTTTAAAAGGTATCTCCTAGGAGATATCTTAAATGTATTATAAGGGCCTTTAAAATAACACCCAAGTAATGCCTTCCATGTAAAGGAAAATTTCACTTGTTCCTTGAAGGAGAAATCTACTCTTGTCCCTATTTGAAATGTATCTCTTATTAAATATCATGAAGGGTAAATCCACCCTTGTGCATGTTTAAAGGTATATCCTAGGAGATACCTTGAAGTTATTACAAGGGCCTTCAAAATATCACCCAGTAGTGCCTTCCATGTTAAGTAAATTTCCACTTGTTCATGTTGAAGGTATCTATTACGAGATACTTTCAATATTCCCTTCAATTAATGATAATGCCCTTCAAAGTATCTATTATTATATTCTATCAAGGTCTTATAATTCCTTCAAGTTACCCAAAAGGTATTACATGGCCCTTCAAGTAATATTGTAGTAGATATATGTAAGGGTGTTGTCATACATATCAATGTGTGTTGCACATTTAAGATGTAAAAGAACTCATTCAGAGATTTTGCACACTAAGAGTTATTGAATCATACAACCAAATAAATAATCCTAATCACACAAACATTAGAAGTAAAATACACAAACACATGAGTTGAAAACTAAAATTGCTCTTACTCCTATATGTTGAAAATTCTTTGACCCTTCAAAATCGTGGGTTACGTTTGTTTAAATAGACTTGGGGAAGGGTTCACCTCATCTTCCAAGTACATGTAAGATATATTACATGTCATAGTTATAAATTTAGTTTTAATTTTGGATAAAACCAAATAGAGTTATCTTATAGTGGTAGCTTGAGTCTACTTCTTCTTTACCTATATCTTGAGCCAACATTTATGTGAAACATCATGATACTATTGAATTATGCCCAAAGTCAAAAGAGGGGGTCTATGCACCCTACCAAACTATCCTAGTATATTTTAATGTTCTACTTTAGCCATCTAGAATTTGATATTGAAGATATCAACTTCTATCACCTTCTTCCTAGCAAAACTCAACTTAGCTTCTATGTCCTCCAATGGTATACCTTGCAGACTTTACTTAAAATTGTTTGAAGCCTCCTGAATAAGTTTATCAAATTTCATCTTGTTAATAAAATTATATATAACATCATTTACTTTAGATAATTTCAAATCATTCAAAAATTTTCTAATAAGGGCCTCCTACTCTTCATATTTAGGAACTAAAGCCCTAGATATTGTCACCCATTCCCTGGCCTCTTCTATCTTGATAAAAACTAGGTTGAGTCTGTTGGATGCCTCTAATAGTGTCATGAGATCTAGGTGGCTATAAAACTTATCGGTTGTGTAAATAATTCACATTTTCAATTTATTCTTGTCATCTTTCAAAGAATTAAATATTTTTTTATTATTGGAAACATGTGAGGATAATTCATCTTGCATAAACTCTAATGCCTCCAAAGAATTATAGCACTTTGATTTTGCCTCTTAAAACTCAGCATCAATGCCAACTAAGATATGTACTATCTTATGTTGTTATTTTATTTGATCTAAATCTACCTCTAATTATTGTTTAGCCTTCATAAATTTACACCACGGCATCCTTATGTGCTTTGGCCAGAGATTTTAAGCCTTCATTATAAGGGTATTTCCATAATTATCTCTTTTGTATTTTTATCAAAGAAAAGACCTCTTGTCTCTCTTCAAAAATTAATTCCTTACCAGCATCATCTTCCAGCTTCCTCTTCCTTACCCTTTAAATACTCCTAGATGGCTTGTCAAACAAATTTGTAATAGATGGGAGCTTTGTTATTTTCAAGCTACGAATTTGAGAGGTCTTGGCCCTTAAATCACTGGCCCATAGTAGAATTATCAAATAGTTGAGGTCTATCTACTTTTTGGTTTTGATCACAACTTATTCTTCAACTTCCTCAGATAGTTGTTTCTTCTTTTCTACCTTGATAATTAGGTCAAGCAAGGAATGCCAAATTATCTTAGACCAATCCAAACCTCCATAGTGGGGGAGTGGATAGAATGTGATAACATATGTCTTTGCCTTCTTTCCCTTGCTTGAACTAGTGACAATGGTTTCCTAAGATGGAGTGGTGGATGGCATGGGGAGAGTGATTTGGGTGGATGATACATGGAGTTAGGGAGTGGCCATGGCTATCTTGATCTTCTTGGATTCCCTTCTCATTTTCAATGATATAACTATGGTAGTACCATAAGTAATAATGAAAGTGGCCATGAAGGAAGTGGATGTCATGGTTGTGTAAGATGGATCAAAGGTAGTGGAAGGCAGATCAATAGTGGTATCATCTTTCATAATTATTGGGGTGAGTAGAGGAAAATGTAAGAAAGAAGAGGTGGTTAATAGATCATCAGGATTAGAACTAACAACTTCCACCTTGGGAGTTTTATACATTGATGAAATTGGCACAAATGCAAAAATAGGAATATAATTAGAGAACAAGGAGATGGTATCTAAAATAAAATCTTTTTGAACTATTATGTCTTCCATAGATGGTGATTTATCCAACTCTACTTCTTCATCAGAATCTTTTTCTTCCTCCTACACTACTACTTATTGGGGCATTGTAGGCAAGCTTTGAGATTGATCTATTGTAGGACTACTTGTGGGGTGATTATTAGGCTTCATTTTATAACAAATAGTAGTTTAGGCTATGGGAGGAGTATTTTTCAATTGAGGTAGATAAATTATATGTGGCTACCCATAAATATGTAGACTCTTGTTCTTATGTGGTATCCACATGCATTTCAATTACACTAATAACTAGGGGCTCTTATCTTTTCTCTTCCTCATCAGATGAATTTATATTGAATGGGTCTCCTATATCTCCCATAGGATCAAGTTCACTAACCCCTAATTCCTTCTTAATAACATTCAACTAGAAAATAAGATCCTATGATGGATCTCCTTGTTCCTTAAACTACTCTATGGGCTGGTCCTTTCAAAAGTTTTTAGGATCTCCATCCTAAAAACATTAGCATTCTATTATTCAATGCCTTCATAGTGATTTAAGTTTCTTGTTGAATCACCCTTAAGTGATCCTACTTCAAACTAGTAACCCTTTCCATTTCCAAGACCTCATAATCATTCTGTACATTCATGAATAAAAAGTCATAATCATAATAGATGTGTTGGTAGGGGATACTAAGGCCCTAAATGTGTTTTTAGATGTAGCCATAAGGATCCCAATCCTTATGTGTTACTATGGGAAAATGATAACTCTTTATTTTTCCACCCACATCTCCAAAGTGCTTTCTTATTTGTGTATGCCATCCTACCAATGACAATATGGTGCCCATAAACCATGCTCTTCTTATTTTTGAGTAGGTCCTCCTTAGTGCTCCACCAGAGCTAGAAAGCGATTTCTTGCTCATCCAATTTATCAAGTACATATTTTGGAAGGCTCAAAGGATGAACCTTATTCCTAATGATTATGATAATAGTGTAGTCAGGATACAAAAAATAATCACCTCTTCCAGATAGTCTCTTCACGATGTTTGCTTCAAATCTAGGCATTGGAGACCCATGGATTGCTTGCTAGACTTGAGGATAAACATCCTCAACAATCCTCACCATATTATTGGTATAATCATAGATATGCAAAAATTTAAAATTATCAAAAATGTTATTTTTGATATAGTCAGTGGTCAGGCTCCATAGCTCACTAAGGACTTTATACACTATTCCCATTACAGGATCCAAAAGATATGACATCATATAGAAATGTCCCATTAAACTGAGCTAGTTGTCTTTATAAATGATATATTTTCTTAGCTTGTAGATTGTAATTTTACCTAAATAAAACACTTCATCACTGGTCAACATCATATGTAATAGTGGTACCCAATCTAAATTGAGGAAATGGATGTTAGGCATTCTATAGAGCCTATTGAGAAACACCATGCTAATCCATATTCCCATCCTAAAATTATTGATTGGAGTGGGATTATTTCCTTTTTATGTCATGGTTTCCTTAGATAAAATCCATGAATTCAACACCTTTTCCATATTATTATCTTAATTCCACAAAACTAGCCTGTGTTTATAAAAATAAGCATCTGGTGCTGGTAGTGACAAATACCTCTAAAAGTTTGATTTGGATATGCATGCCATAACCATTTGGTTATTCATGTCGTGTATAAAATCATAATTCATAACCTTTCCTATGAATAATAAGTCTCAAAGAAGGTCTATGCATGGCATCACCTTGAGCTTAGCTGCAATTGAATGCAATCCCTGTCTCATAAGTGCTAGAAAGTTTTTGATGAATGATCACACAAAAGGAGATATATTTCCATCCAATGAAAACATGTTAATAGAATATATAACATCCAATATTTCATAGTAGTTCCTATACCTATTGTGAAAAATGGTGGCATCATAAATTATGTCCTTGAATTCGGTTGAGTCTTTGATAGAAAATGGTGATGGCATAAGTGCTCCCTTGAATGCCTTAGATGAAGATGACATTTCAATTATGTGTAGTGCTTGTATTTTTTTACATGATTTATGAAAAAATATCCTTTCCTCTAGTCATTTTTTTACTCATAATAGTCTCATAGGTAGCTAGGGATTTTCTTATGTAGGATATTAGTCAAGTTTGAATTCATTTGAGAGAAATGAAGACATCAATGGCTGCATATTATGTATATAGCCTTTAGCATTCAATTATAATTTGATATAAATTCCCAAAATTCACATGTTTTATACTTTATACATAGTTAATATCTATTAGTTTAGTTAGTAGGTATCTTTAGTAAGTATCAGGAAGTATTTTGCTTTATTGGCCAAGTATAGAAGGATTTCGATAGTCAGGAATTAGAGCTAGGTTTTGTGTTGTGACTGAGCCTAAAAAATATTTGAACAAAACTTTAAAAATAAAGGTTGATATAAAAAACATGAAGAGCAAAATCATCAATAAAATAAAAGTCATTTGGAACATTTATTCACACTACATGTCTAATGTGAAAACTCCAAACAAAAAAGTTCGAAGACAAAAAGTCCCAAATAAAAATTCCAAAGACCAAAATCCATTAGACAAAATTTATGAACAAAAAACTCAAAGACCAAAATCTAATAATAGGTCCTGATCAAAATGTCTGAAAACCAAATCCTAAATTATAGCCTACAAAATATTTGAATAAAACTTTCAAAAATAAAGGCTGATAAAAAAAAACCAAAGATCAAAATTGATGATAAAATTCAAGTCATTTAGAACATTTATTTTCACAAAATGTCCAATGTAAAAAATTTTAACAAAAAATTGTAAAGACCAAAAGTCTTGAATAAAATTTTTAAAGACCAAAATCTGTTATATAAAATGTCTAAACAAAAAAATTGAAGACCAAAATCTAATAATAGGGCTTGATCAAATTTTTTGAAAACTAAATCCTAAATATAATTCTTCCAAATAAAACTTACTCCTTGAAATGTCCTTTAAGTTATCACCCAATAGTGCCTTCAGGGTCAAGGAAAATTTCACTTGTGTGCATGTTGAAGGTGTCTCCTAAGAGATACTTTCAATGTTCCCTTCATTTTATGATAACACCATTTAAAGTATATTCTATGAGATTCCTTTCAAGGTATTTGTATTTCATTGAATATATGGCAAAACTCTTGAGTGTAATTCTTGTTTAATACAAAATTATGAAATGGTGGATTTTCCTTGTTCAAGTCTCTCTTGATGATCTTATGAGGTCTACAATTTTGATGGATTTCACATTGAATCTTGGAATTAATACACCTTTACCCTTAGATAATATCTAGAGAAGACCTTATACACAATAATCAATGTATTGTTAACTATCTTCTTTAATTGAAACACCTATTTTCTCATTGAATCCTTTGTATAGAAAAATAATGATGGGTAAGTTACACCTCAGGGTATCTACTATGAGAATCCTTAAAGGGTCTTGTTATACCTTAATGGGTGACTTGAAATTACCTCCTAAAGGGTATCATGAAGGTATCTTAATGGGTGACTTGAAATTACCTCCTTCAAAAAATTTCACTCTGGGAAGTTTCCAAAATAGGGGGAAGGGTAGAGTAGAAAATAAAGTCCCTATGGTCTCAAGATTTACATTTTAAGATGGATTCTTTATAGACAAGTGTTTTCAGAACCATTTTTTTTTTTGAGTAGGTGTTGCACACACATATACAAGCATAGTCAAGTAGTCTAGGAAAGTTTGATATAGTAAAAATTAGAGATTAGGGCAAAAGGTTGCTTCTAGAATATATCTTGAAGGATAAATCCACTCTTGTCCCTATTTGAAAGGTATCTCATTGAATCCCTTATACACCTTAATAACATTGGGTAAGTTCAACCTCAAGGTATTTGTGGATCATAATCCACATTTTGAATTTTTGGGGTAGTTAGCCTTTTCATCATGGACATGCTCGATGAATTTTGGTGGGTGGTGTATTGACCTCCTCTTTCTTGGGTTCCCTTTTTCATTTTTTGGCTCAATCTCAGTCCCTTCTTCTAAAAACATGTGTCATCATGACATTCCTCATGAGAGAAGGAATTTTTTATTAAAATTAAAAGTACTCCATTGGTTGATGAAAGTGAGCCCCATTTTTAACAAGAATTCCAAATTTAGATTCAAGGGGGAAACGTGTCACCATAATGCTTCTTTTAAACATTGTGGGAATCTTAGAGGTTGCTTCACAGATCATAATTTCATCCCACATATGTAAATCTTTCCATAAGAAACTATTCATCAAGATCAATATTTTAAGGTATCAATAGTATCCACTAGGAGATTCCTTTATGGGTAACTTGATGGTATCTCCTAGGAGATACCTTGAAGATATTACAAACCTCAATAATACTAGGCAAGTTCAATCTTGAGGTATCTAATGGGATATTTTTTCAAGGACCTTTTAATACCTTCATGGGTAACTTGAAGGTATATCTTAAGAGATACCTTGAAGATATTAAAAGGACCATTAAGGTAAAGGAAACCCTTAGAGATACAACAAAGTAATTATTTGGATCTAAAACTATTAACATAACAGGGAAAATTGTTAAATTGAATTGAGGTAGAAAGATCATGTGCACAAGAGGACCTAAAATTCATGCTCTCCCAAGTATTAGAAGGCCCTTCAAGTTATCAACTAGTAGTGCTTTCAAGGTGAAGGAAATTTCTACTAGGAGATACATTTAACATCCCTTTGAATGTATGATAGCACCCTTTGAGGTGTCCACTAGGAGATTCCTTCAAGGGCCTTAAAATATACTTGTAATACCATCATGGTTAACTTAAATGTATCTCCTATGAGATGTTTTGTAATAAAAATTCACTCTTGTGCATGATTGAAAGGTACCTCCTATGAGATACCTTAAAGGTACCTATTGATGGGCATTTTGACACATTATAAATGTACTTCCCCCTCATCTTTCTCATTTGAAACAAATGTTTTTATATTCCTTTGCCCATTAGATTATATTAGTTGGTGCACATATAATTTATTTTTGGTTTGGTCATACCTTAGTAGTTTTTGTGAGAGTTAATGTATATATTATGAAGATTTAATATGTATTATATATTATAGTTTATAATTAACATTTGTTGATATAAAACTAATCACTACTTAATCACAAAAAAAATTCATGAAACAATGCAATATACAACTTGAATTTTACAAAAGATCAATATTTAAATCATTTCAATTGATTTACAAAATGTCTTTAGGCAAAAAAGGAATTCCCACACTTAAAAGGTAGAGAAAGGCCTCACTCCAAGAGAATTTGGATATGGTACCAGTTAAAATACCATAACTAAAATTAAATCCACATCAACATCTTCCATTTTATAGTGATGACAAAATTCCTCTTGTTGATTAGTATTTTGAATTATTTAGCCTACTAAACATGCATGCAGATATATACTTGTTTAGTACTAGATTAGGAAAAGAAACTTCTTCGATTGGAATAATCCTTGCCCTTTAATTCCAACTGAAAGTATGGAATTCTCCATTGAGCTATAGATAATTTCAATAAATTTACACCTAGTTAAATGTAATTGACAAAAAATAAATTTTCTCTTTCTTTTGAAACATTTGGGTTTCATTTGAATAGCTATGATAGCTTTCAAATGTCTAGGTTGATATAAAAATATAATTTGGTCATTAGAATACATAATATGTTGAAATAAAAACATGAAAAAGGGGAAACAACTTCTACTTGCCACCATACAAACATGTATTTAAGAAACCCTATAGTTATGATAGAAAAAATATTGAATAAAATAAGACAAGCAAGGGAAACATGTTTGTATGCATATTTGAAAGAGGCCATACAAGTACTCATACTAGTGATAAAAATAATATCAAACAAAAGTTTGGAACACTTTTGTTGACACAATCTACTGATTAGATACATAGTGAATTCTCTACATGGTATATTTCCTCTAGTAATTAGGCTTTGAACATTCCTGTAGAGCTCTATGAATTGGGAGATGTTAATATCAAAATAAGAAATATAAATGAAAGATAGGTGAATGATATAATGAGGTTTTAATGAAGGATGCTTTATTAATTCCTTTTGATCCAATCAACTCTCAATATATTATTGAATCAAAGGAAGTCCTAGAAGATATGATGGAGAAAAAATTGTAAGGTTCAAAACTATAGATGTCCAACACACAATTATAGCATAATAGAGAATTCTTTTAGAGGAGGAATATAATTCACATTCATTGAGAAATAAATATTCTATTAGAAGGTTAATATTTCTAAAAGCTTGTACTCCATTCCATATTGTGCATACAATATGTAACCAATATAATGAAGCTAACAAAATAATTAATAAGGATTCATTTATAAAAAGAGTTCGATCTACACGTGACCTTATCCAACTGAGAGGTTGGAATAATATTGAAACATGAAAAAAATATGGAAGAAATACATGAAGATAGACACTTGTTCACACAAATGAACTGTTTAGCACAACAACTATAGGAGAGAAAATGCCTTCTTTTCATAAAATATCCCATTTTGGATTATTTTGAAAAGGCATTTGATTTGTTTGAAAGTGGTACTTTACCTATTTTAGATAAACAATATTTAAATCTAATTGGTATAATAGTACTTAAAAATATTCTAGAGATTTTAGACAAACAAAAAATAGAACTAATAAATTTAATTAAAAAAGGGTCTATTTCCTTCCTGAAAACCCTTGGGTACAACAACATGAATACTTGGTGAAAAAGGTGAAGCTAGAAATTAACATATTATCAAAAATTGCAGATTATTTTAGTAACCATGATTCGACACTACCACCAAATAAAACAATCACACCCTAAAGAGTTAATGGAGCATTATATAATTTTTGTGAAAAGGTTTGACGATTTGTATGTCCTAAATGAAGGTATTTCAAAAAATAAAAAATGCTAGGAAGCATTATCTCAAGACTTATTAAGCATATTGTAAAAATATCTACATAATTGTGGAGGTTATCTTTCCAAGATAAATACAGAAAGATTCAGCTACCATTATAGGCCCCCATGTCTTTAGCCATCCATTTTAGAATATTTTAGTGAAATGTTCATTCTTGGTCTGAAAATCAATTTGATAATTATGGATCTTTTAAATCTCACTGAATTTTTTAAGGAGTAACATCTTCACCTATTTCTTCAGGAATTGATTTATAAATTTATTTTTGGGGCCTTAAATGTATTCATCATCCACAAACTAGAACATGTTTTTGGTATTCATACCTCTCTCAAGAATATGTGTGTTGGTGATTTCAATTCCATGAAAGATATAGGTGTCATACTATGGGGTCCAGATAGAAATGGATTCAATTGGACTCATATGATAGGTATCAATTTTTGTCAAGATCCCCCTCATTTTTAGCTACAAAGTTTCAGCCTCCATTCACAACAAATTATATTAGAGGAAGGTTTTGACATCTTAAAAGATGTAATAACATTTAAAATGATTGGTTCACACAAAATAGGAAGGCCATTCAAAAATAAAATAGATAAAATATTTTGGGAGAAAATTATCTCTACTTTCAACAATTCAGATACATGTGATGTACTAGGGGTATAAATAGGATATGGATTGGTGCATGCTTGTATGAAATTTCAAAGAAATTTATTTTGCATTATAGAAACTAAAGAATAAACAAATTTTAATGTTAAATTTTAAAATTGTTTGACAAATTCAAAGTAACCAATACAAGAACAACCACTTCGATTAGTACCAGGTGCATAAGTTTTTTAATATGTTTTATAATCATGCTTCATTTTCTAAATATAACATCTTAACAATATTTCAATGTGTATGCTTTATTTTTCAAACATAACAGCTTAGCAATCTTTTGGTGTGTAGCACTAATGGCATTTCATATAAGTGAAGAAACAATAATAATATAGAATCATATCAATGAACATGACACATTGCAAGTTGAAGAGGGAATGATAAGATCATGCATATTTTTTCAATTATATAATTTTTTATTGATCAATGAATCATAATAATGACATAATATGTCTTCATCTATTTATGTCTCAATTAAAATAGTTCACAACACATCTCTATAACTTTGTGTCTCCAACACAATAACCCATGACATAGCTATGCAGGTTGGTGCCTCCATGAAAATAAAACAAGGTAAAACTCTAAAATAAGACACATTTTTAAAATAAAAATATAAAATCAATTTATGACAAGAATTTTTATTTACTACATTATATAATACCTATCAGGGAATAAAGAACCAAAGTTTCAATGAAAGAGTGCACCCATACAAACTACAAAAAGGAAAAAAAAAGGTTAAAACCCCTTTAGATAAATGTGTAACTATACAATTTCATACAATTCTAGAATATATTAATTATCTTTATTTATTTAAACACATTACAATAGAATTTTTCTTCATGGATAAGAGATTGTAGAATACAATAAAATATAGAGTTGCATCAACTTGGGATTTTGAAGTATGGGTTCATTTCATTGTTTTGTAGACATGAATGTGGTTGTATTTACCCATTAAAATGTTGTTACATGTTTAATTTACCCATTTTAAAATAACGTAATATGTGTTATGCTATGTATTTAATATAATATTTTTTTTTGATGTAGAGTATCTATGTGTTCTTTATCAATAAAAAATAAGGTATATTGTGATAGAAATAATTATATTGCTATTAATTTAAATAGTTTTTAATTCAGTCTATCTTATTGGAAGTATATGAAGGAGGTTTAACTATTAAGGTGTATATTGATTTGAATTTAGTGATAGTGAACTATGACTTAGAAGAGTAAATCCTATTTTGATTGTTGTGATGGGTTGTATAAACATATAAATATGTATTGGTATGCATAAGAACAACTGAGACTTTCATTATTTTAAGAGTATAGATATTATCTGATCAATGTTAAATTATTATCAACATCTATGAGAACTAAGTTATGGCAAAATGGGATTGTTTTAGAATATGTTAAAGTTATGGTCAAGTTATAAAGATTCAATATAAACATTTATATGCATATGTATGTTAAAAAATTGGCAATAGAAATGGTACATCAGTGTTTAATGAATATAGTTACAATGTTCTTGAGAATTAATTTAATTTTATGTGTTTATATGAATATTTTTAAGATTTAAGAAAATGCAAAAAAAATGAATCAAATGAAATGCATTATGTTTTTATGTTACAATAAGAAATGCAAATCAAAAGTGCATAAACGACCAATCTAGTAACATGTAAAACATTTTATTAGAAAATTTCCATGTTATATTTTTTATAATATAATAATATTAATAAATGACTCATTTCTTTTTTAAGAAATTGTAGACATTTCAAAAGAGGAGCTAAAACTAACTTCTAAAAAACTATTGATTTTTGGGTTAGATGACTTATTATTTGTTGTGCACAAAAAAAAAGATATGTAAATACATGATACAAGAAAAAAAAGAAGATTATAAAATATAAAATATGTCATACTACATTCAAGATAATTCCAAATAAATTTTGAAGATAACCACCATCGGAGCCACCTTCCGCATGGGGTGCACCTGCATCAGGGGGATATCGACATCCTCCATCTACATTTGCTCATTGATGTTGTAGAGGACCTGGACCAGCGTCTCTGAGAAGGGGTGCGCCTTCTTGGAGTGCAAAATATATATATATATATATATATATATATATATATTGCGCTCCAAGAAGGCGCACCCCTTCTCAGAGACACTGGTCCAGGTCCTCTACAACATCAATGAGCAAATGTAGATGGAGGATGTCGATATCCCCCTGATGCAGGTGCACCCCATGCGGAAGGTGGCTCCGATGGTGGTTATCAGTGACCGCGGCCTCTGTAACGGCTTCAACAACATGGTTTTGAAGCGAGTGGAGAGGTGCTTGAAGGAGCTGCGATAGGTAGGCATGGGGTACACGATTGTGAGCATGGGTAAGAAAGGATCCACCTAATTTTAGTGGTGTCCATAGATTCCTATGTGGATTTGTATTTTGAGATGTCGATTAAGGACGCTAGGGCTGTGAGCAGTGTAATTTTAGGGTTTGAGAGTGTGGTGGAGCACGACCTTTTTCTCAACATGGCTACGATCATCATTATTGCTAGATCTGATGGTGTCTCAATAAAATCAAAGGGATAGAGAAACCAAAGGTATTTTGTATAATTTAATGTCCCAGTAAATGCTTGTGTGTCATTATTGTTTATTGCAATGGCAACCTGCATTGTTGGCTAGGGCATAATGCTAAAGATATATATTTTTTAGCATTCTTTACCCTATGCTGTAAGTTATTTGAGGTTTTAGGTCCTTATAAAACCTGGGTACTTTTATTGGGCTATGTTTGTGGTTTTAGGTCCCTGTAAAACCTAATTTTGATACTATTCTTCAGTAGGTTTCAGGACTACTTTTCCTGGTGGTTGTTAATGCTTTATCTTTCTTGATTCTATTAAAGGGTTTCAGGGTCCCTTCAAAACCTGCTTTTACCATAATCTAAAACATTGCCATCTTTTTATCACATTGGCATCTGGTCAATGATAGAGGATAATCATTCAAGCCATGGGTTATACAATTTCAAATTTTATGTTTGTTTAGGGGAAAATATATTCTAAGCCGTTAAATATAAACATAAATAAATTGGATTAAGTTATTTTTAAAGGGACTTTTGGATATGATTTTTCAATTGCCAAAATGTTCATTGATTGTAATTCTTAGAATTGTGTTACAAATCAAAAATTGAAAATGAATTATTGTAAGTCAGGTGGATATGGAAATGGAAGTCATAAATATGAAAAGGATTGGAGAATCAAAATGATTTCTATCTTCACATTCTTAGGAGAAAGAAAAAAATCCATGCCAACAGTAATGAACCAATGTTTAGAAAGATGTAACTTCATCATATTATTATTATTTCAAGTGTATTTATTGATTATAAACTATCATTTTGGTAATAAACATTATCATCAATTTCATACAAATCTATTGTAAATAATTTCAAAAATAGTTCAATTAATTTCAAATTAATCAATTCTAATTTAGAATTACTTTGATCTAGTTAAGTACAATTTGGTTTATAGTTGGAGATTCATTGAAAGTATTGAATCAAATCCAAGTTTAAAAGATAATCCCCTTGAAAGTGGATACTCCATCAGTTTATCTTGAAATTACCCAAGTTTATCTATTAGTATATTGAAACCTATTGATGAATATCTTCCTAATGAACAACAAACAATTATCATTAGATATTTTATTACGTAGATAAACTAATTTCTTATTATATTCTCATTCATAATTTGGCCAATCAAATGGTGTCACATGTCTTAGCAATGGAAGCTACTTCAAAGGATCAATGATTGGTCTGAAGGCCCATAAGGGTGCCGTAGTTTGAAATAGTCCAATCCATTCAAAGTGATCTGCTCCTAAATGGTTTGAAATAATTCAATTTATTTATAATACAGAAAACATATTTATGGATAAAATATTCTCCACTTTAGTGAGTATGAGTTTAAATTATTTAAAATATCCTAATTTAATTGAAATGATCTATGCTCAAATGGTTTTAAACATTCTGATTTATTTGGAATATATAAAATTATTTTTTGGAGAGAATCTTCTTGAATCACTCTGATTTATAGTTATAAACCTAAATTATTCAAAATAAATAATTTATTCAAAATGATCTATGCCCAAATTCTTTGAAATAGTCCAATTAATTTTGAATATTAAAAAAATATTTTTGGAGAGAATTCTCTTCACTCCACTTTAGTCGGTATAAGTCCATATTATTCAAAATAGCCCAGTTTATTCAAAATGATCTATACCTAATAGGTTTGAAACACTCAAATTTATTTCGAATATAGAAAATTTATTTGTGGAGAAAATTTTCTCCACTCCACTTTAGTGGTTATAAGTCCAAATTATTCAAAATAGTCCAACTCATTCAAAATGATCTATGCCCAAATGGTTTGAAATAGTATAATTTATTTGAAATATAAGAAAATTATTTTTGGGGAAAATTTTCTTCGCTCCACTTTAATAGATATAAGTTTAAATTATTTGAAATAGTCATTTTAATATAAATTTTAAATAATTTTTTTCCCAGTCTTATAAATGGATCTCTTATATTATCCACATGAATTAAAAAAATTTATTATATCCATAATATGAGAAATTAGGTTTTACTCTAAATCTTAAAGAAATAATTATTTATCCAGGTCTTATAAATGGAGATCTTATATTACCCAAATGAATGAAAAAAAAACATATTGTATCCATAATGTTTTTCTTAAAAAAATATTACTTTAAAATAAATATCATATATCTCAATTATTAAGTTATATATAGATTAGATTATGGATATGCTAACATAGGTAATAATACATATATAATATCCAAGGTATAAATCATGTATTTAAAGCATATTTGATAGATATTGTATAAATCTATTATATTTAAATTGCATTAGTTACATTTGAATATTTTATTTGGTTTGGGTTTTTTTGTGATCTCATATTCCATAATAGTCAAATGCAATACGATTTTCTATAATATGTTTTACCCATGTTTTGTAAATAGAACTCTTATATTACTCACATAAATTAAAAAGAATTTTATTGCATCAATAATATAGGAAATTGAGTTTTACTCTAAATATTAAATAGGTTATCTTTATAACATGTTATCCAAATGAATTAAATAATAACTTATTGTATCCATAATATTTTTTCATAATGAATTATTACTTAAAATAAATATCATATATCCTGAATATTAAGTGACCTATAGATTAGATTGTGGATATAACGAGATAGATAATAAGACAGATAATATTCATAATATAGATGAGGTATTGAAACCATATTTATTATATTACCTAATAATATATATAATAATAATTTAATAACCAATATCTATTGATTTACCTAAAAATAATTATCTGTTATATTAGTTTAAACATGATCTTTCTATGATATATATGATAATTTAGATTAGTAACATTAAGATACCTATTATATAATATAGTTAATACCTATAGATATGTTAAATATTATATCATAGGTATCTATCTATTATATTTAAATTACATTTGTTACATTTGATCACTATATTTGGTTTGGTGTCTTTTTTTGTGATTTCATATCTCACAATGGTCAAATACAATATGCTATTCCAAAATAATAAAAACCTTTTATTTTAAAAAATTATGTAGATATGGCTCGACCAAAATTGAATTTTGAAAATGAAAAAGAATGAAGAGAATATCAAAGACAATATCCTAGACAAAGACAACAACAAATTCACAAATTCACAAATACAGGAATAGAGAAAAAGTAAAAATGATAATAATAGACAAAGATTTCAAGAATGTAGAGTTGAATTGTCAGTTGAAGATATGGATATAAAAAATAGACAACATGCAAATAAGATGAAAATAATTCATTTAGAAACATCTCAAGATGATCAATATGTATTAAAAATAACATTACAAAGACATATACATTAAGATCAATTGACTGAGGTAAGAACTAAAATAATAATAACTTTATCATGAAGCATCCCAAAGTCATTACCATTGATTAGTTGATAATGTTGATATTAATTTTTAGGAACAAAATTTAACATCTATAGATCATGATATTGAAACACCAAAGAATGCAGCTCAATATGTAATGGATGTTGATATTGTAAATAATGAATAAAATAATGATACACAAGAGCATACAAGATCCCAAATTAAATTGAAAATAGTGATTTAAAATAAGAGTCAACATTACAACCAAAAATAAGAAGGCAAATGCCAGATTATGAAAATGAAAGAGGACAAAATATAACTAATCCCAATGGAATGCTTGGTAGGGATTTGAATACATTTCAAATGATTTTTTTCCCATGGTTTAGATAACATTGTTTCACCAAGAATGTGCTATATTTTTCAATAAATTTATATTTGAATAAGTGTTTCTCAAACACCTAAAATCCTTGTATGTAATAGATGTTTACAAGAGAAAGGTCATCATTGATTATAGATCCTGGACCACAAGTACCAAAACTTGAAAAATTAATATAGGTTGAGGAAATTTTAATAGCCCATGTCAACCCAATCCTATACATCACACATGCAATAAGAGGTTAGTATAAATATAAAGGACATATAATTAGTTTTACACATGAAGTAAAATAAATTTCTAAGGTTTTGCCACATCAAATAAAATATTTTTTTATGATTATAGTCTAGTAGAGGGATCAACATAGAAAAAATTACAACTTTACTATCAATAGATTTTGAATATGTAAGACACCTAAACATAAAATAGAAAATGAAATTTTTTATTTAGATGTTCAGAATGATGAAAATGCATCAATGATATTCAACTTGACTCTGATGAAAATATCTTTAACCAACTGAACTCTATCCATATACAACTTGATTCTGATGCAAATTAAGTATTTATGGGTCCACTAATGGATATGGATGAAATAAATATCATTTATCACACAACATCAATGGCCTCTCAACCCCTTAGTGCCTTAAAGGATATGGAATTAATCCATTTGTGGGTAAATAACCCTAATGCAGATCCTATAACATTGATTGATCGGTCAAGATTGGAGCAAATTTGATCCAAAAATAAAAAGTTTTGGTTGACAAATATTTTAATAGCATAGAAATAGCACAATAACAATGGATTCTCTAAGAAGAGACATCGTATTACTTAACAACCTCAATACAAAACATAAACATATCTCTGAGAAGAGATGTCTGCCTTCCCCTTTTGGGTTACAATGCATTTATACATATTTTTGAAGACAACCTCAGGAGATTGCATGGCTCGAGGAATTAATGGGTGACGATTTAACATCCCAGCATTAAATAAATACAACGCTCGCATTAAAACAATACAACACTTGAGGACATACATATCAGCATTAAAATAATGCTCAAGGACAATACCAAATGAAAACAATACAAAATTTGAGGAATTAACTGTTACCAAATGGTCACTGTTAATTATTGACTGTCACCACGAATGGTTACCCAGATCATTCCTCCCTCCTTGAAAAGTAATGGTCCCCATTGCATCAATAGTCCCCATCAGGTGGGGTAGTTGTGTCTTGATTTGATTCTCTATGAGCCACTCACTGTGGTGGCTAAGCTGGCCTCTTCTAACCACTAGATACAGTGAAATAGAGTGTCCTCATGTTGTCTTCATCCAAGTATCCACAATCTGATCCTCTTCTATTGGAGCAAAACTCTATGGATCAAGCTCATCAATGTCTAGTTGTTCTACCACAATTGAAGTGTCTAATAGAGGGGGGTGATATGGTTTGAGGAGCTCCACATTGAAAATTGGATGTAGACTAAGGTAGGTTGGTAGGTTCAACTCAAAAGCATTTTTTGTAACCTTTTTGGTGATGGTGTATGGACCATATTGTAGAGGCCAAATCTTTCTGTGTGGGCCTGTAAGCCATTCCTTCTGAAGCCGTAACCAAACCTTGTCACCCACATCAAAATGGTGTGCAATCCTATATTTGTCATGGCGTAGCTTATACTTATGATTCATCTTCTCTAGGATGTTGTGAACTTGTTGTTGGATATGCTGCATGTGTTCAATAAACTTGGTCACTTTTGCTGCCTCAAAGCTTCCATGAGCTATGTATTCCATGGTGGAGAATGGAAAAACTATATCAATTGGTGCCATGGGTTGGAACCCAAAACATACTTGGAATGAACTATGCTTGGTCGAGCTGTGCAGTGCCTGATTGTATCTGTGTTGGATGAACAGAAGTCCCTCATCCCTTGTGTGTAGATGTTTGGAATGATACATCTGAATCATGTGAAAAATCAAGTGGTTTACCACCTTAGTTTGACGATCAGTCTATGGATGGAAGGCTATGGACTTCATCAGCTTAGTATCCATCATCTTCCATAGAGTGGACCAGAAGATGCTTAGGAACCTACTATCTCGATCTGAGGCAATGGACTTGGGGAGACCAAAATGGAGCCATACATGACTAAAATATAGTTGAGCAGTTTTATCAATAGACATATTTTTCTTACAAGTAAGCATAATAGCCATTTTTGAAAAATGATCAACTACCACAAAAATACAGTCCTTTCCATGTTTGGAAGTGGGCAAACCTAAGAGAAAATCCATTGAGACAGATTCCCAAGGCCTAATTGGTTCTGGCAATGGCATGTACAATCCTTGCTTTTTATTTTTTGTCTTGGTGATTGCACATGGGGTGCAAGATTTGAGATATCTTTCCACATCTTTGTGCATATGGGGCTAGTAAAAGTTTTTTTTGAAGAACTACCAATGTTTTTTCAATACCAAAGTGGCTAGTTGTCCTACTGAAGTGTGCTTCCCATATCATCTTTTTTTGCTCTACAACAGGAACACAGATGTGCCCCATATGGTAGAGGACATTATCTTTCAAATAGAAGTCAAAAACATGTTCACCTTTTTGGAGTGCTTGATATGTGTCAGCAAAGGTAGGATCTACTTCATACAGAGCATCCCAAGTGGCAGTCTCATGTCTGCATAGGTCAAGCACTATTGTGAGTGCAGTAATTGGTGGGCGGCTTAGGAAATCTATAGTTGTATTTGAGCTCCCCTTTTTTTGTTTGATTATCAGGTGGAATTGATGAAGATACATGGCCCACTTTTTGTGCCTCTCATTTCATAGCTTTCTTTGTGTCTGGATGAATTCCAATGTTCTGTGGTCAGTGCTGATGACCGTCTCTTTCCCTAGGATGTACTTTTTACAATGTCTATAGGCTTGGATAATGGCATAGAGCTCCTTATCATATGTTGGATATTTCCTAACTATATTAGTGAAATTTTCACTGTGGTATGCAATAGGATGGCCATGTTGCATGATGACAGCTCCCATGGCATATTCAGATGCATTTGTCATCAACTCAAACAGTTGATGCAAATCTGGCAAGGCAAGAATAGGGGCTGAGCAGAGTCTGTTCTTCAAATTCTCAAATGCCCTTTGCTGTATTTCACACCATTGAAATGTAGCTTTAGCTCCTCCTTTAGTCACTTGGGCCAGTGACCAAGCAACATATGAAAATCTAAGAACAAACATGTGGTAGAAATTTGCAAGGCCCAAAAAGCTGTGAAGCTCTATGAGGTCCTTGGTGTGGGCCATTCTTGAATAACCTAAATCTTTTTTGATCATTGTGGACCCCTTCCTCATTCATAATGTACTTGAGGTACTGAATTATTGTCATTCTGAATGTGCATTTGTCAAGATTTGCATACAACTTGTGCTCCCAAAGAGTTTGAAGCACCTTACAGACATGTTGCAAATGTTCTTCCCATGTTTTGCTATAGATGAGAATGTCATCTAAGTAGACAACCATGAATGAGTTGGTGAAGGGTCATAGGATGTCATCCATCATCCTCATGAAGGTTGCAGGTGCGTTAGTTAGGCCAAGAGGCATAACCAACCATTTAAAGATTCCCTCCTTAGATTTGAATGTAGTTTTTTGGACATCAATGGGATCAATGGGAATTTGGTGATAACCAAATTTGAGATCAATTTTGGTGAAGAACTTTGCACCACAGAGCTGGTCTAGTAGTTCATCGATTATGGGGAGAGGGTAGCAATTCATCATAGGGATTTTATTTAGGGCTCAGTAGTCAATGCAAAGCCTCCATGTTCCATATTTCTTCGGTACGAAGATGATTGGGATACCACAAGGTGAAGAGCTTGGCCTGATATGACCCCTTTTGATCAATTTTTGAATCTATCTTTTTATCTCATCATTCTCTAAAACTGATCTGCGATACACATGACTGTTAGGCAAAGGTGATCCTAGGATTAAATTGATATAATGTTTTACCTAGAAATGCAATGGAACTCCTATGGGTGACTTGAATAAGTCATCATATTTACCTATGATTCATCCTATCTACTTTTGTTGTTGTGTTGATTGTGTAGTTAGGATTGCAACATCGGCCTCCTTGGATATCTGTGGTTTGACCATTATGAGAATGAATTACTATCATATCCACCAATCTCTTACATTAATTAGCACTGATCAAGGAAATAGATGTGGGAGGTGGTACCTTTGATACCCTATAGCACCATGTTCCAAGAGTGAGGGTGATCCTTCAAGTTCAAGATTCATAGATGCCATGTCGCTCATACATGAATAGTTGACCAAGGAGGACATCACAAATGTCTAGATTGACCACATCACACAAGACTTCATCCTAGAATGGTTTTATATCATATGAAAGAAGACACTGATAGGTGACACGAAGGTCTCTCCCTAGGCTTAACCACCTAATACTATATGGCTTTGGATGAGGATTCATGGATAGACCTAGACTTTTTACAACTTTAGCCGAGATTAAATTCTTTTGACTCCCGCTATCAAGAATGAAATGCAGAGGCTTACCTTTTACCCATAATTTGTAGTGAAACAATCTTTCTTTGTCATCTGGTCTTTCCTCACGGGTTTGTGATGAAGCAATGATGGTGTCAAGCTCAGCATCTACAATTTTTTCTTCATCCTCTTCAGCTGTAGGTTATATATGAGGTAGAGTAGTAGACATCAAGTATTGTGACTCAAAGAGTAGTGACTTGATGGCATGACATTCTTCTTTGGAGTGAGTTCCATTTTTTTGGTAATCACACGATTTTCTAGCCTTCCCCTTCTGGGATTTCTTATCCTGAAACTCCTGCTTCCAATTTTGGCCTCATGTTTGACTTTCCTTGTCACTTTTCCATTTTGAAGGTTGACTCTTCATATTCTTCCTGCCATGCTTCTATTTAATCTTCAATACAAATTTATATGCCTCACCAAGGGTTTCCAAATTGAAGAGTTCCATTTCCCCCTGAATGTACCATTATAGTCCACCATGATATTTGAGAGTTTTATGTTTCTCACTTTCTTCAATGCCTAGTCTTACAGACAAAGAATGAAAAGTGTTTGTGTAATCTTGCACAAATTGGTCCTTGCCTTGGTGAAGTTGTTTCCACTATATGTACAGATCATCATACGCATTGAGGGGATAGTATTCTTCTTTTACGGCTTCCATAAAATCATCCCAAGTGGGTTCCACCCTAAGGCCAATGATATCCAAACTGAACCTCTTTTTGTATACTTCCCACCAGTTTTTCACGGGCAATGATGATTTCAAAAGAGCAAAAGTGATATTTTCTCCATCGGTGAACTTATTTACAGAGAAGTAGGATGACATTTGATCCAACCAATTTTCCACTACATCAGCATTGATTTTGCCTTCAAATGTGGGAATATCAAAATTTACCTAAACCTTGAAGGGTGTTGGGGCACTAAAAGGAAGCTCCCTCGATGAGGAGCCCAATTGTGTAGCCATGGAGCTAGAATTTCCCATTGAAAGTGTTTGAAGAATTTGAGCAAATTATTGGAGCATCTGTGCTTATTACCACTGGAGGGCTTCATTCACCATTTCCTTGAAAGGATCAGATGTCTCAGTGTCATCTGCCATTTAAGGTCATTTGGGGTGCACGGGTGAAGCGTTTGGAATCTCTATCACTTCCCACCCAATTTTATTGTATTTTGACCTCATCCTCAAGAACATACACTCTGAAGACAAACTTCTCTGATACCACTGATCCAAAACTTGAAAGTTTTGGTTGACAAATATTTCAATAGCATAGAAATAACATAATATTAATGGATCCTTTGAGAAGAGACGTCGTATTACTTAACAACCATAATAAAAAACATACGCTTATCTCTGAGAAGAGATGTCTAACTTCCCCTTTTAGGTTACAATGCATTTATACATATTTTTGAAGACAACCTCAGGAGATTGCAGGGCTCAAGGAATTAACGGGTGACAATTTAACATCCCAGCATTAAAGCAATACAACGCTCACATTAAAACAATACAACACTTGAGGACATACATCCCAACATTGAAACAATGCTTGAGGACAATACCAAATGAAAACAATACAAAATTCAAGGAATTAACTATCACCGAATGGTCACTGCAAATTGTTGACTGTCACCGAATGGTCACCGCAAATGGTTGCCTGGATCAAAATCTTATAAATGAGTATGTCACATTGGGATTATTTTACTTTTTTAAACATATATTTCAATATAGGGATCATTATTTTAGATAACATCCATGATTTACATATTACATTATAAATATGATCATGAGACAATGTGCACAAAACTCAACTAGATTTTTCATGAAAAGCCTTCAAGATGTGATAATCAACATTACTTAGTTACATGAGCATATGAATAATGTACCCCACTCCCATATAGATGATCATTGGATGTATTTTAAAACTTCATTGAGGAGTATAAGGTCATATTGGTAAAGATGTCATGGTGAATTAATGGATATGTTGCATCAAATTGAATTACCTACCATTTTATTCACATTGAGTGCATCTGACATGTATTGGCATGATCTACATGCACTAATGCAAAAAATACTACCAATATATCCATGAAATTAAAAAAATTGGTGAATATATAATATTACTAATTATCCTCATATAGTGGCACACTATATGAACTTGTGACATTCAATATTCCATAAGGATATATTATAGAGAGGAATGAAAGTAAAAGATTATTAGTCTAGATATGAATGGAAACATAGAGGTTCACCACATGTGTATGGATTTATATGGTTATATGGAGCACAAAATATGGATAACCTTTATTAGATGAATTATTTTGAATGAAAAAGTGTTGAGAAATACTTATATTCTATTGTTCATGTATGAAATCGTCAAGAAGATACACACCAATAAAACATACATTTATGTTATCAATCCTCACTTAATATATGTTTTATACAATATTTTTATTTTTTCAATGTAACTAATAAATTATTATGCATCATTAATTTCAAGGATTGCAAATTTTTATGCAACATCCATGTCTTTGAAATACAATATAACTTACATAGGTGGATATGGAGCATGATTATGAAGAGATAATTAATTGTGTAGAATGACATAAAATGTGTAGAGAGGGTGCATGTCTACATAATAAAAGGGAGAAAATGATTTGTAGGTAAAATTTTGAATCATTTAAATATTTGCATAAAAATTATAAATAATATTTGTGTAAGAACTAATAATGGAGTTATTATTTCTTATAGGTATGGCATACCATGGCCATTGAATCTTAATGGATCAAAATTATATCAAGAATTAGAGATAAAATATAAAAAGTTTGAGCCTAAAATAAATTATGATAGATCAAATACACATAATTTCTATAAAGTACAGTTTTGGATTGAAAACTTAGATTAGAAACTGATTCTTTCTAAACACATTATGGTCAAATACATTGCCAAGTATGCATCAAAGGAAGAGAAGAGTTATAAAACTTATCATCAAATGTTGATGAATACTGAAAACATTAAAAATCCTAATGAATTAGTAGGAAGAGCATATAGGATACTTATAACTAAAATAATTATCGAAAGAAACATTGGGGCATAAGAAACATATCACATGTTATTGGATATTTTGTTAGTAGAGAGCTTTAGGTGTTCAAACCTGTAGACAAAAAAATATGAAGATGATCATGAAGAACATACAAAGTATTTCATTAATGGATATAAGAACATAAATTTTTCCATTAAAAACATTTAATTTAATTATATATATATATATATATATATATATATATATATATATATATATATATATATATATATATATAATCCAAGGGAAACAATATAATAAATGGGAGGTGAGGAGTACTAAAACTATTGTGAGAGTATTCCCAAGGTTTTTCTTCATCCTTGCATGTGAATAAAATAAATGGATACAATTTTTTTTCTTAGATTTATGAATTTACAAACCATTTCATAATAGACAAAAAGATATTAGAATTGATGATCAAGAAATAAAATCAAATTGGGATTCATTTAATTATAATTATTGGCATGTTGAGGGAAGAAAAATTATAGAAGATGTTGAAAGTCATGATGATTAAATATAATCAACCTATTCAACAAAACATATCAGAACATGAGTGGTAAATCATATCTAAGTTATAAGGTGGCTATGTTATGGAATTTAGTGAGATAGATATCTTGGGAAGAGGAGATATTAAAAGACAAACATTATGGCATAACAAATATTGAGGTGAAGAATAAACAAATAAAGTGATAAAATTCATAATCACCATGAAATATAATGGGTTCATTATAGATTATGTTATAGAAACAAATATGAATTATGAAAATTTAGGTGTTAAAAAAAATAATTACTTGATATAGGCATGACACATTATCATGCAAGTCAAAATACTTTGTTATTATGCATGATAGTGTAAGAAACAACATGAACAAAAAAATCATATATAATGAGTTACATTAATCAAGCTATTCAAGATGTAGCATTACTAGAGCATTTTGAACTTCTATTACTTGAAACAACTAGAGTTGTAACATTCAATATTGGTTCCTCAACTATCCATACACAAATTCACATCTTAATTATGGATTTTGTTGAATGAGAAGGAGCAAGACTTACAAATTTCCAAGATAAAATCCTCCACATAAAATACATATTGATTAATAAAATGAGATTCATTGGGAAAATAATGCTATTAAACATATACTCTAAACTCCACCAAGAATTTATTAAAAATGCAAACATAAGGTTTGGTGGTGTATCTATGATTTTGGTTGGATATTTGAGCTAGGTTCCTCTTATTAGTGATAGAACACCATATGATAGTAACAGAAGTGTAAAACTATTGTGGGTAGTATTCAAAATATTATTTACTTTGGATAATATCTTTAGATAAGAATAATAAAGAAAAGAACAACCAAGGTTTTATTGACTTCTCATTTTTTGACAGATGGAAATCCAACAATTGATGAGTATAATCTATTGATGACAATAATTTTTTTTGGAATAGATAGATGAACCAATAAAGAGTTTGATAATTGTATTTGATTTAACAATTTTGGGAATATTGGTGTATTATTCCTAATTTAGTTAAAGGGTCCAAGTAGTAAAATTGGTAAATAAATATATAATAATTAATCTATTGATTTGTGTAAATTATATTGTAATTTTGATCTTTCTAAAAACATAAATAAGAGGGAGAAAATAAAACTTAGCTAGAAACTAGCTAATCTAACTTAGACAAAGGTTAGTATTCACTATGCAAGACTATGACACTATCATAAAATAAGATCTAACCTTAATTTTATGATTGGATAGGACTGCCAAAAGTGTACAAGAGTGGCACTGGTGTTGTGGTCCACCTCTGTCATTGTTTTCCTAAAGATTTAAGCTTTTTGGGTTTTGTTTTCTACATCTGTGTCACCCTATCCATGAAGTTTTGG
Source organism: Torreya grandis (assembly GCA_037957365.1). Taxonomy (NCBI): domain Eukaryota; kingdom Viridiplantae; phylum Streptophyta; class Pinopsida; order Cupressales; family Taxaceae; genus Torreya; species Torreya grandis. Next base: position 139,847 of record JARHVA010006128.1, on the reverse strand, counting down.
CAACTAGAAGTTAGTAGATCTCCTTGTAGAGTAGATTATCTCTTGAAACCCTATATTCTATTGTTATTAACCAATTTTAAGAAAGGATAGGGGGTTAGTGTGTGTAAGATTCAGTGAACATGTATCCACACCCCTTATGTCGGCATGTTGCCTACATACCAATACTTCAAAGAGGGATCAAGATATATGTAGTTATCCCACTTTATGTTATTTGTGAAAGTGAGTGTATGAATATGCAAAAATACTAAACTATATGTATTTGAGGTGGCTAAGTACTGGTGTAAGGATTTAAATAAGCTTGTAAGTATATTGGCTAGCTGTATACAGAGAATAGGGAAGATTGCTTAAGTAGTCTTTCTTTCTTAGTGATATTTGTCAACCCCTTACAAATGATCTTTGAATGGGATTTTATAGGGATATATTGGTCATGGGTTTTGTTGACCAAATTTTGGCCTTTCAAGCCAAAAATTTTCACGCCTTTTTTTGCAATAAAATTTTGAGTTTATACCTTTGTCCAAGACTAGTATGCAGGTTCCATTCAGAAGAAGTGTTCTTATACAAAGCTAAAGTCTTTTACATGTAAAAACCCAAGTGTTTTCCTTTTGATAGCTTTTTTCTTTAGTATTTTGGTTAAGTCCTTTGCAATGAATTATTTTGAAAAGTTTTCTTTGGTCCTTTGCTAAGTGTTATTTCTCAGACTTTTTTGATGGAATTCTTTTGAAGGGTAAGTTAAAACTTTCTCAAAGGACATGTTCTCACAAGAATGGCCTAGACAAGTCTTTCAAAGGGTATTTTTCCTTTCAAAAGGGTACACTTAAACTTTCTTGAAGGTCATTTTCTCTGGAAAGTGGACACTTGCATTTCTTCCAAAGGACATTTATCTTTCCAAAGGGATATTTATAAAAATCTAAAGGAAAGAATTGTTTTAGACATTTTGTCTAAAATAAATTTTTCAAAGGTCCAAACATTTTTTTTGAAAGGTATCTCTCTTGCAAGAAGTGGTTCACTTAAATATTTCTGAAGGAATGGTCTTAGACTTATTGTCTGAAACAACTTTTCTGAAGGGTGCTTGTAACTTTTTTGAAAGGCATTTTAACTTTATCAAAGGACTTTTTCAAGCTAAATGACCCTTTCATTTTTTCGAAGGGTGTGTTACAATTTTTTTTGAAGGGTATGTTTTATTCAGAAAAGGACCATTTCAAAAATCCTAAAGGACACTTGAATTTTTTTGAAGGCCACTTTCAAGTTGAAGGGGTCATTTACATTTATTATGAAGGGTATGTTCCTTTCAAAAGAGACATAAAGTACAAATGATTATTTCAGGGAAGAGGTAGACCATTGCAAAAAGCTAAAGGGTTCTTTCCAAAAAGCTAAAGGAATAAATGCATAAACGAAAAGGCTCAAGTATAATATAAATAATTCCTTCAGACCTTTTGTTTAAGGAAAATCCAAGAAGAAAGGAAGAAGATCTTGAAATAATTATTTTAGATAAATTATCTGAAATAATGTCAAAAAAAAAAATTTGAAGACAAGTGTCAAGAACAAAAAGTCTAAAAATAATACTCGAGGAGTGATGGCTCATAGAACATCAAATTCAAGTTTTAAGGAATAGTCATTAGAGTTAAAAAAAGAGAGATCAAAAACTTGAAGATAAATGTGGAAATGAAAAATGTCATGAATCTTGAGCATCTAGTGCATAGCAAGCATAAATAAGCAAGTCGACAATTCAAGTTGTTGCACCATTTCATAGCTTGATAAACTAATAAAGAATATCTAGCATCCAAACAAAACTCCAAAAAATAAATCCATTTATGGAAAAATGTAGTTTAAAATATCTTAATTCTTTTGGCATAACTATAAAAAGAACATCTTATAGAATGCAACATAACTATTCTAATCTCAAGTTGACACATGTCTGAGTCATTTTTAGACTTCCCTTTGCTTAACCTCTTCTAAAAAACTATATATATATATATATATATATATATATATATATATATATATATATGTATTATTTCTACTCATTTGGGAGCCTCAATTAGTTATAGTGAAATTATAGCTAGATTTGTACTGATAACTCTTGAAGAAATAATACAAGTCATTTGCCACTCACATGCTACATTATTGTGTATTGGTCCAAATTGTGTTGTTCTTATTTAGTGAAGGTTATCTTTCCTAACATGTTATCCTCAATTGCCTACCAAATGTGTATAATGATTAGTGTTATAGGTCCTTTTTAGTATTATTTAATAAGTGTAAAGACATTTTATAAGTGGTTTAAGACTATATTCTTTCCTATAATTGTCTGATACTCTCCTAAATGTCAAATACCTTCTTGAATCTAACATGTGAAACACTAATGTGATAATTCACAAAATTTGTGAGTTTTGTGTGAAGAAACTTGGTTAGTCTTTAAGTAGTGTTTTCAATCAAGTGAGAAGATATCAAATATGGGTGCATCATTCCTTATTTCCTTAGTTGTTTTTTTTCTCCCTTTTCATACACAGTGTGCAGTTTAAAAGAGCTTCAAAGGTGCATCAAGGGGAGCTAACCCCTAATCTAGAGATTCATCTCAATAGAATTTTTACCCACATCAAGAGAGATGATTCCATTTTGTCACTTGGATGAGGAGAGTTGAGCATCTCCTCAAGGGTTCAAATCCAAGTGTCAATATTTTTTGGCATGCTCGATGGGACATCTAAGTCCTAAAAGATTGTTCAAGATTGGTGTTGGTCTTGACATAGTTATAGAAAAATAAATATCTGCATTCAGTACCTGGCAACTCCATTGAAGAATTTAATTTTTTATTTGATGATCAGTCCTTATTTCCATGCTAAAGGTGACCACTAGGTCTATTGCTAAAGGTATTCCTTTTGAGTTTGTGGAATTGGCTCTATATTCCACTAAAAGGTTTAGGTTTGTCAACACTCATTCCTAAAAAAGAGAATTTGTGGTTAAACCTTCCAAATTTATGCTGCAGACTATTCCTAATGTTTATATTAATATTCCCAATATGGATATAAGATAACCTTTTTTGCCTTTTCAGGGGGCATCTCCCTTACATCTTGCCCAATATGATCAAATCCCAAGAGTTACACTCAAAAGTGTCCCATATTTTATTGGGGATGGTCCTATTACTGCCATTGAACATATTCAAAATATATAAAACTTTTATAATATCCACAATACCACCCAAAAAATGTAGCTATTAGGTTGTTAGCCTTGTCTTTCAAAGGAAAAGTTTTAGACTGGTATGGGAACCTACCTGTAAATTCTATTAACTCATGGGATGAGTTGGGGACTCTATTGGCTGATAGGTTTGGGGAAAAGAGTGATCACTTATCTATAGATAAGTAGTTGAACATAATAAATAGGCACCCTCATGAACTCATGCATGATTTAAATACTAGGTTTCAAAAAACTTGGGATAGAATCCTAATTCTTGTGAGGCCAACTACAAATTATGCATTTTTGTACTACTTGAAATAATTAAATAGTGACATTGCCATGATTATTTAGTCTATGAGTGGAAATAAACTTCTTTTTGCCTATGAAATATCCATAAATTCTAAGAATTGTCTTTTCCAAGTGAGAGAGATAGCTCCTAAACCTCCAATGTCACTATTTCTTGATTTGTAATCTCCTAGTCAAAGTGTATTGCCCACTTTAGCTCCTTTGCTTGGTCAATAAAAATATATCATTACCCATATAAATGAAATACATGAAGTAAAAATCCTACTTCAAAGTTTTACTAATGAATTAGTTTCTCTCAAAAGGCAACAAGCGCAAAGCTATAGGCCTTACCAGTCTTACAACCAGTTTGGACAAACACATAGACCTCCTTTTTAGGGAAATAATTAGGTACAAGGCCAAATAACCCATGTCAAACCTTATAAAATTTATAATCCTAATGTTCCCTCATCCTCCAAATACCTTGTTTGTACTCAAAATAATTTAGTCTAGTAACAACCTAACTACCCTTCTTTTGAGCAAGGTCAAGATCAGGTTGTTTATGCCAATGAGAAGTAAAATCAAGGCATGACTACACAAAGTGATCTAACATATCAATTTTAAAATTTTGAGATGCCAACACAATTTGGGATGGAGATAAAGTAGGTTTAGTCTGATTCCACTCTCATGAATCATTTGGAGGGTGAGTTTTGTGCCATTAATTACATGGGGAATATAAGCAATCAAAATGCTAGTGGGGTTGCTAACACTATATCAAAGAAAAAGGCTATTGAATAAGTTCAAGGAACCAATCAAGGAAATTTTTTGACTCTTACATCAAATTAGATGGGAATATCACCTAATTCAGCACCTAAAGTATAAGAAAATTAGAGGATTCTAAATTTTTGGATAGCTACTACAAGCCTGCCTCCACAAGTGACATCACAAGGTACAAATGTTTATAAAGAGAACCCTAAGGTAAGTAATCCTTCCATTAATGTAGTATACCAGATGAAGAAGCTTCATAATCCCATATAATTATGGTATTATTTATCATTACCAAGGTAGAAAGATATACTTGAAAATAAATTACATGGACTGGGTACACAAACTGGCCCATCTAGAAGTGACAATGTGGTTTTAGTCAATGGAACTCAATTTATAAAATGGTCAAGTGAAAAAAGATGAGAATACTCCTCCTTTATACCTATATTTAATTATTTATGATTTATTGGTTCATAAATAAATCATATATAGTGGATAAATCACATTAGTTATGCCCAAATGTATAGCAGATAAGCTAGGCATCAAATATGAGCCAATAACTAAAGGAGTTTTACAATTAGATGGATCACCAGCCAAGACTTTGGGGGTTGTAAAAGGTTTGAAATTGATCCTTCATGCTTATCCTACATTTTCAATTCCTCATGATGTGGTGGTAGTAGATTAACCTCCATGTTTTGCTCTTTGCTTATCAAGAGACTTTACACCCAAGATAGGTGGATACTTGGTAGCTAATTGGTCCTACATGGTGTTTAGAACAAAATATGGAACTTAAGTGAAGACTGAGTTAGAACCTATTCATGGAGATCACTTGGAACCATATTCATCTAAGGTAACAAATGTTAACTATGTTATCATTGATGAAGAGGAGTTTCACATTGATCAATCCCCATCATCTTCCCTTGAAGGAGTTTTTGATTTATTCCTAGATGAGTGGGGAGATGACAACTATGTGCATGATTATTACAAGTTTAATTAGGAATATATTATTAGAGTATATTATACTCATGAGAAGGATTATTTCATGCCCAATTTGATAGAGTCAAATGAAGATATGAATGGCTTGTAGTAGCTTTTCTTTGATGGGTCTAGAAGCAAGATTGGGGCTGGTGGTGGAGCAATGTTGGTTTCACCTTCAAAGGAAAGGTGATTTTAAACTTTTAGATTTTAGATCTATTATAATTTTAATGTATTATAATATGAGGCCCTCATTCATGGCCTTGAGTTGGCAAGGAAAAAAGGTGTCAAAGAATTACAAGTGTTTGGTGATAGTGAGCTTGTTGTCAATCAAGTTAGAGGATAGAATTTGACTAAGAACTCCATGCTCAAGTCCTATAAGCATAGATTTTTGGAATTTTTAGAAAACTTCATGGAATTTAATATCACTTATATTCCAAGGGAGGATATTAAATATGCTGATAGATTGTCATCTATTGGTGCTCAATTTGATTTTCCAAAAGGCATAAGAGAAGATAAGAATCAACCTCATCTAAAGGTGATTGTAAGACCTTCTATACCAGATAATTTCACTAATTGGTAGGTGTTTGAGAGTGATGAACAAATATCCCTCTTCCTACAAGAAGAGGATAAGCTTTCTACAAAGAATCAGTCTAAGCTTCAACAACATTATGGAGGGTAAATTGTCCAGCTGAGGTCTAACAAGCTTCCCAAAGGCCTAGTGACTATTGAAAGCATATTCAATGAGGATGACCAGATAAAGAAGGAGAAGGTAATCATGTCAACCAAGAAATGGAACTATGAAATGGTAGATATGTTCAAAGATAAGTTACTTTATCTTGGAAAGGTATGCACTAGTTAAGAGAAAAAAATTTCATTGAACTATGCAAGGAGTTTAGTGATATTTTTGCATGGGAGTATAGTGATTTAAAGGGTTTTGATCCAAGATTGGATCAACATACCATAGATATAAATGAAAATTCCAAAACCATCAAGTAAAGACAAAGGCTAATCAACCCTAAGATTTAGCCTCTCATTAGGAAAGAGCTCAATAAATTGATTGAGTCTAAAATCATCTTTCTCATCAAGCATTCTTCTTGGCTAGCCAACTTAGTCCCTGTTAGAAAGAAAAATGAGAAGATCAGGTTGTGTGTGTACTTAAAGGACTTAAATAGAGTGTCTCTAAGTGATCATTATCTAATCCATTCTATGGAGTAAATTCTACAAGTGGTGGTAGGGAGTGAGAGGTTTTCTCTCCTAGATGGTTATTTTGAGTACAATTAGATTTTGGTGAAAGAAAGTGACCAATAAAAAATAGCATTCACCACCAAATGGGGCACATATGCCTATAGGAAGATTCAATTTAGATTGTCAAATTTTGGAGCTACTTTATAATGTGTAATGGATATGGCCTTCCAAGGACTAATCAATGACATTGTATTGGTTTATCTTGATGATGTGATAGTTTTCTCCAAGGATGCAAATGATCATTTGAAGCCCCTGAGGTAGTTTTTTGAGAGGTGTAGATATTTTAGGATCTCTAAACCCAAATAAGTGTGTGTTTGTTTTTCATGAAGGAAAACTCTTAGGCCACATTATTTCTAAGTAAGGTTTGTCTATTGATCCATAAAGGATAAGTGTCATCTTGGCATTGTCTTTACCTAAACATAATAAGGGTCTACAAATATTCTTTGGTAAGATAAATTTCATTAGGAGGTTCATTCCTAATTTTGCTAACTTTTTCAAGCCCTTGACATCTATGCTAAGGAAGGATGAGATATTAACTTGGATAGGAAGGATAAAATAAAGTTTTGAAGAGATCAAGCAAGCCATTGCCTAGGCTCTTACTCTTGCAAGTCCTAACTTATCCAAAGACTTCAATCTATATGCTTTTGGGAATGAAGAGGTAATGTTTTCCATTCTTACTAAAGTTAATGATGAAATTTTGGAACAACCTATTCCCTTCTTCAGTCAAGGTCTAGAAGGTTATGAGATAAGATATACATATGTGGAGAAACAAGTGCTTTCAGTTATAAGGAGCTTAAATAAGTTTAGACATATGTTATCTAATAACAAGATTCACATTTGTGTGCCTCATCCTAGTGTGAAAGATTTTCTACTGAGTATATATTTGAATAAAAAAAGAGTAGGTTGGATTACAAAAGTGATGGAATATGATGTGGAGATCAAAATAACCAAGTTAATGAAAGGAAAAGGACTATGTGAGCATCTTGATTCAAATTTGAAAGAGCAAATGGAGGTTGTTTTGGAACTTCATGATGGCCCCATAGTAGCTTTACCTTTAATCATGAGGATTTAAACACAAGACATGATTCATTTCCTTCAAACTGGTGAGTGTCTACAAGGTCTTGATAGGGCCAAGAGAAGGTACTTTAGGTTGCAATCCATTCCTTATGTACTTATTGGTGGAGTACTATTTAGGAAGGATTTTTTAGGTGTGTTGTTGAGATGCATTGATCTAGATCAGATTGACAAATTCTTGCATGAGTTCCATGATGGACCAGCTGGTGGTTACTTTACTCTAAAAACCATACCTATTAAGATTATAAGGGCTAGTTACTTTTGGCCTAGCCTATTCGAGGACACTCACGCTTGGGTAAGGAAATGCCAAAAGTGTGTGCTCTTTTTTATGGAAAAAAAAGCTATCTACCTTGCATTTTCATCCAATCCAGGTTAAGCAACCCTTTATGTAATGGGGGTTGGATTTCATAGGTCTGATCAATCCTCCTTATAGTACTGGTCACAAGTGGATGTTGACTACCATTGATTATTTTACAAGATGGGTGAAAGTTGTATCTCTTAAGGAGGAAAATGAAAACTTAGTCTTGGACTTCTATGAAGGTATAGTAACTAGATTTGGATCTCCTTCAATAATCATTTCAGATAATGCACTAGCCTTCTTAGGAACAAGGATAAGTGAATGTGTTTTGAAGCATTGTATCTATCTTAGCACCTCCTTCGACTACTATCCCCAAGTAAATGGACTAGCTAAGTCCAAAAATAAGAATTTGACCAAGATTATAAAGAAAGCTATGGAGGAAAATCAAAGGACTTGGCATACCAAGTTGAAGATAGCCCTTTGGGTTGATAGGATCACCCCAAAGAGAGCAATTGGGAACTCACCATATACACTTGTGTATGGAAGAGATGTTAGACTTCCTATCTCATGTGAGTTACCAGCCTTAGATCTTACCTATTATCTATAATTGATGGAGAATGACAACATGGAATTCTTAACCATGTTTTCCTCAATAGGGTTAAATTACACGTATTTCTAACCTATACTTATTTTTCTTAATTTTACCTTGCCTTTCACTAATTTAAGAAAACCTAAATTTTCACTTATTTACACTAATTTTAGTGTAATTTATTTAATTTTAAATTAGATAAATTGTTTGTGAAAGCCTTAAACTTAAATAGTAATAATATTAAATTTAAAAACTTATAATTTATTAACAATTATAAGACTAACTCAATTTTTCATGTTTATCTTGAAAAAATAATAAAACAATAATTGATAGCAATAAACATAGGCTTTCCTATCTTGAGGAGACAAGAGATCAAGCTGTGCACACCATGACTACTCACCAATAGCAAACAAAGAAGTATTTTGACAAGAATTCCATCTTAAGAAGCTTTAAGGAAGGAGACTTTATCCTAAAATGGGATGAAGATAGGGCCAAACTTGGAAGACACACAAATTTTGATGCTTTGTGGAGTGGCTCATATGTGATCACACAGTGCAAACAACACAATGTTTTCCAACTCTCAAATTTGGATGGAAAGGAGATCCATATCCCAATCAATTGGATATATCTACAGAATTATTACTAATGGTTCTCTTGTTTCTATTGTACATAGTTTCCTATTTTACTTGTGTTCCCTAAGTGCTTATGCACATGTTTGAATTTGTCCTTGTCTTTGCATGGTCTTGTTTTTGTGTGGTGTTTTTCCTTATGTTTTGTTCTATCATAATCCTTGTTAGTCATATTCAAGAATATATTGACTCCATTTGCCCTGAGATGGATAAGGTTACTAGTCTGGTTAGTATAAAAAGAATACTATCCTTGTAATTCACCAATTTTTTGACTAAATTTTGGCATTTCAAGCCAACATTGGGCACCCTTTTTTTGCAAAAAATGTCTGAGTTTATACCTTTGTCCAAGACTAGTATGTAGGTTTCATTTATAATAAGTGTTATTATACAAAGCTAAAGTCTTGTACATGTAAAAAACCCAAGTGTTTTCCTTTTTATAGCTTTGTTCTTTAGTCTTTTGGCTAAGTCCTTTACAATGAATTCTTTTAGAAAGTTTGCTTTGGTCTTTTGCTAAGTGTTATTTCTCAGACTTTTTTGATGGAATTCTTCTGAAGGGTAAGTTAAAACTTTCCCAAAGGACACTTTCTCATAAGAAATGGCCTAGACAAGTCTTTCGAAGGGTATTTTTCCTTTAGAAAGGGTACACTTCAACTTTCTCAAAGGGCATTTTCTCTAAAAAGTGGAAACTTGCATTTCTTCTGAAGGACACTTGTATTTTCAAAGGGATATTTTTAAAAATATGAAGGAAAGAATTATTTTATAAATTTTGTTCGAAACAACATTTTTGAAGGTCCAAACATTTTTTTTCCAAAAGGTATCTCTCTTGTAAGAAATGGTTCACTTAAATCTTTCCAAAGGAATTTTTTCGGACTTATTGTCTGAAATAAAATTTTTGAAGGGTGCTTGTAACTTTTATGAAAGTAATTTCAACTTTCCCAAAGGATTTTTTTAAACTAAAGGACCCTTTCATTTTTCCAAAGGATATGTTGCAATTTTTTTGAAGGGTATATTTTGCTTGGAAAAGGACCATTTCAAAAATCCTGAAGGACACTTGAATTTTTTTGAATGCCACTTTCAAGTCAAAGGGGTCATTTATTTATTTTGAAGGGTATGTTCTTTTCAAAAGAGACATATGCACAAAGTTTGAAAAAAAAATTGGGGAAGAGGTGGACCATTGCAAAAAGTTGAAGGGCATTTTCACAAAGCTGAAGGAATAAATGCATAAAGGAAAAGGCTCAAATCCAAAAGAAAGAATTCCCTCAGACCTTTTATCTAAGGAAAAGCTAAGAGAAAAGGAAAAAGAGTCTAAAATAATTTTTTCAGACAAATTGTCTAAAAGAATGTCAAGAATAAATTTTTTGAAGACAAGTCAAGAACAAGAAGTCTAAATAAAATACCTAAGGAGTGATGGCCAACAGAACATAAAATTTAAGTTGTAAGGAATAGCCATTAGAGTTAAAAATAAGAGAGTGGGAATCTAAAGACAAATATAGAAATTGCAAATGGCATGAATCCTTAGCATCTAGTGCATAACAAGCAGAAATAAGCAGGTCAATGGTTCAAGTTATTGCACTATTTCACAACTCGACAAACCAATAAAGAATAGCTAGCATCCAAACAAAACTCCAACCAATGGATCTCTTTATGGCAAAACATAGTTTGGAATATCTTAATTCTACTAGCATAACCATAAAGAGAACATCTTATAAAATGCATCATAACTATTATAATCTCAAGTTGACACATGTCTAAGTCATTTTTAGAGTTCCCTTTGCTCGACTTCCTCCAAAAAACTATATATGTATTATTTGTAATCATTTGAAAGCTTACACTAGTTATAGTGAAATTCTAGCTAGATTTCTACTGGTAACTCTTGAAGAAATAATACAAGTCATTTTCCACTCACATGTTGCATTATTATGTATTAGTCCAAATTGTGTTGTTCTTGTTTAGTAAAGGTTATCTTTCCTAACCTATTATCCTCAATTGCCTACTAAATGTGCAGAAAGAGTATTATTACAAGTCCTTGTTAGTATTATTTCATAAGTGTAAAGACATTTTAGAAGTGGTTTAATACTATATTCTTTCTTGGAATTGTCTGTTACTCTCCTAAATGTCAAATACCTTCTTCAATATAACATGTGAAACACTAATTTTATAATGCACAAAAGTTGTGAGTTTTGTGTGAAGAAACTCTGTTAGTCTTTAAGTAGTGTTTTTAGTCAAGTGAGAAGATATCAAATATCAGTGCATCACTACTTGTTTTCTTAGTTGTTTTTTTTACTCCCTTTTCATACTTAGTGTGTAGTTTATAAGATATTCACAGGTGAATCAAGGGGAGATAGCCCATAATATAGAGATTCATCTCAACATTATTTTTACCCACATCAAGAGAGATCATTCCATTTTGCTGTTTGGATGAGGAGAGCTGATCATCTCCTCAAGGGTCTAAATCTAAGCATCAATATTTTAAATGATATTGCATTAGGCTAACAAGGATAAGGATAGGGAATGAGAAATAATAAATCATTAGGGCCAAAATTTCACTTGGACAAGAGCACTAAAAGTGGACAAGATTGGTACCAACATTATAGTCCTAGTGTGGTGCTATTATCCTAAGTAGATGAGACCTAGGGGGATGGATTTGTCATGGAAAGAGGAGTCTGGCTCAACTAGGATCAAGTCTAGAAGGCTACAAATGACTGGGAATCAATGAAAAGATGCATATGAGGGTTTTGAGAGTAATCAAGAGGGACCTAAGGTTTAGGTGTCATTAACCATGCTCAAGTTACTATTTTTTACATTTTATATGACTACATTGCCCCCCTTTTATTCTAGTGATGCAATAAAGTGAAATACTTGGATAAAGGAAAAATAGAAAGCATACATGAACTTACCTATAAAGGGTGAGGATCATGAGGATATGTGATGTTGGGTGTGCATAGAGATATCATGTTGTGAATAAAAAATCTATAATAAAAACAAAGAGTAAATCAGTTATTACTAGATATGCTATATCTAAAATAAGAATGTGCAAATTTGGGTAAGAGAGAGGAAGAGAAAGAAACGAATACACCTCACCAGGTACATGGACCAATATAAAACTTGTTGTGATGTTGAATGATTTTGAGTAATTCTGAGTAATGCTAGATGATGTTGTACTAAGAGTAATATCACAAATAGAGTTGAGTGCTCAATTCATTAAGAGTGGCTTAAGAATATAAAGGCTAGCCTTTTGGCTCCATCATTTCCCACTAAGTGAATATAGGTGGTCATATGTGTGTTGATCATTGTTAGGATTGTTTTTCTAATACATCTAAGTAGGTGGCTCAAGAATATAAAGGCTAGCTAGTCCTTTGGCTCCATTGTTGTTCTGTGAAGTAAAACTATGAATTGATACTAGTATGAAATGTGTGTCGTATAAGATGGTGCATAAATCCCATGAATGCTTTATAATCTAATAATGTTGGTTTGGATAGCTAAATTTATGCTAGAAACTAGGCCACTCTTGGCCATTCTAAAAGATGGAGATTAGGATTGTATGAAAAGCACTCCAAAATTTGTGCACTAGGCTTATATGAATGCCACTCTAAAAGATGGAGATTAGGATTATATGAAATCCACTTTGAAATGATGCAAACCACCTGTAGATGGAATAAGGCATGCAACTATTAAGAATAGTTAGGTAATACTAAACTTAGAAAGGAAAAGAAAAGAAATGTGCCATGCACATTTCCCCCAATCACTAGTGTCTTGAACATGGATTTTGATCTAAAATTTATACTGACTACCATAACTGGAACTAAAGGTGAGAGCCATCATACCATGCATGATGCCCCTATATCTAGATTCTCTGAGCATAAGTGTACTAAAAACTACTAATTCTAAACTAGTTTGACTGTGTAAAATTATAATTGAATCTACTTTTCTACCTAATTCTAAAAAGTCTATTTTTTTGTTATTTATATAGGAACACCAAAATTGGACACTAATGACACCCACACTACAATCCAAGTTAGGTGTTGTTGTCCTGGGCCAAATTTGGTAACTATTTTGACATTTTTACTATATACTTGGTCTATTCTGATTGGTTTGATGTTTGGTTGCTATTTTAGGTGTTATGAATTCTACTTTTTTACAATTATAAGCTTTGATCTCTATGACAAAACCCCTATTTATTACCCTCTCTTTTGAGGGTAGGAATGAAGACCCTATCATGACTGCCCTTAGAAGAAAGATCCTTGTAAGTGTATTATATTACAAATATTAGTAATGATAATTGATAAGATATCTCAAGATATAGTATAATTTGTATTGAGAAATTGTTAGATCAATAGGGGTATGCCTAGATGGATATGACAATGTAATAACATGTGCAATGTACTGAAATGGAAATGAAAGTCTAGTTATTTGTTAGTTTTTAGTTTTCATGGAGGGATAGAGCATGATGTCCATCTTGGTATCCAAGACAACAAGATAATGCATGATGGGGATCATGGCATTGCAAACAATGAGAATAAAATAATCAACAAATACATAAGGCAAGAAGCAAGAAGCATTTAAGAGTGGCCAAAGGGCCAAACAAATAAGGGACATGGGCACATATCACGCAAACTAGAAAGAAAGCATATAAGGGATATTCAAATGCTAGATACACATATAATTGAAGAAATCAAGGGTTCACATGAGGTCCACAATCACATAGAAGAGTACAGACAAAGGACATTGGTAAATAGCCTAAGGCACACACATGAATAGATGCAAAGGAAATTGGTAAATGTCCTAAAGCACATACAAGAGACAAAATAAAAATTGAGAAATGTAATCAATCTAGCTACATAAAGTAAAAAAGGAAAGCATGTGAATGCTATAAATAGAATCCCATATAACTAATCAAAGCAGTAGTGTGAAGTATGCAATACATGTTAGTACAAGACTAGGTATATGCTAGGCTATACACAAGTGTTATATACTAGTGAGTGTCGATTGATTAATCTATGTAAGCTAGTAAATAATGTACATCATCATGATAAATAGAGTGTGTGGTGTAGAAATGACATAACTTGGTGGTGTAGTCAAGTATAAGATGCCCCAAGTGGGTAAATATATAGATGTATATTTCAAATGTAAAAGTATGATGCCCCTTTAATGGGTAGAGTGAAGCAATCAAGGAGCTAGATGTCACTGTACACACTTAAAGAAGATCAAGTGAAGCATGGTAATTTAGATAAATCAACAAACAATAGAATATAATAATAAATGTATGTCTAGCATTGTATTAGAAATGTAAAGCATGAATTATGTATACAATCAAAATATTTTTGGTGTTTTTGAATTTTTTGAATATTTTTGTATTTTGAGATTTTGTATTATTTTTGGATTTTGAGTTATTTGAATTTTTTTTATTTTTTATAATCAGCTATGTACAATAAATCATAAGGAGACTATGTAAAATAAATTAAAAAGAAGCTATATACAAGAAAGTAAAAGGAAACTATGTACAAGTAAGGCTAAGAAGAGACGATACTAACCAATGAGTATCATGGGAGACTCCCTATCATGGTGTCATATATCAAACAAAGGAATCATGAGTGATTTTGAAGCATGAGGGAATGGTTGTGAATATGACTTTAAATATTTAGATTCATTGTTGGTATCTTGTAAATCATAATAACTTGTATTGTTCCACTCATCATGATCATCTTGAGTTTGAACTAATGGAATGCTAGTGTTAACTTTTGTTATATTTGGATCTTTTCCTTTGATAAATTATTTATATGAATGATTTACCTTAGGATGTTAAATAAATCCCAAACCTTGGTGACCAACATTATAAACTAATAGAATAGGAGTAGTGATGCCTTGAGCCTACTTGCCCAATCCTTGACCTTGATAATCAAACTGTTGTTTTTTTTTCACCAAACCCATAGTGCTTTCAAAGTTGAGCCTCATTTTGGAGAGATAAATTTTCATATTTTTAATGCTTTACCTATGCTTATGGTATTGTTTATTACCCCAATTTGTCTTTTTATCCTTTTATTGTTCTAAGTTATGCTTTGGTAACCACTTTTGTACTATTTCTAAATCTGACCTTTTATGAATATGTACATATGTCACTATGGATTACTTAATTGATTTACCTGGTATAGGGTCCTCATTAGCAATTATCTATTGTATATAATTATTCAATGCCAAACATGAATCTGTGTGATGCCCATGCATTAATGATATGCACAATAATATCTAGATCTTCTTACTAGATGTAGAGGAAGTAGTTTGATCAACTTATATTTAATCATTTCCCTTAGTACGTCACTTGAACTATTATTTGATCTTTGAATGATTTTTGAATCATTAGTTGTAGAATTATTTTGTTATGATTTCTTGTTTTGATATATAATATTGCTTGCAACCAACTGACTAGGTGAAAGTGCATATACATGATTGACACTAGGGTGCCTTTAAGGTTTTTGTATTATAATATAATTTTTCAATGTTATGATATTTTCATGGAATAGTTGATTCTACATTTGTAAATTTGAAATTAACTAGATCATACTAGTGATTTTCTCCCTTAGATTTTTACATGTGCAAACCTTAGTTGTTCCTGATTGAACATGTAAGTACATATGTTGAAGAGGATTTGAAGAATCTATAGGCTAAATTTATTCATTAAGAACAATAGTATAGGCTACCTCACCTTTTGAAGGGGTGATAACATTGACCTGGTTAGAAGGAAAGTAGCTATCACCCTCTTGAGGGAGAGGAGGAGAAGGGAATTATTTCCTATGCATGAGATATGAGATTGAAACTTGACAAGTGGTTAGCATATGTAATGGATCCTCTAAGTATGTAAGAATTTCATTCTTGATTTAATGACACATAATAGAGAGATAACATGTTAAAGAAGTAACTAGAGTTATAAGTTGTATATAACTATGATTATGAAGAGTATTCCACATGAGAGATAACAAGTTTGGTATAGATATCATGGAATTGTGTATTATTGCATAAAGAATTTTGACATGTGCTATGACATTTCTAATGTATTTAGCATGATAAACTTGAAATTTTTTCCACATGAGAGATAGAGAGCAATGGATAGAGAGCATGAATTTTTTCAAGAATGCATGAAAAACATTTACATGTGCTATGATATGTTTAATATGTGTAGCAAAATAGAGTTGGAAATTATCCTGCATGAGAGAGAGAGAGAGAGAGAGAGAGAGAGAGAGAGAGAGAGAGAGAGAGAGAGAGAGAGAGAGAGAGAGAGAGAGAGAGGTTATGCAAAAGAAATATTGAAATCTTATGCAATTTTAATAGTAAATTTTGTAATACCATCTCTTGTTATAAAAATTAAGCATGAAAGGGAAATAATGAAGATATTCATTAACATACGATAAACTTCATCATTAATGTACATGATAGGACCAAGTATGATCTCATTATTTGCTAAAATGCAAGAAATATTTGAAAATAAGTGAGATCTATTTTTGAAATCTGATTTTAGATGTAAGGTGATACCTCAAGAAGCAATGGGATCTAGTATATTCAACTTAGGGTTTTTTAAAATAAATATTTTTGAAAAATATTATTGAATTTGGAAATTTGAGGTGAATTTCTGATTTTAAATATGCAACTAAAAATTCAAAAAAATATTGAAAAATGTTTGATTGAATAGGAGCTAGTATGTGTAACTAGGGTTTTGAAAAATAATTATTTTTGAAAATTACTATTAAATTTAAAAATTTTAAGTGAATTTTTATTTTAATATGCTAGTAAAAAATCATAAAACTATTGGAAAATTACTAGGAAAATACTGGGACCTAGTATGGGTAACTAAGGTTTTGAATGAAATTATTTTAAAATTACTAAAAAAATTTGAAATTTGAAGCAAATTTTTTATTTTATTATGTGGGTAAAAATTTATAAAAATATAGGAAAAACCAGTAAGAAATTTACCCTAGGGTTTCTAGGGTTTTTATGTGTAAATGAAGTGGTCAAGTTTACCAAATAATTTAACAATTTTGGGAATATTGGTGAATTATTCGTAATTTAGTTCAAAGGTTTGAGTAGTAAAATCATTAAATAAATATATAATAATTAATATACTAAGTTTTGTAAATTATATTGCAATTTTGGTCTTTCTAAAAAATAGTAATAAGAGGGAGAAAATAAGACCTAGCTGGAAACTAGATGATTCAACGAGATAGAGGTTAGAATTCACTATGCAGGACTGGGACACTATCACAAACTAAGATCTAACCTTTATTTTATGATTGGATAGGAGTGCCAAAAATACACATGAATGGTACTATTATTGTAGTCCACTTTTACCACTATTACCACAAGGATCTAAGCTTTTTGTGTTTTATTTATCAGGTCTATGTGACCCTTTCCATGAAGTTTTGGTAGCTAGAAGTTAGTAGAGCTCCCTATAAGGTATTTTATCTCTTTAAACCCTATATTCCATTATAATTTGACAAATTTTGAGAAAGGGGTGTTAGTGTGTGTAAGATTCATTGAATGTGTATCCATACCCCTTAGTTGGGCATGTTACTTACATACCAATACTCCAAAGAAAGATCAAGCCATATATAGTTCTCGCACTTGATGTGTTTTCTACAATTAAGTGTATGAATATGCAAAAATGTTAAACTAGATGTACTTGAGGTGGCTAGGGACTAGTGTAAGGATTTGAATAAGCTTTTAATTATATTGGCTAGTTGTATGTAGATAATAGGGAAGATTGCTTGATTATTCTTGCTTGCTTAGTGATATTTGACAACCCCTTAAAAATTATATTTGAATGGGATTTTATAGGTATATATTGGTCATGGGTTGAATAAGTTCACATTAGGCCAACAAGAATAAGGATAGAGAACCGAAAGGAATTGACCATTGGGGTCAAAATCGCACTTGGATAAGAGTGTCAAAAGTAGATAGGAGTGGCACCAGTGCTATAGTCCTAGTGTGGAACTATTGTCTTGAGTAAACAGGGCCTAGGGGGATGGATTTATCATGGAATTTTTTTTGGCTTAGTTAGGATCAAGTATGGAAGGCTATGGATGACTAGGAATAAGTGAAAAGATGACTATGAGGGTTGTGAGAGTAAGCAAGAGAGACCTAAGGGTTGGGTGTCATTATCCATGCTCAAGTTACAATTTTTTACATTTTATATGACTACAGTGTTCATTTATTTTCCACAAATGATAATGTGCATAACCATAATAGAAAAAAATTATATTCTTTAAAAAGACCTATTTCACGTATCATTGCAACCAAAGTAGGAAGTTCTAATTCACAAATAAGAGGTCTAAATGATGAACTTGATATAGATTTATTAATTATTATGATACAAGGGTCATGTTAACTTCTATTCTTTGGATAGAATTAGGTCTTACAAATGGATCTCTAAGGTATATTAGAAGTATAATATACAAGCATGGGAGTACCACACTAGAACCACTAACATATATTATGCTTGAGTTTGATAGTTACTTAAGAATACCATTTAAATATGAAACTCCATATACAATCCCAATTTCACCACTACAAAAGGGATGAACAAATAAAATACCCTTAAAATTGGCTTAGGCATTAACAGTGCACAAATCATAAAGTTTGACTCTTTCAAAATCCAAAATTGATATAAGTCAAAACAAATAGTAAGATTAACATTTGTGGTTATATCCCATTTAAAGTCATTGGAAGGATTAAGAATATTATCACCATTTACATATGACCGATATGGAAAGTTGAAAAATGGAAAACAACTTTCTAAATGGAAAACTAAGGAAGAGAGATTGAGATTCTTAGAGGATAAATAGTTTCATATACTTATCATAAATTTCATGTACTTGTTCATTATTTGACATTTTATGTGATGTGTATGACATATTTTCATGAGTGTTAAATAATTATTAATTTTAATAATTTTATCTTATATATATTATAATTTAGGGTGATTTAATGTAATGTATAATGAAATTTTAGATTATTTAATGTGATGTATATTATACATTTATAATTTTATAAAAAAATTCATATTGTATGTTAAAAAAATACTCAAAAATTCATAGATGCTACTAGTATACCTATCTTAGATAAATCTATGTAATGAGAGATACCATTCTTAAAGTGCCAATATTATACTGAATTTATGATATAAGTAAAATAGGTGCCTCAATAATGATGTCTCTCAGTGTATTTTACATAGATTTAACTAAGATAGGCATTTTAGTATATGAATAAATGAAATATTATAAAAAAATTAATTTAGGTGATATTATTTATGCATTACATAACCCACAATATGGTTTCCATGGCCCATGATGTTCACCTTTGAGGAATTATACACAAATATTTTTAGAAAAATAACTAGTTTAATACCAACACTAATATCTCCTATACACCTTCAAGCTTAGGCCACCCTATACATTATACCAAATTATTCAACCATATTCATTAATTTTCAGCCTAGTAGATTTATATCATAGCTATAATAATTTTATAAAAACCAATACTTAAAAACTTATATGAAAAATAATCCCAGTTTTATTCGCTACAAAATTGCTTGTAAAAATCTTTACTATGTCATAGTTAAAAAATTTACTCTAATGAAATATGTTAAGGTTAATAAAAATTGTTTGTGAAAACATTTAATATAATTATTCAAGAGAATATTTTCCTTTTAAGTGAACTTATCATAAAATATAATTACTATAATGAAAATAAATTTAGGTTAATTAAATATTTTAAGGCTAATAAAAAATTACCTGTGAAAACCTTTAACATAAATTACACAAAATAATACGTTATTTTTAAGTGAGCTTATCAGAAAATAGTAAAATAAAATTATGGTAACTAAATACTTTAAGGTTAATAAAAAAATTCCTTTGAAAAACTTTAAGATAACATAATAAACAAGTTTTACTAAAAATAATACTCTCTTTTAATTTTAACTTGTTTTAACATAGTAAAAGAAAATTACAATAATAAATATTTAGGGTTACTAGTATTTATAAAAGTAAATTAAGGTTTAATAATTTTCATAACACAAACCCTTTTTTATTATAAAATAAACTCTTTTTTTTATAAACAGAAAATAATAATTTATTTTTTTAAATAATATTATTAAAATATTTAATAAAAATATATAGATTATTCTATATATAATGTATATATTATTATATAAATAATGTTGATGATAATTTTTATTATTATATCTTTAGTATGAAAATGTTTTTGAATGATTTAAAAACATATATATATATATATATATATATATATATATATATATATATATAGATATATATATATATACACATGTATATATATATATATATATACATGTATATATATATATATATATATATGTATATATATATGTATATATATATATGTATATATATATATGTATGTATATATATATACATACATATATATATACATATATATATATATATACATATACATATACATAAACTTTAAATTACTTGTATAAGTTGTCTAGCCAAATAACATGTAAGTAAAACTACATGTAAATAATGATCAAATAATTATGGCTTTGGTACTATGTAAGAATAACCAAAAGAAAGGAATCAAATATTGTTTAATATGAATGATAGGTTGATTGTGTAGACACCGAAATCGTGTCTAACCCTTGGTCGACTCTCCCCCTTGGTCACCCCTTGGTCCCCTTTGATCCCCTTCTAACCATGCCTAACCTATGTCTTATTAATTTAAAATAATTATCTTATTTTAAATTAATAATTCTCTCTCTCCCCTTGCCACCTCACCCTTGACACCTCACCACCCTTGGATGCCCTCCTTGGATTCTCTCCACTACCCCATTCTAAGTCTTAAATGCCTAGACCCCAATTTCATTCTCCCACTCATCCTCTCATACATTTTAATCCACCTTCGACCGTTTCTTCCCCCGACCCGCTGACCCAATAGTTGGGAAAATGAACAAAAGGCTATTTTTAGCCTTTTTCCTGCCTTTTAGCCACCGATGTTGGTCAACTATCGATCGACGTCGGTGGTATTGCTGGCGTCGGTTGCCTTCAAAACTACGTTCTTGACCCGAACGCAGGGCCTATTTTTCCAATCTCTTCAACCATCCAACCTTTCAATGTTCAATCTGCCAATCCTCCAATCTTCCCTAAATGTGAATCTGACCTCTCTCTCTCTCTCTCCTAGACGTACAACAAGCATCACAGGCTACAGGTACATTCCAGGAAGTCTTCTACAACAACAACATCAACAACAGGGCTTCTACACACCTCCTTCAGCAAGCAAACAGCTAAGTATTCTTCTTTGATTTCATTTCTATATTTTAGAATGTTTTGATACTCAGTCTCCATTTTCTACTTCTAAGCATTATCAACGCAGACCAGACTCGGCTATCAACCCAACCAGACCAATCAGACACTCTTCTTAGAGAGGCTGAAAAGCCCTCATCTTAACCAGACCCCTCTTGACACCATGTCCTCAACCTAAATCCTCTTAAGACCTTGTCCATCGACCAGCAACTCTGCACAGACTCTTTGACTACCACAGACCCCTTCCGTCAACCACAGACCTTCTCTGAGACCCGACCAAAGACCACTGCCCCCACCAACATCGGCAGACTAACCGACATCGATAGACTTGACAACCAACGCCAGCAGCCTAACCGACGTCGGCGACTATGGAAAACTGACAGCAACATACAGGTACGCATATCTTTGTTTCCTTTGCTTAGTCTTCCATTTATTTCTTTTTATCAGACATTCTTTTATCAATCAGTGGACTGACACGCTTTTAGGAAGCCTTTGTACTTTTGAGACCAAGCTTTCACTTGGTAGTCCACTTTCTAGTCATCTAACAATTTTCTTGTTCAAGTCTTTCTCTCTACAGGTGTCATCCTCCACAACCAAAGAGGAGTTCTCACAATGTCTAGATAACGATGCACACTCCTCATCTGGGTATCAACTAATCCTAGACCATTTATCTTAGTTTCTTAATTTCTTTGAATGTGAAAAGCAAAATCATATAAAAACATTCTGGCACGCCCGGTGGGACCCTAGGGTCTTCCTTGGGTTCTTTTCTTTCTTTTCATATAGGTGCATTAGGTTTCTCCTTTTCACCTCTTTCTTCTATCTCTTCCAAAAGACACTATTAGCAAAAATTAAAAAGAATCCTTCTTTTTCTTGTCATTTCTTCTTGCATCTTACACTAGTCAACTCATACTCTTCAACCCTTTCTCAACTTGTTTTCATCCGAACTCACATTTCATTTTGGGCTTAAAATCTTTTGCATTTCATTTTTGCTTGCTTGCATTTTTAGTCCACACATCTAGTAATTAAAACCGCATCATGAATTAATCACACTTATGTTACATGACCAAACCACTTGCACAAATCAAACATCTTAACTCACCTAAGACAAGGTCCAACTAGGATTTCATCACCTAACAGATACCTTACCCCTCTCGGCAATCCCACTTGGATTTCACCACCAAGGGGAAAGCCCACTCTATTATCTGGCAAAGGATAATCTCTAGGGGATGTATATACTGGCTAAGTGAGATCAGCTTATCACTGGGCTCATGAAGTGAGGGGAGCTTGCTCCTTAGCACCAGGCCACGTACCGAACCTAATACAAAATCTTGAGCACCGAAACTAACCTGAAACTAACCATAGACTACTTCTTCTAGGACCCGCTCTACAAGCCAACTTCCCAAACACATTCATCTAAGGCATAAGCCAACAAGATTCTAAAAATTATTCTTAGGATTTAACGCTTAGGCTCTGCCTGTCTCCATTTATTTTTTTGTTCCTATCTGGTTTTTTGAGCTAGTGAGGACGTTTTCTTCTTTTTTTCCATAAACTTTCAAATTTTTTGAGTTTCTGGAAAACATAGTCACCGACATCTGTTCTACCACCGATGTCGGCAACCTTTATTCACTGACATCGGTTATCTGACTGACGTCAGCCACTTTTTCTCACCGACATTGATTTTTCAACTGACGTCGGTCACTGTCCCAATCTTTCTTCCCAAAATAGCAAGCTTAAAACCTAACTTTCTTGCTGTCCAACATCCATCCTAGTTTTTTGAAACTAAAAAACACAATTTCTGGAACCTGACCCTCCTTGCCTTGAATGGTTTTGACACGCAGTCAAACCAGAACTCTTCTTGACCACGCGAGACATCAACCGCTCCCACCTTCACCATTTATGCCTAGTCCTCTAATGGAGTATCATTCAGAGACCGAACAAACTCCTACCCGACCAACTCCCAATCAACCTTTAATTGTCTCCGAAGGGGACCCAAACTTTGAGAGACTCATTGACCACAATGTCAAGGCTCTCCAACACTATCTCTCAAGAAACCAAACGCGAGACCTTTCGGGTGAAACGGTGATGACATCAACACCATCCGCTACCCAGCCTTTTATGACTCAGACTATTGCCTCAACCATTAACCCGACCATGGCCAATACACAAAGTTTGGCCTCCCCATCTATTTTTGGACTGACCACCATCGGGGTTTCATTACCCCCTCAACCACATGCAATTCAACCAAGTTCTACATCATACCAAAATTTGATTGTCTCGACTCCACACACTCTTGTGCCTATAAATGCAGGAGTGTCTACCTCCCCTTTTGCCAATGCCACCATGCAACCACCTTTGGCAGTATCTAGTCAACTTATGCCTTCTACCTTCATGACACAACTGCCCTTGGCTTCCACTTCTGTCCCTATGACTAGTCATCACCATGTTTCACCTATACAAGCGCAATCGACTACGGTATACGCCTCTTTTAGCACCTTCGAAGCACCTTACAACTTAGGGGGCACCCCATCTGCCAATCCGTTAGCTGATCTCATCAAGATGCTAATAGACAAAATGTCTAATCTTGAGGTTTCTATTTCTGGTTCAAGCAATGCTCTTTCATATGAGCAAATCTACAGCAAACCCATCCATCCCTCCATCCCAATCCGACCATATCCCAGTCAGTGGGAGCTTCCTAAATTTACTCATTTCTAGAGTAAGGAAGACCCACAATAGCATCTACGAGCATTTAGAAATGCTTGTTATCTTATAGCCCATGACGATGCATTATTGCTACGCACGTTCCCCATGTCACTTTTTGGCCCTGCCCTCAATTGGTATGGTTCACTTACCAGACACTCTATCTTTTCATTCACTCAACTAGCCCAACTCTTCCTTGACCATTTTTCAATCAATATCACCAACAAGGTCTACATCACGGACCTAAATTCTATCAAATAATTCGATGATGAATCAATAGCCGATTTTGTTGCTCGTTGGAGAGGCCTAATCAACCAACTCTCCTTTTCTTTGCCTCAGCCTGAGCTCATTGAGCTCTTCTTTCGGGTGTGTGCCCAACATATCTCCTCTACCTTGTGGGTCTAGACATTCGACTCCTTTGATGAAGATTTCACCATGGCAAGAAATCTTAAACTCCGTGCCATCGATGAAAATAAGGTCAAATTACGTAATAACAACGTAAAATCTAATGACCCTTCTTCGTCCAAACCTTCTTCTACCCACTCCCAGTCTAAGGGGTCGGCAAACACTGTCATCTTTAGACCATCATCTTCAACAACAACCAACCGACCTCAATTTTCAACATCAAAATACATCAATAAACACTTCCAATGACAATCCATACAACGTCAATACACTCTAATTAGAGAGTCATATGCCTCTATCTTGGATAAACTCATCAAGCAGGGGGTCTTTAATCTCCCTCAAATCCAACCACTTCAATTCAACCCCTCAACACCTATCCATGCATGGTATAGGGAGAACGACTTTTGCAACTATCACCGTGTCAAAGGCCATGACACGAACAACTGTCAAACCATCAAAAACATCATCCAAGACATGCTAGACAAAGGGGATCTTATATTGAATAACTCAAATGCTCTGGCCAACCAAAACCTAGACATCTTCAAACAACCTTTTTCTAACCATCCCTCTAGCCAAAACAACATTCAGACCATGACCGATGGCTCCCAAGGGCATTATATATGCACAGTCAACATGGTCTCGCCTCTTGTCCCTGACCAACCTCCTCCATAGGTAGAAGAACCTTCTTTTCCTACTTGTCCACCATGGGTAGAGGAACCTTCCTCTCCTATTTTGCCTCCACCAATGGAGGATAATCCTTCATCCATACCTCTTTCACATGTGGGAGAATCTACCTCGACCTCTCTCATACTAGAGGATACTTTGATGGCACCAGCGCTGACTGCCTCACCCTCATCCTTCTTATCATCAATGGGGGATCATACCTTCCCCACGCCTATACCACACATCGAGACCATGACCACCCCTACGCTCTATCCAACTGAAGAGCCACCCTCTCCAATCCCTTCTCCGCCAAGAGAAGAACTTATCACCTCACCTAAACCCTTTAAACAATTGACTATGAAGCCTCACATGACATCACCTAAACCTTCATAGACGCCTACTATCCTGAAACGGGTCAAACCTCTCAGTGTTCATCCTACATCAACCCTCACTTACCCGCAAGTGAAGGTAGACTTGGCCCTCACCTCGCACAATAATAGTCCTCACACTAAACTAAAGAAGGCTACTAGACCCCATCGGAGAACTCCTCCCCCACCTTCATCATTACCTTTGATTTTGGGTCCACATCCTTCCACTTTAGCAAGATTGCTCCCACACCCAACACCTCTCATCAAATAAATGCTGTCTACACGTGTGGCCACACCACCAACAAAAAAGATGGTCCAACCAATGCCTCCTCCAACTCCTAAACAAAAATTGTCAACCTCTACCACGACAAAGAATGCAGACCCATTAAAGGGTTCTTATGTTTAGATGTTATGTCAATTGTTGCAGTCATCTAGCATTGTCCTCCCGCCTATCAAGCCTTACCAACCTCTCGGACCAAAACCACCTTGGTTCGATGACACTCAAATATGCTGGTATCATCACACACTGGGGCATGAAACTAAACATTGTTGCACCCTTAAGTCTGTCATCCGTCAACATCTGGCAAAGGACACCCCTCACATCGAGGATTCTCTTGACCACCTTTTCGACCAATCACTGACACAATCACATGCCTCCAAAATCTCATCACCTAAATCAAGATCTCAACGCAAAACTATGGTCCCTCAACCACCTCCTCAACCTTTATTCAAAATCAACACAATTGATGTGGCCACAAGGCCCCAAACTATGAAGGATAAAGGAAAAGACCAGACCTCTACACCTTTAACATATCCATTATTCGTCAAGACCTCTCAACCCAGAAAACCTGAGATTTTTATTTTGGGCTCATCTCGACCATCATCACTGGGGGAAATTCCTCCTAACTACTCTAGTCCACATGACGCTTACGACTACTTGACATATTCTATCATCCCTCCCAAACTCTCTAGCACTAGACAGCAAGATTTTATCAAGAACACTGCTCACTACACCATGCTAGGGGGACTTCTTTACAAGCGAGGTCTCAACAACCTCCTTATCCCATACCAACAACATCCTAACTGGCTATCATCGACCTCAATCAAACATTGACCAAATATCGACCTCAACCAAGCCTCGATTATGACCTCGACCAGCATCGACCAAGCCTTGACCAAGCCTCGACCAAACATCAACCCTGACCAAATAACAATCTAAACCAAGCCTCGACCAAGCATCAAACTTCGGCCAAACATCGACATCGACCAAGCCTCGACCAGACATCAACCAAGCCTTGACCAAACATCGGCCAAGCCTCGCCCAAACATCAATCAACTTCTTAATCCTCTTCACATCTAACATCGAGCAACACGTGACCAATATTGAGAGAATTAAATGAGGCATGTTTGGTCCTAATTGGCTCAGACCTTATCATCATCATGCATAGGTATGGATTAGGGACTTACCAAAACCTGATCCTCTTAATGCCTTGCATCTTTGACCAGTCTACTGTTAGTCAAGTAATTATTCACTTGACATTTAACTTGAGCTCGATCCCTTGAGCAATCCCCATCAGCACCATTTCTATTCCTTTCAACCCTCAACCCTGCAAACATTAGTCACCTCTTTTGTCAATCATGAATGCTTTGTCCTAATAAAAGGGCAAACCTTCTAAACCTCTATAGTCAAGTCCATGACCAAAATTCTAGTCAAAAACAAAAAAAATAAAATATATAAAATTGTGATGCCTACCTCAAAGTTCATAAATCATAAATGTAGACTACTCCCTCGAAGGATAGCTACATAATTGTTGTATTTACTAGACTACTCCCTTGAAGGACAGCTAGGCCAAAGACATATCAAAAATATATAAAGCAGAATATAGATCACTCCCTCAAAGGATGGTTATGCCTAAATTTTGCTACATACATAGCATTATCTTTGAAGCTTCCCGCATCGATCAGCTTCACAACATGACCACAAAGCAAAACAAGACAACATCCCCTCACAGACTTCTCGCATCGATCAGTCTGCCTCAAAAAAAAAACTAGCTGACAAACTATAAAGTCATGGACTTGTCTATAGTCGTTCTCGGGGTCACTTATAAAAGGGGCAAAGTTGTTCCTACCAAAACAGGGTTTCCCCTTCCATCCATATCACATAATCACACCTATCACCCCAACATACTCAAGGGATTTTGAGCTCACTTAACGTCAAGTGATTCGAGTACTTCTCTAACACAACCACTGGTCCACGATGCAATGCATGAACAAGGCTTTTATTTCTAAACAACCCCTTATCTATGCCATCATCGGGTCCTTGTCAATGAAAGAGCAATGCACCTTTCACTTCTGACACATCCTGGTCACCCATTTAACCAAATCATTTTTCCAACCAAACCCAAACCAAACATTTTCAGACCATTCACATGACATAGTTCATTTCACATAGTTTCTATGGAAAACAATACACATGGAAACTATCGACCATACACAATTTATGTTAAGCATAAACCATTACTTGCTGAAGCATAAATGACCTCAATTCATTTTTAGCATACATCCATCACCAATATGGAAAATTGCTATGGATGAAAGACCACTCAACCAATGTTTTAGAATACACCATCACACAATATGGAAAAGGATATAACATCATCTTACCCTTCATCATCATGACCAAGACCAACCTTCGACCATTTTGCCTCTTCATCTAAACTACATTGGTCTGAGGCCCTAATGACTAGGGGCTATGTAGGCAGCACTCAGATTACACGACGTCTTTTAGGGTTAGCTCGACCACATCCGTTTGTTCATTTATCTGATGGATAAACCATATCCTCCTTTGACCATGACTTGACCTCATCCAACCTCATCCATAACTGACCCTTCCTCCCTTTCTGGGAGAACTTCATCAGCCTGAGGCCCTAACACAAGGGCTATGTAGGCAACACTTAGTTAACACGGGGTCTTCTAAGGTTAGCTTGGCCATTTCATCATCTATCCATCTAATGGACCATCTATCAACACCCGTCACTTGAGATCACTTATATCTCAGTCTCACCTCGACCAATGACCTTGGAGATCATGCCTATCTCCTCAGACCATGGAGATTGCGCCTATCTCCTTTGACCTCGACCATTTCCATGACAACGTTACCTTGGTTATTTTTACATGTATGCTACCTCGTGAATGGTTAGAAGAATTTTCTACAGCCCATATTTTGACCCTCACAAGTACTAGGATCGCAAGCCAGTTGATCCCCACTACTTGTGACTTTTTTGTGTTTCCAAGAGCACTTCCTGAGCTTGGGATACTTGGACCACGACGACCATTGGAGCTACAGCTTTGATTGAATAACCTGATCAGCTATGATTAATGCTGGGGCCTAGTTATTTCAATTTTGGCACTCCTCAACCTTGACCTATGACAATTTGACCTGACCATCTCATGAAGTGGTATGCGCATAATCTCAACTATTGCAGCGTTCACCTCAAACTTCACCATCTCCACCCACTATCTATCAAATCAGCACCTGATTCTAAGTTCCCTTTCCTTAACTCTTGCTTTGAGGGGGAATCCCATAATTGGGGCAATCAACTCATTCATTTTTGTCTTGCAGTTCACTAGAACAACCAACAAGATGAAAAATACCTCATCCCATACCTATGGGCAATCAACATTCATTTTTGTCTTGCAGTTCACTAGAACAACCAACAAGATGAAAAGACCTCATCCCATACCTGGGGCAATCAACTCCTATTTTTGTCTTGCAGTTTATCCAGAACAACCAACAAGACAAAAAGGGGCAAATGTAGACACCAAAATCATGTCTAACCCTTGGTCGACTCTCCCCCTTGGTCACCCCTTGGTCCCCTTTGATCCCCTTCTAACCATGCCTAACCTATGTCTTATTAATTTAAAATAATTATCTTATTTTAAATTAATAATTCTCTCTCTCCCCTTGCCACCTCACCCTTGACACCTCACCACCCTTGGATGCCCTCCTTGGATTCTCTCCACTACCCCATGCCAAGTCTTAAATGCCTAGACCCCCATTTCATTCTCCCACTCATCCTCTTGTCCATTTTAATCTACCTTCGATAGTTTCTTCCCCTGACCCACTGACCCAGTAGTTGGGAAAATGGACAAAAAGTTATTTTTAGCCTTTTTCCTACCTTACAGCCACCGACGTCGGTCAACTATCGACCGATGTCGACAGTATTGCCAGCATCGGTTGCCTTCAAAATTACATTGTTGACCTGAATGCAGGGCCCATTTCTCCAATCTCTTCAACCATCCGACCTTTCAATCTTCAATCCACCAATCTTCTAGTCTTCCTTGAACACGAATCTGACCTCTCTCTCTCTCCTAGACGTACAACAAGCATCACAGGTTACATGTACATTGCAAGAAGTCTTCTACAACAATAGCATCAACAACAGAGCTTCTACACACCTCCTTTAGCAAGCAAATAGCTAAGTATTCTTCTTTGATTTCATTTCTATATTTTAGAATGTTTTGATACTCAGTCTCCATTTTCTACTTCTAAGCATTATCAACCCAAACCAGGCCTGGATATCAACCCAACCAGACCAATTAGACACTCTTCTTGCAGAGGTTGAAAAGCCCTCCTCTTAACCAGACCCCTCTTGACACCATGTCCTCAACTTGACTCCTTCTAAGACCCTGTCCATCGACCAACAACCCTACACAGACTCTATGAATACCACATACCCCTTCCATCAACCACAGACCTTCTCTGAGACCCGACCAAAGACCACTACCCCCATCAACATTGGCAGACTTGACAACTGGCGCTGACATCCTAACTGACGTTGGCGACTGTGGAAGACCGATAGCATCATATAGGTACGCATATCTTTGTTTCCTTTTCTTAGTCTTCCATTTATTTATTTTTATCAGACATTCTTTTATTAATTAGTGGACTGACACCCTTCCAAGAAGCCTTTGTACTTTTGGGACCAAGCTTTCACTTAGCAGTCCACTTTCTAGCCATCTAACAATTTTCTTGTTCAAGTTTTTCTCTCTACAGGTGTCATCCTCCACAACTGAAGAGGAGTTCTCACAATGTCTAGATAATGGTGTGCAGACCTAAACCGAGTATCAACTAACCCTAGACCATTTATCTTAGTTTCTTAATTTCTTTGAATGTGAAAAGTGAAATCATATAGAAACATTCTGGCATGCCCGGTGGGACCCTAGGGTCTTCCTTGGGTTCTTTTCTTTCTTTTCATATAGGTGCATTAGGTTTCTCCTTTTCACCTCTTTCTTCTATCTCTTCCAAAAGAAACTATTATCAAAAATTAAAAAGAATCCTTCTTTTTCTTGTCGTTTCTTCTTGCATCTTACACTAGTCAACTCATACTCTTCAACCCTTTCTCAACTTGTTTTCATCCAAACTCACATTTCATTTTGGGCTTAAAATCTTTTGCATTTCATTTCTGCTTGCTTGCATTTTAGTCCACACATCTAGTAATTAAAACCACATCATGAATTAATCAAACTTATGTTACACGACAAAAACACTTGCACAAATCAAACATCTTAACTCACCTGAGACAAGGTCCAACTAGGATTTCATCACCTATCAGATACCTTACCCCTCCTGGCAATCTCACTTGGATTTCACCACCAAGGGGAAAGCCCACTCTGTTCTCTGGTAGAGGATAATCTCTAGGGGATGTATATATTGGCTAAGCGAGACTAGCTTATAACTGGGCTCGTGAAGTGAGGGGAGCTTGCTCCTTAGCACCAAGGCCACGTACCGAACCTAATATAGACTCTTGAGCACCGAAACTAACCTAAAACCAACCATAGACTACTTCTTCTAGGACCCACTCTACAAGCTAACTTCCCAAACACATTCATCTAAGGCATAAGCCAACAAGATTCTAAAAATTATTCTTAGGATTTAACGCTTAGACTCTGCCTGTCTCCATCTATTTTTTTGTTCCTATCTATTTTTTTGATCTAGTGAGGACGTTTTCTTCTTTTTTTTCCAAAAACTTTCAAATTTTTTGAGTTTCTGGAAAACACAGTCACCGACATTGGTTCTACCACCAACGTCGGCAACCTTTCTTCACCAGCATCAGTTATCTGACTGATGTTGGCCACTTTTTCTCATTGACATCAATTTTTCAACTGACATCGATCATTGTCCCAATCTTTCTTCCCAAAACAACAAGCTTAAAACCTAACTTTCTTGCTATCCAACATCCATCCTGGTTTTCTAAAATTGAAAAACATAGTTTCTAGAACCTGACCCTCCTTGCCTTGAATGGTTTTGACATGCAGTCAAACTAGAACTCTTCTTAACCATGTGAGATATTAAACCGCTCCCACCTTTGCCATTTAGGCCTAGTCCTCTAATGGAGTATCATTCAGAGACCAAACAAACTCCTACCTGACCAACTCCCAATCAACCTTTAATTGTCCCCAAAGGGGACCCAAACTTTGAGAGACTCCTTGACCACAATGTCAAGGCTCTCCAACACTATCTCGCAAGAAACCAAACGTGAGACCTTTCGGGTGAAGCAGTGATGACATCAAAACCATCCACTACCCAGCCTTTTATGACTCAGACTATTGCCTCAACCATTAACCCGACCATGGCCAATACGCAAAGTTTGGTCTCTCCATCTATTTTTGGACTGACCACCATCGGGGTTTCATTACCCCCTCAACCACATGCAATTAAACCAAGTTCTACATCATACCAGAACTTGATTGTCTCGAGTCCACACACTCTTGATTATCTCGACTCCCCTTTTGCCAATGCCGCCATGCAACCACCTTTGGTGGTATCTAGTCAACTTATGCCTTCTACCTTCATGACACAACTGCCCCTGGCTTCCACTTCTATCCCTATGACTAGTCATCACCATGTTGCACCTATACAAGTGCAACCAACTACGTCATACGCCTCTTCTAGCACCTTCTAAGCACCTTACAACCTAGGGGCGCCCCATCTGCCAATCCATCAGACGATCTCATGAAGATGCTGATGGACAAAATGTCTAATATTGAGGCTTCCATTTTCAGTTCAAGCAATGATCTTTCATATGAGCAAATCTATAGCAAACCCATCCATCCCTCTGTCCCAATCTGATCGTATCCCAGTCAGTGGGAGCTTCCTAAATTTACTCATTTCTAGAGTAAGGAAGACCTACAACAGCATCTACGAGCATTTAGACATGCTTGTTATCTTATAGCCCATGACGATGCATTATTGCTATGCACGTTCCCCATGTCACTTTCTGGCCCTGCCCTTGATTAGTATGGCTCACTTACCAGACACTCTATCTTTTCATTCACTCAACTAGCCCAACTCTTCCTTGACCATTTTTCAATCAATATCACCAAAAAGGTCTCCATCACAGACCTAAACTCTATCAAACAATTCGATGACAAATCAATAGCCGATTTCATTTCTCGTTGGAGAGGCTTAATCAACCAACTCTCCTTTTCTTTGCCTCAGCCTGAGCTCATTGAGCTCTTCTCTTGGGCGTGTGCCCAGCATATCTCCTCTACCTTATGGGTCTAGACATTCCACTCCTTTGACAAAGCTTTCACCATGGCAAGAAAGCTTGAACTCCATGCCATCAACAAAAATAAGGTCAAATTGTGTAATAACAACGCAAAATCTAATGACCCTTCTTCGTCCAAACCTTCTTTTGC
This sequence comes from Torreya grandis, assembly GCA_037957365.1. Classification (NCBI taxonomy): domain Eukaryota; kingdom Viridiplantae; phylum Streptophyta; class Pinopsida; order Cupressales; family Taxaceae; genus Torreya; species Torreya grandis. Next base: position 106,659 of record JARHVA010006128.1, on the reverse strand, counting down.
CCACTCCCAGTCTAAGGGGTCGGTAAACACTGTCATCTTTAGACCATCATCTTCAACAACAACCAACCGACCTCAATTTTCAACATCAGACTACATCAATAAACACTTCCAACGATGATCCATACAATGTCAATACACTCCAATTGGAGAGTCATATGCCTCTGTCTTGGATAAACTCATCAAGCAGGGGGTCCTTAATCTCCCTCAAATTTGACCACTTCAATTCGACCCCTCAACACCTATCCCTACATGGTACAGGGAGAATGACTCCTGCAACTATCACTGTGTCAAAGGCCATGACATGGACAACTGTCAAACTATCAAAAACATCATCCAAGACATGCTAGACAAGGGGGATCTTATCTTGAATAACCCAAATGCTCTAGCCAACCAAAACCTAGACATCTTCAAACAACCTTTTCCTAACCATCCCTCTAGCCAAAACAACATTCAGACCATGACCGATGGCTCCCAAGGGCATGATATACGCACGGTCAACATGGTCTCACCTCTTATCCCTGACCAACCTCCTCCACAGGTAAAAGAACCTTCTTCTCCTACTTGTCCACCATGGGTAGAGGAACCTTCCTCTCTTATTTTGCCTCCACCAATGGAGGATAATCCATCATCCACACCTCTTTCACATGTGGGAGAATCTACCTCGACCTCTCTCATACTAGAGGATACTTTGATGGCACCAATGCTGACTGCTTCACCCTCATCCTTCTTGTCATCAATGGGGGATCATACCTTCCCCACGCCTAGACCACACATCGAGACCATGACCACCCCTACGCTCTATCTAACTGAAGAGCCACCCTCTCCAATCCCTTCTCCACCTAGAGAAGAACTTATCACCTCACCTAAACCCTTTAAACAATTAACTATGAAGCCTCACATGACATCACCTAAACCTTCACATATGCCTACTATGCTGAAACGGGTCAAACCTCTCGGTGTTCATCCTACATCAACCCTCACTCACCTACAAGTGAAGGTAGATTTGGCCCTCACCTCACACAATAGAAGTCCTCACACTAAACTAAAGAAGGCTACTAGACCCCATCAGAGAACTCCTCCCCCACCTTCATCATTACCTTTGATTTTGGGTCCACATCCTTCCACTTTAGCAGGATTGCTCCCACACCCAACACCTCTCATCAAACAAATGTCATCTACATGCGTGGCCACACCACCAACAAAAAAGATGGTTCGACCAATGCCTCCTCTAACTCCTAAACAAAAATTGTCAACCTCTATTGTGACAAAGAATGAGGACCCATTAAAGGGTTCTTATGCTTCGATGTTATGTTGATTATTGCGGTCATCTAGCATCATCCTCCCACCTATCAAGCCTTACCAACCTCTCAGACCAAAACCACCTTGGTTCGATGACACTCAAATATGCTGGTATCATCACACATCGGGGCATGACACTGAACATTGTTGCACCCTTAAGGATATCATCTGTCAACATCTGGCCAAGGACACCCCTCACATCGAGGATTCTCTTGACCACCTTTTCGGCCAATCACTGACACAATCACATGCCTCCAAAATCTCATCACCTAAATCAGGATCTCAATGCAAAACTATGGTCCCTCAACCACCTCCTCAATCTTTATTCAAAATCAACACAATTGATGTGGCCACCAGGCCCCAAACTATGAAGGATAAAGGAAAAGACCAGACCTCTACACCTTTAACATATCTATTATTCGTCAAGACCTCTCAACCCACAAAACTTGAGATTTTTATTTTGGGCTCATCTCGACCATCATCACTAGGGGAAATTCCTCCTAACTACTCTAGTCCACATGACGCTTTTGACTACTTGACATATTTTATCATCCCTCCCAAACTCTCTAACACTAGACGGTGAGCTTTTATCAAGAACATTGCTCACTACACCATGTTAGGGGGACTTCTTTACAAGTGAGGTCTCGACGGCCTCCTTATCCCATGCCAACAACATCCTGACTGGCTATCATCGACCTCATTCAAACATCAACCAAATATTGACCTCGACCAAGCCTCGACTATGAACTCGACCAGCATCGACCAAGCCTTGACCAAGCCTCAACCAAATAACAATCTAAACCAAGCCTCGACCAGGCATCAAACTTCGGCCAAACATTAACATCGACCAAGCCTCGACCAAACATCGACCAAGCCTTGACCAAACATCGGCCAAGCCTCAACCAAACATCGACCAAACATCAATCAACTTCTTAATCCTCTTCACATCTAACATCGACCAACACGTGACCAATCTGGAGAGAAGTAAATGAGGCACATTTGCTCCTAATTGGCTCAGACCTTATCATCATCACGCACGGGTATGGATTAGGGACTTACCAGAACTTGAGCCTCTTAATGCCTTGCATCTTTGACTAGTCTATTATTAGTCAAGTAATTATTCACTTGATGTTTAACTTGAGCTTGATCCCTTGAGCAATCCCCATCAGTGCCATTTCTATTCCTTTCAACCCTCAACCCTATAAACATTAGTCACCCCTTTTTTCAAGCATGCATGCTTTGTCCTAATAAAAGGGCAAACCCTCTAAACCTCTATAGTCAAGTCCATGACCAAAAGTCCTGTCAAAAACAAAAAAAATAAAATATATAAAATTGGGATACCTACCTCAAAGGTCATAAATCATAAATGTAGACTGCTCCCTCGAAGGATAGCTACATAATTGATGTATTTACTAGACTACTCCCTTGAAGGACAGCTAGGCCAAAGACATATAAAGTAGAATATAGACCACTCCCTCGAAGGATGGCTATGCCTAAATTTTGTTACATATAAAGCATTATCTCTTAAGCTTCCCACGTTGATCAACTTCACAACATGACCACAAAGTAAAACAAGACAACATCCCCTCACAGACTTTCCACATCGATCAGTCTACCTCAAAAAAAAAATGGCTGACAAACTATAAAGTCATGGACTTGTCTATAATCATTCTCGGGGTCACCTATAAAAGGGGAAAAGTTGTTCCTGCCAAAAAAGGGTTTCCCCTTCCATCCATATCACATAATCACACCTATCACCCCAACATACTCAAGGGATTTCGATCTCACTTAACGTCAAGTGATTCGAGTACTTCTCTAACACAACCACTGGTCCACGACGTAATGCATGAATAGGGCTTTTGTTTCTAAAAAACCCCTTATCTATGCCATCATCGGGTCCTTGTCAATGAAAGAGAAATGTGCCTTTCACTTTTGACACATCCTAGTCACACATTTAACCAAATCATTTTGCCAACCAAACCCAAACCAAACATTTTCAGACCATTCACATGACATAGTTCATTTCACATAGTTTTTATGGAAAATAATACACATGGAAACTATCGACTAGACACAATTTATGTTAAGCATAAACCATTACTTATTGAATCATAAACGACCTCAATTCATTTTTAGCATACATCCATCACCAATATGGAAAATTGCTAGGGATGAAAGACCACTCAACCAATGTTGTAAAATACACCATCACACAATATGAAAAAGGATGTAACATCATCTTACCCTTCATCATCATGACCAAGACCAAACTTTGACCATTTTGCCTCTTCATCCGAACTACATTGGTCTGAGGCCCTAACGACCAGGGCCTATATAGGCAACACTCAGATTACACGACGTCTTTTGGGTTTAGTTTGACCACATCTATTTGTTCATTTATCTGATGGACAAACCATATCATCCTTTGACCATGACTTAACCTCATCCAACCTCATCCATAACCGACCCTTCCTCCCTTTCTGGGAGAACTACATCAGCCTGAGGCCCTAACACAAGGGCTATGTAGGCAGCACTGAGTTGACATAGGGTCTTCTAAGGTTAGCTCGGCCATTTCATCATCCATCCATTTAATGGACCATCTATCAACACCCGTCACTTGAGATCACTTATATCTCAGTCTTGCCTCGACCAATGACCTTGGAGATCATGCCTATCTCCTCAGACCATGGAGATCGTGCCTATCTCCTTTGACCTCGACCATTTTCAAGACAATGTTACCTTAGTTGTTTTTGCATGTATGCTACCTCGTGAATGGTTAGCAAAATTGTCCACAACCCATATTTTGACCCTCACAAGTACTAGGATCACAAGCCAGTTGATCCCCACTACTTGTGACTTTTTCGTGTTTCCAAGAGCACTTCTGGAGCCTAGGATACTTAGACCATGATGACCATTGAAGTTGAAGCTTGGATTGAATAACCTGATTAGCTATGACTAATGCTGGGGCTCAGTTATCTCAATTTTGGCACTCCTCAACCTTGACCTGTGACAATTTGACCTGACCATCTCTTGAAGTGGTATGCACGTAATCTCAACTATTGCAGCATTCACCTCAAACTTCACCATCTCCACCCACTATCTATCAAATCAACACTCGATTCTAGGTTCCCTTTCCTCGACTCTTGCTTTGAGGGGAATCCCATAATCGGGGCAATCAACTCATTCATTTTTGTCTTGCAGTTCACTAGAACAACCAACAAGATGAAAAAGACCTCATCCCATACCTAGGGGCAATCAACATTCATTTTTGTCTTGCAGTTCACTAGAACAACCAACAAGATGAAAATACCTCATCCCATACCTGGGGCAATCAACTCCTATTTTTGTCTTGCAGTTCATCCAAAACAACCAACAAGACAAAAAGTGGGAAATGTAGACACCAAAATCATGTCTAACCCTTGGTCGACTCTCCCCCTTGGTCACCCCTTGGTCCCCTTTGATCCCCTTCTAACCATGCCTAACCTATGTATTATTAATTTAAAATAATTATCTTATTTTAAATTAATAATTCTCTCTCTCCCCTTGCCACCTCACCCTTCACACCTCACCACCCTTGGATGCCCTCCTTAGATTCTCTCCACTACCCCATGCCAATTCTTAAATGCCTAGACCCCCATTTCATTCTCCCACTCATCCTCTCATCCATTTTAATCCACCTTCGACCATTTCTTCCCCCAACCCGCTGACCTGGTAGTTGGGAAAAGGGACAAAAGGCTATTTTTAGCCTTTTTCTTGCTTTTCAGCTACCGACGTTGGTTAACTATCGACCGACATTGATGGTATTGCCAGCGTCGATTGCCTTTAAAACTACGTTCTTGACCTAAATGCAAGGCCCACTTTTCCAATCTCTTTGACCATCCAACCTTTCAATCTTCAATCCACCAATCTTCCAGTCTTCCCTAAACACAAATCTGACCTCTCTCTCTCTCTCTCTCTTAGACATACAACAAGCATCACAGGCTACAGGTACATTACATGAAGTCTTCTACAACAACATCATCAACAATAGGGCTTCTACATACCTCCTTCAGCAAGCAAATAGCTAAGTATTCTTCTTTTATTTCATTTCTATATTTTAGAATGTTTTGATACTCAGTCTCCATTTGTTACTTCTAAGAATTATCAACCCAGACCAGACTCAGCAATCAACCCAACCAGACCAATCAGACACTCTTCTTGGAGAGGCTGAAAAGCCCTCCTCTTAACCAGACCCCTCTTGACACCATGTCCTCAACCTGACTCCTCCTAAGACCCTGTCTATTGACCAGCAACCCTACACAGACTCTCTGACTACCACAGACCCCTTCTATTGACCACAAACATTCTCTGAGACCCGACCAAAGACCACTGCCCCCACTGATGTTGGCAGACTAATTGACGTCGGCAGACTTGACAACCAACGTCGGTAGCCTAATCAACATCGGTGACTGTGGAAGACTGACAATAGCATATAGGTACGCATATCTTTGTTTTCTTTACTTAGTCTTCCATTTATTTCTTTTTATCAGACATTCTTTTATCAATCAGTGGACTGACACCCTTCCAGGAAGCCTTTGTACTTCTGGGACCAAGCTTTCGCTTGGCAGTCCACTTTCTAGCCATCTAATAATTTTCTTGTTCAAGTCTTTCTCTCTGCAGGTGTCATCCTCCACAACCAAAGATGAGTTCTCACAATGTCTGGATAATGGTGCGCATACCTCATCCGGGTATCAACTAACCCTAGACCATTTATCTTAGTTTCTTAATTTCTTTGAATGTGAAAAGTGAAATCGTATAGAAACAGATTGATTAATTAATTAGTTACAAAACTTGTAATAACAATTAACAAATGCAAGAAATAAATAAATGACACATTATTTAACATGGAAAAATCTCAATGAGGTAAAAAAATCCCACAAAGCTTTCCATTATTTGAGAAACATTCACAGACCCAATAGATCATTTTCAACTTAGTTCTTCCCTTTGACAGAGTCTTCACAAAATACTTGAGACATAGCCAGCCACTCAAAATAATTTACAATCTTGTGATTTGATTACAAAGATAAAAATTCATTTATAAGGTGAGTGAATGGTTGTAACCAACTTGTTTACCTTTTTACTTAATCAAATATAAAACCTAAGTTTTATATGCCACAAGTTTTGAATACTTGTTGTATTAAATAATTAATATATCATTTATTATTTATTAAATGGAATAATGTGAGACATAAAAGTATCCCATAAATATTAATAATATAACACTTAAACACTTTTACAACAACAATTTTCATTAAAAGAAAAAAATGGGTGACTAAAATATTGGGATATAAATTCAAAATAGTGTATAAGAAAGTAAAAGAGATTGTGGTGGATGTACTTTCTAGGAGGGATGAATTATTTAATGTATTGTTATGTATAATTATTCGGTATGTAGATTGGTTAGAAAAATCAAGATCATAATGGTAGAATAATAAGGATACATAAGTCTTGATTTAGAATCTTCAGCATGGCATAGGTGTTTCTAAAAAAATTGTGTGTAAAAGGAATGCATGGTATAAAGATAAATTATACCTATGTAATGATTATGTCCTCAAACATAATATGAATCAGGAGCTTCATGCATCTCCAATAGGGGTCACTCTTGATTTTTGAAAACATTTAATTGAATCAAACAATATTTATTTTTGGAAGGACTTAAGGGGGATATATAAAAATTTGTAGAAGAATACATGGTTTGTCAATAGAACAAAGGAGAAAAAATTAAGACATTAGGTCTTCTTCATCCATTATCCACCCCTAGCCAATGGTAGAAAGAGGTTTCTGTGGATTTCATTACAAGGTTTCTGATGTCTAAAGGTAAAAATGACATCATAATAGTTATGGATAGTCTCACAAAATATTCTCATTTTTATTTCTTATCATAACCATTTGCAGCTAGTATATTAACTATTATTTTTATCATTACCCTTCAAAATATGCATGGTACCCCTAAAATCATTATAAGTGTTTGTGATCTTATTTTCACCAGTAAATTTTAGATTGAGTTATTTGCATATATAAGTACTCAATTGGTTCATAACTCATCTTGTAATCCTCATATTAGAAAATAGAGGGTGTCAAAAAATGCCTAGAAGGGCATGCCTATTATTTTGCATGAGATAAATAAGAATGTTGGTTTCATTGGCTACCACTAGTAGAATGGTGGTACAACACTTCCTTCCATACCTCTTTTAAAATGTCTCCATTTATGGGAATTTTTGGATATCATCCCCCATACATCACTTCATCTTTGAAGGTAAAACCTAAGGTTTGACTATTAAGGAATGCATTCAACATCAACATGAGGTACTATCTAGGTTAAGGGATAATTTAGAAATGGCACGTAATAGAATGAAGCAAAAATATGATCAACACCATAGTGAGAGGCATTTTGATATTGGTTATTAGCTCTTTGTGTGTTTATATCCATATAAACATATGTATTTAAACCAATATAAAAAGGATAGAAAACATTATTTTAAGTATTATGGCCCTTATCAGATATTGCATAAAATTGGTAGTGTGGCATACAAGTTGAAGTTACCCCAATCCACTCACATACACCATGTATTTTATGTATCAAAATTGTTTAAATAAGGTCATTGGATAAATAGTTTTTACCTACATTGAGTTACCTAAATTAAATTAATAAGGCAGAGTCATTATAATACTTGAGGATATCCTTCATACATGCACAAAAAGGATATGAATCAGAGAGATTAATAAGTATTTTATTAAGTAGAAGATTTTGAATCATGAACATACAACATGAGAGGATTAAGCTTCCATGCATCACATTCATAGTTGATTCAACATTGAGGGCAATATTTTTTTTAATATAAGGATCATGTTACACCCTTAACCTCTAGTGCATATATGGATATGTGTGGTTGATGTGTGGCTTACATACCTTTCATATTATCTTATTACATTTTTTTATTTTTTTAATATAAGGATCATGTTACACCCTTAACCTCTAGTGCATATATGGATATGTGTGGTTGATGTGTGGCTTACATACCTTTCATATTATCTTATTACATTTTTTTATTTTTTTAATATGTCTGACCTTGAAATTATCATGGATGAGTATATATAGGTGGTATTAGTTAATATTTTATCATCATATTATTAATTATAATTTCATTACATTATTTTGGATATTATCCCCTTGAATTAGCTCAATCATATTTATTAATTACTTTGATTTTTAATAATTATTGTTATGGATATGATTATTCTACTCTTAATTTTATAATATATTATTCTATTATTATGAAGCATATAAGTAATTTAATTATAAGTATTCAATCATAAGAATAATCAAACGTATTACCTTCCTAATTTTGAGGCCTTATGATCATCTTCTCATAATTATGATCTAACATTTGATTGGCTAGATGTGGACTCAACAAATTCTTGTACTTATTTGGAGTTGATGAACATCGATGACAAGTCTCTTGTGAAGAGATAGTATTATTTCATGTTAAACTAGAAACATGTGTAGAAATTTATAAGCCCTCAAAATAAACTTCAATAATTTTCATCCCTTCACTTATGACCTCTATAGATACATGATAATAATCAACATACATCTCATTCTCTAAAAAATTATTATCCTTAGAAATAATTGTGGATTTACTAGTAGGATTATAAAACTTGTTTGTTTTGCTTTCATCACTATATCCTATGAAATTTTGATCAATACTAATAGGATATATATTTATATAAAAATAAAAAGCATTTATTTCACTCTTATCTTGACTTATGGTTCTTTTCATTCTTCCCTTTCCTTCATATTGGATGGGCGTTCTATCTCCCAATTGCACTTGGATTTTGAAGGACCATCTTTGTGACTTGTCATATGATTTGAGCAATCTGAATCAAGAGAAAAATAACTATTTCCATCATATATTCCCACAATACATATGATAAAATAATTTAAGTTATATTTCTCCTCACTTTTTTCAACTTGGAATGTTTTCTCCTCTTGATTGGCTTGATTCTTAGCTACCAATATCCTATAATCTATTATTAAGTGTCCTAATTTTTTGAAATAATGACAAATAAGGTTTATAATAATTTTATCTATGAAATTATATTCAGATTCCCATTTGAATTTTATTCATTTTAACTCCCTTTTTTTTTTTTTTGTGGGATCTAAAATTCTTGCCTTGGTTTCAAGTGCATGTTCTAGATCTCATGCATATAGTCTCATCTTATCTTCATGGGACAAGATTAAACCCACTAACTTATCAACACTTATAGTGTTCATTTTCTTACACTCATCAATATTTATCACTATATTCAACCATATTTGAGTTAAATATCTCAAAATTTTCCTTACTATAACACTATCTTATATAGTTTCTTTACAAACCCTCATTTTATGCTCTAAGCATTTATCCTTATGAAATATTCTCCAAATCTTCATTGTTTGACATTATTAAATTTTCAAAACATATTTTAATGTTTTTGATTTTTATTTCCCTTAACTCAATATATCATTGATACCAAGGTATTCCATGCCTTATGGGCATTTTTTCAACCAAAAATTCTTGGATGGACGCTTCAGTCTATGACACTCTAAATATCAAAGAAAACTTGTGCATTCATCTTTTCTTCATCATTTTTTGTTATTTTTTTAATCTTGATTCAAAGTATTATAATATATAGGTTGTGTGTATCCATGGAGAAAATTATACCAAATTACTTTCCATACAATAATTGTATTCAATTGATCTCTTCAATATTCAAAGTTTTCACTTTGGAATATGGGAATATTCATAAAAATAAAATTCAAAAAATCCAAGATACTCCAAATGATGGATTGAAACCCTTATAAACCTTTGTTTAATAAGGATATAATACAAAATTAAGGTTTTTAATATGGATTTAGTTTAAATGATCTCTAATTGAATTTTAAAATGAAGTTTTATAACATTCAATCTATCCAAGAATTACTAGTTGTTAATCTAGTACTATTGTAAGTGTGACTGATGACAAATTATGCACTAAATAACTTCAAATTAATATTTTAAAGCATGTTTGTTTTCCATTTTTAATACTTACAATTAAAAATCAGATATAATAATATGAAAAAATAATTTCTAAGAATAATTATGGTTCCACACTATTGCACCATCTTTTATTAACAAGAAAGCCTAAAATTAGTCAATTTCAAGTAACTTGTATGACAAGTTTATGTTAATTGAGACCCTAATTAAAAAAAAATTAATTAAATATATACTCTAATATAAATTAAAATATACTCAATTTAATAATTTTTACTCACTAATAATGTCTGGTCAACATGCTAGATGTCTTTCTTAACAAGCAAGCAACACATTTACACTAGACAAGCTAAGTGCCTCAAATCCCTATAAAGTAGGAGATTTGAATAAAATAAGATTAAGTTTAGTTAAATAAGCCTTATTAATATTTCCCTAACACTTGGGGATGAATGGATAAATATTAGAGCTCAGTTAAATACACATTCAATAAATTGCACTTTAATTGACACTTCTAACTTTTTTTAGGAAGTTCCTAAAAATTGAACAAAATTAATAAAATAGTTTATCTATGACATAAATAAATTAGATAACATTCATAAAGTAAAAAAATAAAAAATAAATTAATTCTAAAATAAATAATCAAGTTCCCATATTGGTATCATAATCAAAAAAATTTAGTCATCATTGAACAAGGTTTGTAAGGAGGACGTTGCTACCATAGATGTCAAAAAAAAACATGCACCTATAGCTGAACAAGTTGACTGAAGTGTAATATAGGTGTGTACTATCTAGAATGACAACTAAGGTCTCTTTAAAAAATCATATAAATGTTATAGTTGTATAAAATATAGGGGACACTTGATACAAATTGAGAATAAGTGTGTGGTGACCAAATACAAACTATTAATCATGGAGCTGAAAAATTAAAAGTTTGGGACAATTGAACAAATCCTAAATGATGGGGTAAACATGCAAGGATTTACGTATTTGTATAATTTAATTTTCATGGTTGATAGGATTTTAAAGAAGAAATGGAAAATCACTAGTGTCAAATAAGCTACACATAAGGAAATAAAAAAGGCATAAGTAGAATTAAATGAGCAAATAAAAAATTTTAATAATCTAATTAGCACTTTCCTATGTAAATCAATAGATCATATAGTGTTTTTCTAAGAAAATTGTAGAAAAAAAAGATAGTCAATTTTCAATTTCATGATGACCAAAAGAAGAAGGAAATGGAGGCACAAGTTTTCTAAACAAAATATAGATCTATAGAAACAAAAAATTCTCAAGGATGGGGAAAACTTGGGAGCATATTTTTAAGAAAAAGTCAAGAAATAGAGAAGGTTTTCAACCCTCTTCAACTCAAAGGAATAGATGAATATAAAACCATCATGGAGATGTTAGAAGGAGTTGTTACAAATATTTTGGTGAATAATTTATAAGCCATAGAGAGTAGGAATCAACCTATATAATTGAAATATCTATGTGTGTAGACATCACCAAGAAAACATAGGAAATTCAATTTTCACTCAAGAGATGGAAAAATTTAGAGGATGTTCACCAGGATGGGCTAAATTTTTTATTAATACAACCAATTTTGGGTGTGTTTCCTAAGGGAGGGAAACTAGACTAGTGCGGGGTGATTTATCCCCTAATTTTGGCTAAGTAGTGACATGAACTTTTGAAGTAAGGATGGAGTAAAATATGCACACATTTTTTATGAAAATGCATAAGAGTAATAAGTCAAAAAAATTAAGGAATGGTGTAAGAAATGTAAAAGGATGAGGTTGCATATATGAAACTAAAAACCTCAGAGCAGTTAACAAAATATCAACCAAGTCATGAAGCATTAAAAACTAGTTTTTTGTTTAACACAGAACAAGGAGATCAAGGATTGGGAAGAAATTTGTGAAAAAATTGAGAATAAGAAATAAAACTATATGTTAGGATATAATATTTATTTTACTATAATTTTTTTTAATAAAATATATTTAACTAAATTCATTGCATCATGGTGTGCATTTAGGACTCAGTCTGGTTAAAACATTCAAAGTATGTAGTTAGGTGTTATTATTTTTAGAATATAGTTACAAATCAATTAGGGCGCATATTTTTGAATTAAAACTAAAATATGGTTCTTGAATACAATAAAATCCTATCTTTCCTCTTTTTTGAGAGGGGATAGAATTAGTATTATTGTGTTACTAGAATAATGATTCAATACTACTTAGGTTAGTCATGGTGAAGTTATACAAACTTATGTAATATGACGAAGACATATAGTGAGAAAAATTACAAGGATTTTCAATTAAATTCAAATTTTTTATTTTATATTTTTAATGGTCTATATACTAGTTATAACTATAAATTTGAATATCTTCTTATATGTTGAAACAATTAAGTGTTAGCATGAACGTTTCCACAAGTAGTGTCTTATACTTACATGCATGAATGACTGTAATCTTGCAATAAGATTAATCACACATCTGTAGTTAATTTATATGTTAACAAATATATTTTTTCCATTAATAATACCTCCACGCAACTAACCTCTATGATTTTTTAATTTCTTTGCACTTCAAGTAGAGCACAAGTCCATTATGTGATATGCTGGCATAATGAGTTTTAAGTGATTGGGTACTCACGTGGTGCATAATCTATGATATACATATAAATAACAATAAAAATTGTCAATTAAATTTTTATTAATTATCAAATAATTTTCAAGGTTCATGGGAATCTTTTAATTAGTTGAAAAGTGTGTGGATGTGTTAAATTATTAAATTCACCTACAAATGTTTAGAATCCACCATTTACCTACAATCAAAGAATATAATATGAGTGGGGAAAAGAGAAGATAATATTTTAATAAATTTTAACAAAAAATAATTTTATGTCATCATAGATGAACACAGTCTACATCGAATGGTACCTTGTCATAGGGTCACAAACTTCCCTTTTATTCATGTAGTGTCATGTGTGACTATTTGGATATGTTGAACTTTTATTTAAGGTATATAAATATTTGAATCCGTTTCATTTTCCTATGTTCAAGAGATAAACAAGTCACCATTATTTTTAGGATTTAATAGTATAAATATAATAATAAAAATATGAGTGACATAAATCAAACCATGTGGTATTAATCCCACAGTCATGCTTTCACATGATCATGAGATAAAAAAGTGAAGTTAATGGAATACTTGGATGTGTTTAAGTTATAATTTTTATTAATAATCCCATGCATATATTCACTACATAACATAAATAAACCATCCATAATCACATTTTAAATATTCAAATAATGCATATGTTAATTAGATGAACAAAGTTTTAAAAATGGACATGTGGCTTACCCACAATTTCATAGGGGTCACTGTTAGGAATTGTTCCAAAGTCTTAACTTAGGATTTTGGTAAGTTAATTTAAATAAATTTAAATGAGGCATGCTTATTTTTATAAAAAAAAACCCCATAAATAAATTAAGTTAGATTTATTTGGTTAGTTTTATATTTGTGTTAATAAATCAAACTACTTTACGGGTTGCATTCTCATAAATAGTTGGTTGTAGGAGTTAGTTGGTTTTTACCAGTATAAGGTGAAAACTATATATTATTATATGGATTTATAAAAAGGGTTAATGACATATTTTCACCCTTTTTATGTACTTAATTTTTTGATATTAATAAAATACTTATGGACCTATACTCAATCGACACAAGATTCAAGTTAGTAGTTTATGTGATATTAATGGTATCAAATGTGGTTATCAGGATCATGGTGAATTTGGGTGAAATTTTTATTAATAGGGACACAAAGAAGCCTCACATGAAGTCATTTCTAAAAACATACATGTGGTATAAGGTTTGACTTAGTAAATTTTATCTAAGGTTAATATTTTTGAAAAATTATTAAAATATCTATTTTTTTTTTAAATATTTTACTTTGGCATGCATGGTAATAAGCCTATGTTGTATGTCCATCTGGTTTGAAATCTCTTCCTCCATATTTATAAACTTAGATCCTTCATTTTCAACATTGTAAAATGATTTTGAAGGCTAAAATTTGATCATATTTGATTTTCAAACCCTTTTTGTATACCAAATAACCATTTGTAAAGATTTTTTGAACCTAAAAACTTCCTTGATTAGATAGCATGGCCTTCATTTTTTAAAAATCCATATGGTCAATTTTTTGATATGTTTAAATTGATAAAAGGTCAAATCTAGAATCAAAATGCCCTGACATGTTATCACAAATGTTTTTTTGAGTTTTTCAAGCCCATATTTGAACTTGTACATCCTCTTCACAACCTATCTCTTCAAAAATCATATTTAATTCATTAAAAATCCTCTTGATAGTCTTAAATAGTTGTAAATCTTGAATTATATAGCCTGATACATATTTGTACACCCTAGGGGAGTGGAATATTAGTTGCAATTTTTTATAGAGAGCCATGGCATCCATATGGCATTGGAAGTTCTAAAAAAGCATTGAAGTCTTAGGAAAATTATAAAATTTTCATTTTCTAAAGTTTTAATATAGTTTCTCAAAATATTTAGGGTTTGTGAGGGCACCACTCAAGCTAAACAAGCATTTGGTTTTTTACTTGAAAATATTTTTAATGAACTAATTTCCATGCCCAATTAAATTTTTTTATTCACATAAAGTAAAAAATATGGTTTATATATAAATTTATATATTTATGTCTTGTGAATGCTCGTAGAGAAATTGGAAGGGCTAATTTTGTAGAAAGCTTTGAAAGGAATAGGTCAAGGGTTCCAATCTCTTTTTTGGAAGAATATTTTCTTTTTGGTATATGATTTTTAAAAGGGAATATTCCTTTTTAAAATATCTTTTTAAATCTTTACAAGTTGTAAAAATCATGCTTGATAGTAAAAGCATTAATACTACTTGGAAAAATGTAATAGAAGTTTGTTTCTTTTGCTTTTGGTAAAATAAGGTTGTATTTTGGTAAAATAAGGGTGTATTTTTAGATAAATAAGGGTGTAATATTTGATTTTTTTGGTGAGGTTAAGTGCAAAACCCATCAAAAATCTTTTTTTCTTTTTTGCTTTATGTGGAGGTTAACTAAAAAAAAAGTGTAGAAGCATTGTCTTGTGCAAAGTGCTATTAGTGAGTGTGTTGTTTCTTTCATTTGTCGCATTTATTTTACATTATGTTGCACTTACTTTTATTTGTCCACTTTTTTCATTTCAATATGCCAAATATTTATAATTTTATTTTATATGGTAATAAATTAATGATTTCTTATTATTTAGATTGGAAATGTTTAATGAAACCTTGATTTATTTTTAATGAGCTATAGGATGTTGTAAGTAATGAAAATCCTACATTACCTATAGAACAAGACAAACATGATGTTTTTAATTTACATGACTATAATTCCATGTATTTAATATTTTTTTTTTTGTATTTGGGATACTTACATATATTTTGAAAATTTTCCTCATAGTTACAATGCATGAAAAACCTTATTTGATTTGTATAATAAGAAACCTAAGCATATGAAGATAGATATGCACATGCAATTATTTAATTTTTTAGTAGAGGAAGATGGGGATATGGGAGAATACATTTCTAAGTTGAAGAATATTTCAATTTAGTACACTAAGGTTAGGTTTGTAAAATTAGATGATGATCTCATAGTTACTGCTACATTAAAAGGACTACCTGGGTCCTATAGAAACTTTGTATAAATGTTGAATTCTCTAAAAATATCATAGGCATTAATTTTGATAAATTGGTTAAGTTTATTATTCAAAATGACCTCTATTTACCTAATAAATCCAAGAAAACCAAGGAATCCCATGTTTCTAAGTCCAAGCTTAGTTCATCTTCTTCTGGTCAACAAAATAATAGAAGGAATAATTATAAAGGGGGTCAAAGTTATAGAGGAGGAAAATTTTAAAACTAAGGTAGAGGTTATTTAAATCAACAATCTATACATTCTCATTCAAATGATATGAGTGATAGAGGACATGGTCAAAAATCTTATAGAGGTAGAGGTCGAGGTAGATCAGACATTCAGTGTCATAAATGTGCAAAATTTGGTCACATTACCTCTCAGTGTAGGATTCCTTTTGATAAAGTTTAGAGGCCACAAAAAGTGACTAAATATAACTTGGATCAATATTTTGACCATGATTATGATGAGTCTATAAATGTTACTCATTAATTTACATTCAATGCTTTAGGGAACATTGATTATATGAAATATGAGGCTAGAGATTAGCTCACAGATGTATGGGTTTTAGATACAGGAGTAACCAACCACATGACATTTAGGTGAGACTTATTTTTGACTTTCAAAGAAGATTCTTTCTCTTGTATCATTTGAAGATAAGTCTTTGCATATTCCACAAAATTTTGGATCAATTCATATTCTCCTTCCTAATGGATCTATTAAATACTTGGAGAATGTTTGGTATGTTCCCACATTGCAAAATAACCTTCTTTATTTGGTAACTATTTGAAATAAAGGTTATCAAAAATTTATTGAAAATGGGATCATTTATATCAATTCAATGAAGGATGAATACAAAAAAATGTATACAAAATATGAAAATGGAAATTTCATTAGATTACATTATAAAGTGCTTCCTCCCACGTTAGAACTTATGGTAGTTGTTGATACAGGTACAGGTACTATGTCTCTCCTTGAAAAATAAATAGGTTCTCACTTGGCCACTCTTTGTTTAGATAATGGTGATGAGTATACTTTAAATGAGTTTTAGATTATTATCAGGAACATGGCATTCATCAGCAATACATTAATGCTTACACACCATAAGAGAATGGAGTATCTAAATAAATGAATAGGACTTTAGAGGGCACAACACAATCTATGTTACACTATAAATATCTCAATGATAAGTTTTTATCTGAATCCATTACTAATATGGTGTATATTATAAATAGGTCCCCTACAATTGCACTTTTGGGACAAACTCCATATGAGGCTTGGTATGGATTTAAACCAAAAGTTAAACACTTGAAAGTTTTTGGATTCCTTTGTTTTTCTTTAGTTCCCACTGAACATAGAACTAAGTTGTAACCATGAAATCAAAAATGCATCTTTATTAGATATTTAAAAAATAAAAAGGGGTATCATTTGATTTCATAAGATACATGCAACTTAATAGTGAGTCAGGATATGGTATTTGATGAATTTGGTACTATGAACATTGTAGAGATTGATTCTCAATTTTAAAGTTAGAGAGGAATATTTCAAAACATGATAAGGGATTGAATAATGAGGTAAATTCTAAAAGGTTGTGGTATGATACTAGTATCCCTTCTATTTCCTCTCCTTCATCTAATATTTCACAAGTTGATGACTTAGAAAATGTTGAAAATTATCTATGTCTTCCTTCGAATGGTGCACATGATGAGAATTATGGTGTCCCTAATTTGAATAATTTGAAAAAATATCAAAAATGGGCTCAAAGTACATTTTATAAATTAAAAAAAAATGAAGTTGGTATAATAGGTCCTAGGAGTTCTCATAAATAGGTGAACTATCTAATGGTTGTTACTACTTCTTCCACTAAGTCATATACTTTTGAGGAGGCTTCTACTAAACATGTTTGTCAATAGGGAATTTAAATTTAATATGATGCAATACTTAACAATAATACTTGGGTTTTGGTTGCTCCTCCTCCAAATGTTCAACCCATAGGATACAAATGGGTTTATAGGACTAAGTATAAATTATGTGGATCCATTGATAAACATAAGTAAAGACTTGTTGTGAAAGGTTATGCACAACAAAAGGGTATTAACTATGAGGAAACATTTATACCATCTACCAAATGGCACACTATTCAAATGGTTCTTACCTTAGAAACATATAATGATTGGAAAGTACATCAGATGGATGTTAAAGTGCCTTTTTGAATGGTGATTTATAGGAAGAAGTATATATGAAACAACCCTATGGTTTTGAGAAAGTAGGTGCAAAGCAAAAAGTGTGCAAATTGATCAAAGCTTTGTATGGGATCAAATAGGCACCCAGGTATTGGTATGAGAAAATGGAATCATATTGATCCAAAACTCAAAATCTTTGGTTGAAAGATAATTCAAGAAATAATAACACAATAACAATAATGTTATCTCTGAGAAGAGATGTTTTATTCATTAAATTTGCAAACCCAAACATATGCCTATCTCTAAGAAGAGATGTTTGATTTCCATTTCAAGTTACATGTTAATTTATACATGTTTTGAAGGTAGGAGGAGAATTTTTAAGGTAACCAATCTTGAGGTATATTAAGTGGTTCAACTTCCATGATTTACACTAATATAGAATTTGAGGAATTACTATTTTTAGAAACTTACTATTTTTAGACCGCACTACTAAAATTGAAATTTGGAGCACTTCCATTGGGTTTTTGGGAGTAAAAATCCATTTAGAAAATATCAATTCCATCTCACTATGTTCTCCTCATTCTTATCTTTACAACGGTTCAAATGGTGAGTCAATTGGAGCTACGGTATAAAAGTTATGGCTCTTAGAAGTTCTGTCATCAATTGGGGTAGAACCATCACCCGAATTGTCTCCTAAATTATTGCCCAGATCACATACTTGAATACAATTAGATTTTAACATAGTGAATCTGATTATACTATCTATTTTATAGTTTAGGTTAAAAAATTGGTGATTCTTGTTCTCTATGTCGATGACTTGTTTATCATAGGAAATGATGAAAACTATAACAAGTCTATGAAGAAGGAATTAAAGGATGGGTTTAAGATGATAGATCTTAGACTTGTTCACTACTATCTTGGCATAGAACTAACTCAGAAAGAGCATAGTATTTTCATTTTAAAAACTAAGTATATTTCTGAGTTATTAAATAAGTTTGGCATGAGTGATTATAAACCTGAAAGTAACTCAGAAAGAGCATAGTATTTTCATTTCATAAACTAGTTATATTTATGATTTATTAAATAGGTTTGTCATGAGTTATTGTAAACCTAACCTCAATCCCATGGAAATTAACTTGAAATGTTCTAATGATGATGGTAGTTCCTTTTTTTATGGCACCAAATACATATAGTTAGTGGGAGGTTTGATATATTTGATGGCTACCAAGCTTGATATATCATTTTCAATTAGAATTTTGTCTATATTTATACATGGGACTAGATAAATATATTGTAATGAAGTAAAAATATTTCTTCATTACCTTTATGGAATGAAAACATATGTCCTTGGAACCATTGTAACAATAACTTTGAACTTGTTGGGTATTGTGATGAATATTTTGGTAGATGTGTGGATGATTGAGTATCCACAATAGGATACACTATGCATATGATTTTAGCTACCATTTCTTGGTGTTGTAATAAGCTAGATATAGTGGTAAATTCATTAGAAAAATTAGAATACATTACATCATGGGATGCTTCTAGATAAATTGTTTACTTACAATGCATTCTTGAAGATATTCAACTTTCTCAAATTGCTCCTACACAATTATAAATTGATAATCAAAGTGAAATAAAGATGTAAAATAATATAGTATTTCATGCCAAAATAAAATATATGGATGTCAAATATCATTATCTATGAATTTTAGTGGTGAAGAAAACACTTGATCCAATATATTTCCCAAATATTGATAAGATAGCTAACATTTTCACACAACCCATTGACAGAATCAAATTTGAAAAATTTATAAAAATGATTGGCATGTGTCCAAAGAACTAACTTTGGAGGGGTTTGTAAGGACTCGTTCCAAAGTATTAACTTAGGATTTTTTTAAAGTAATTTAATTTAAATAAATGTAAACATGGCATGCTTCTTTTTATAAATAAGCCCACATAAATAAATTAAGTTATATTTATTTGGTTGGTTTTATATTTGTGTTAATAAATCAAAATACCTTACATGTTGCATTCATGTAAATAATTGGTTGTAGGAGTTAGTTGGTTTTCACTGGTATGAAATGAAAATTATATATTATTGGATGGCCTTGTAAAAAGGGTTAATGATATATTGGAACCATTTATATGTACTTGATTTTTCAAGATTAATGAAATGCTTGTGGACCCACATTTGGTGGGCATAAGATTCAACCTAGTGGTTTATGTGATATTAGTCACAAATTTTAAAAGTGATGATTATTCATAAAGTAACTCCTTGGATGTGTGAATATTTATATTATGCTTATGAAATGGATCAGGTCCTTTAGTCGGCATTATAAACATAAGTAAATTATTTAATTATGAACCTAGGATCTTGGAGTAAATATATCAAGGTGGCCACTAAATATCATTGAAAGGGTTCACATAAGTACATAAGATACTAAGTAATGAGTGTACCTTAATACCTCATAAGGATCATTAAGGGTAATTTTTTATTTCTAAAATGGGGTCTCCTTTGGTTTAAATTAAATGGAGTGTGTTGGTCACAATAGAAGTCTATGAATCAATATTTTCAAATAATAACCATATATATTAGTCATATAAGACACATGATTCATGAAATAAATTATATTTAAAACCAATTTTACATTTTTAATTTATAATCTACGTAACATAAGTCTAATATGGATGGTAATATATTCACATGAACTTATTTCTCTAATTTTTCTAGTTATAAAATTCAACACCTTTGAGTCATAAATATGAGTCTTCACTTAAGAAGGAAGTTACAAATAGGGTAATACATCATAATGAATTTTTGCATAATCAAACTAATACAAATAATTAAATTAATAAATATTAATCTTTAAATAAGTTTAAAAATAATAAATAATCTCCAATCAAGATAATCCATAAGAAACTACAATGAGTCCAATTCCTTCAAATCTGAATCAACTAATTATATTTGATAACTTCAAGATAGACAAAGATTTATTTTATAAAAAATCCTTATTAATAAGTTTATTAGGTTAAATTTTAATCACCATCACCTCTTACATTATCTAACACAAGTAATGTAAAACCAATTTGTAACTGTCATCATATAAATGGCCATAGAGGTCAATCAAATTATGAATTACAAAATTAGATTGGATAAATTTTGGATATAGGTGTTATTATATTGAAATATCTAACAATGCTCCCACAAGGTTAGATTATCCATGTCCTTCTAGTTCACAATCTATAAATATCGATGTATACTGGGAAATTCCTAAAAAGGATTCAATTATTGTTTGAGTTCTTATAGTAGGTGAACATAGAACAAGTATTGGTATTGATGATAAGGTAATGCACAATACATGCAAAATTAGTTTTCTTAATGAAGTGGGGTACACTAAGTGTTAGTTATAACATATCCAAACTTGTTATGATGTAACAAGGCATATTACTATACTATTTTATATTGAGCCTAAAATATGGAGACATTATTCTATGTGAAATCTACTATTATAAAATTTAATGCAATATTTGGATACTCATGGTTAATAGAAGTGAAATTAGGTGAGATTATTATGACTATTTCATTAAATTTAGAGGGTGGTTTTATTACACATTAGAGAGATATTTTATTTAAAAATAATATTCATATTAAGAATACAATTGCAAATTGAAGTATAAAAGTATGGATAACAAAGAAAAGTAAAAAAAGTATAGATCTCATAATTAAGCAATTAAAGAGTATTTCATGTAAATAGAAAAGAATAAAAATAATCTCAAATGATTACTCTTTGTCAAGTGCCAATATGTGCATACTTAAAAATTATATGTAATACAAGTTTAAGTATTCCTAAGAGTTCAATGTCAAATGTACATCCATATGATCCACTTACTCATGAGCTACATCACATCACTACACATAATCCAATGTATAAAGCATATCCTCTTAGCACATAAAGTTTTATAGAATGATTTTCCATATCAATTCATATAATATTATGCTAATTAATTTAAGGTCACATGATGTGAATGTAAAAAGATCAAAAGAAATTTAATAATACAATTCCATAATATGGTGCATCTAATTATACATATCCTACTATAAATATAAAAGGTGATTGGGATGATGACTTTAAAATAATGAATAATTATGGAAATGCAATTTATGATTATAATATATATGATACAAATAATATTTATAAATATGACATTGATGAGATCATTGAATTCATTTAAAAACTTACAAAATACAAAAAATCATAATATTTAAAAACTAAAAAATCAAGACATATACATGACATGCATTTCTAATTACATGATTGATTTATGTTATTTATCATTTAAATGGTATTTTACATGTCTATTATATTTTTACATGATTCTAATGGTGTACATGGGCATTTAAAGATGGGGCATTCCTTTCACTAAAAGGTTACCTTTATACATATGGGAAATGCCTACACTAGGAGCATCTTGGTATAGTTTATAGGTTATATCTTTATATAACCATTTCATTGATCATATTGAGCTAATTATGTTGATTATACATCACTTTATCTTGTTTATACTATTTAGAGTGTTATATTCTATGTATAATTTATTTTTTTATGTTGTGACGATGGCATGGATTGATTGTGTAGATTATCCTTGATTATTCTATGCATGTTTGATGTTGGTGATTGTTATATGATGTGATCCTTGATTATTTATTATATTGTGTGATTCTACTTGTGTTTGAAATTGCATTTTCCATGTGTGCCATTTTATGATATATTATGTACCTCTCTTAGTGACTATTTATGATTGTTACATTTTGTGACCATTGATGTGTGTCACAGTGAATGTTATATTAGATGTTTATATGAGAGCACTAATTATGTGTTTCACGTCATGCTTCAATTGTATTGATGATCCTCTAGTGAGTGTCATGGTGATGTTATCTATGTTTGGTTGTAAATAATTTAGGTCTTAAGTGATAGTGTGCATTATGGTCATGAAATTATATACATTTGTATATGTATCTATATGATTTTTGAGCTTGTGGTACCCATGATTTAAATCATGAACTATTATACTTGTGTGTGATGTCATGATTCATATGATGCATATTATATATGGATTATTAATAAATGTGTCTATTTTTTATTACTATTATTGTGTGCCTAATTGTTATATCTAATTGACATAAAATTTGTATGCTTTAGGTTACATGTTTCATATGTGCATGAATGATCAAATATTTATATGATGGTATAATATAATCCTTACATGCTTAAATTTTTTCTATATAACATGATGTGTATAACTCTTTTATTTTAAGATGAGTTATTTTTAGGATTTAAATGATATAATATAGCCATGTTAGAAAACATGCCTTGAATTATTAAATTATTTATATACAACATGATGTGTATAACTCTTTTATTTTGAGATGAGTGATTTTTAGGATTTATCCCTCACCTCAAAATGAGGACATACTAGTGGGTTTATCATAGAGATTCAAAAATTGATAGAAATTTGTATCTATATTTGGGTCATATATGATTTATATTATGACCTATTACGATACAAATTGGGACAAATTATGATTCAAATTGGGACATATTGACACATATATGAGCCATATGTGGGGAATTTTATAGGATCATGAGGAATAGATTATAGATACTATGACATGATGAGACATATTACATGGATCAAATTAATTAGTTTATAGGGATAATATTGAATGGGTTATCATGTTTATTAGATTGAGTAAAGTGACATACAAATTCATGGAATTATGTATAACACTAAGGTACATATGGATCATATTTAGAGAATGGATGTTGTTCATGCATGAACTTTCCTCTTTTCTATGATGGAAACTAAATAACTATGTAAACACTTTGAATCTAAAAATATGTAAAAAATGGTTGATTTAAAGTTTTTATATTTACATATGTACTTGATATAGGATTATAACTTTTATTTACAAACTTGGTATGGGTTCCACAAAAGTGTTATAATTATATTTTGATTAATACAGTTAGGGTTATACGATGCTCAATTGCTAGTAGTTCTTCATCTCCAAAGAGGGTTAAAAAATATTGTTCTCAACCCATGTTTCTCACAATTGCATATCTTTGGGGCATAATCACCCATTCTACATTGAACCCATATGGTAGTTGAGTTCATATATCCATAGGTATATGCATTACTTTCTTTTTAATTTTAAATAGTTTAATGATCTAGATTGTTTATATTTTCCATAATAAGTGGGCATTGATTTATGTATATTTCATTTTAGGCTTTTTATGGAGAAAAATGGATATTCAAATTACACCTAAATACATCAAATCTGGTTATTTTTGTCACCAAATATTTCACCTTAGAGAAGGTTGTTCAAGTCTCCTCCAGATTTGGGAAACATGGGAATAATTTTAGGTACGTGGGTATACCTATAGCATAAGTATACCTCTAGATTTAAGGGCTAGCTCCTTGAATATACTTTGAAGTTCTTATCACATAACTAATTTTTTACTTGTGAGAAAATGGATATAAGTTTTCATGAAAATAAACTAATATAATGGGGTGATATACTAGAAGTATTTCCACAAGACCTTTCATACTTATTTCACTAAGAAAAATGGCATACAAATTGGCTTCAAAGTCCTAAAAGATTCTAACATGAGTGTTTCAATATAGATGTGATGTGCATGAAGTAACATAAGTTAAGTGAACTAGAGGGTATATTTCACACTCTAAGGAAAATTACACACTTCAAATTAGCCTAATACATTATCTACACTCTATATGACCTATTAGAATATGAACTCTTGTATAAACATGAGAGGATAAGGAGAAATAAAGATAGAATATTATTACTTAGCATCACCATACATCCCTTTGAACACTTAGAAAAATGTTCATGAAACTCAAAAACAAACTTTAATTAATTTTTCAAAGGTAAATAAAATTTCATTCTGGTAGGGCTTCTCCATACATGGTGTGGTATAATTCTATAAGAACCAAAATGGCTACTACTTATAGAATTAGAGAGAGAGGTAAAGAGAATGAATTCAAAGAGTCACTAAGACATGTGTCATGCTGATAAAAAGAATTAAAAATTGAGGTGAGAGGACTATGGAATAGACCATGGAAGGTATACGTGGACAAATGTCCCTTAAGACATGGAAATCTTGAAATGTGGCATAGAACTCTTAAATTATTTGATAAAAAAATTGTCTTCATCATTTGGCTTTCTTGGAACATCCCACAATAAAATATGTATATATGTGATGATTGGAATAAGAGGTAGGATTTTTAGACATTCTCCAACATGCATTGGAGGTGTACCTAATCATCAAGACTCTTTTGGAGGTGAGCTATCACTGCCTATAGTCTAAATAACTCCTCTTTCACTCATCTTGCACACATGGAAACAAAATGATCTTAAATTTTAAAATATTATCCATAAAAAGGATTTTATGAAACCTTTTATGACCCCTGATGGCCTTAAATTCCTTAAATAGACATTAAAAGGACACCCATTTGAAGTTTTCACTCTCTCACCAACTTGTTCACTATGCTAGTTTAGACTAGTTTGGATGAAAGGTGTTATATAGACACTTTTTAATTTATATGAGGTAATAATTGAACATTTTGAGTTATATTAAGTCCAAATATCTCTCCCAAAGTGTATTTAATCATTTTAAACCCTTCCATGCTTGCATAACACCAAAAATAGTCAAGAAAAGGCATTTTTTATCCTATTCATAAAGGTAAGGTATAACTCAATATGATAATGAGTATCCCTAGAGAATCATATAAAACTACCAACCATTTTACAAGACATTATATCCCCTTTGTATTCTTCTCCTCATTCATTTTCTTAATCAGGTCTTTAGTAAGGGTTTTAGAGGATTTAGAGTGATTTTGACTTCTAATGATTGTTTATAATTTATGGCATTGGATTTTAAAAAACAAATCTACAAAAAAAAATTCAAGGCCTCCTTCATCACCCCAAAAATCTTAAAAATACCATGAAAAACCTTCAAGTAGGTATGGCTCTCAAATTTGCCCTCTTGAGCTTTGTTTTCCATTTTATTCAGGCTTGAGTTGGTCTAAACCAAAAAATGGATTCTCTATGGTTTTATTTGAATTAAAATAGATTTAAAACTCCTTATAACTCCATAAAAACATGTTCCAATTGGTTTTAATGTTCCTCTAATGCTAGAAGTGGTAGTAGACCCCTTGAGATTTTTAGACCTAGACTAGACCAAGTAGGTTTGTCAACATCCTTGTAGGTTTTAAACACCATGATTGGTTTTAGTTACCTATGCATGGTTATTTATGTTTTTTCATTCCTAATTTAAATTACCACATCTTATTATAAGGTTACATCAACTCTCAACCTACTTTCTCATCTTCATTCCTCTAGACTTACAATTTTGCATCTTTGGGGAGTGTCGTTTGTCTGAGACAAAACAAAGGGAAATTACTCTATTGTCCAATATAAAATGAAACACGGTGTCTTTATTAAAGTTATGGATATTATTTTTAAAAATTTACAATGTATTTTTATTTCTTTGTCACCTTCAACTCCTTAAAAGCTTAAGATAGACTCTTGAGAAAGTTGATTGTGCAAGCCTTATGCATGTGACTGTAAGTTTCTTGTTTAATAACCCTTCCATGCCTTAATCATACTAATAATGGTATAAAAAATTCATTAAATCCATATAATTATTTAAGGTGATACCCCTGTATATAGGGTACAACATGCAACCATTAAATCTCACCCAGGTTCTATGTCACCTCATCAAATGGTAGCCTCAAAGTCACATAGGGCTCAGTTTTGGAGCTTTTAGGGAACTTGTCCCTAAAGCTCAGTTACTTCAATTTTAATATGGTTTATCAACTTTGACTAATATATTAGTGCTTCAATTATCACTATCATGGTCTATCCAATACCCTAAGACATCAATAAAGTTTCAAATCATGTCAAGACTTCTCCATATAACACCTTTGTGCCTCTATGTAAGCCTATAGATGCACTCAATATAGCATATAAGGTCGTGAAATTATAATTATACTATTTATATAATGTGACCTTATAGGTAGTTCCTAAGCTATCTCCATCTCCTTCAAACCTGATGAAGGTCTCAAACATGTTTAAACATCCACTATACAACACTTATATATCTCTATGGGACCATCTGTAGGTGGACATTTCTATGTGCAGGCAGTGACTATGAGTATTAGGTAGTATGAAGTTATATATGAGCATTAAATGAAGTTTAAACCTTCTCAAGGTCTCCTAATTAATCCTTCCCACCTTGAAGGATTTGAAAAAAAAATTAATACTCCCAACTCAATGCTCTCAGTCTCTTGTAGGTATGTTTTGATGTTGCAAAAAAAGTAGTGGATGTGTACATAAGCAATATGCATAAAATGTGCCTTTATGATTCATCTTGATCCATTTTCATCTTCTTAAAATGAATCATTTCAGTAATGAAGTTCTTGAAACCAAACAAATACTCTATTCTAATGTGATGATCTTATCAATAGCACCTATAGGTGCTCATTCATGGTGGATGACTATGTGTATATTTTAGTGCATGATCTTGAGAGACCAATCTTGGAAGGAGGGTATTTTTCATGACATATAAAAAATTAATTACATCATATCATATCCATAGTCAACCATTGTAGAGAAATATAACTTCTACAACTAACTACAACCTCACTATCAACATCAACTTACAACCTAAACTATTTGGCTCATGAAATCACTTCCAATCATGAAACCAAACATGTGAAACATGAGATAAGTAATTCAACATCATCTAAAACTAAATTTATCAATTGAGTTATATATACTATCTCAAATAGGAGAAAAAACTATAGAGTATGAGGATTGGCAATCAAAATCAAACAACCAACTTCTTAAGAATGGTTCATAAAGTATAGGCCACCATTCCTCCAAATCCAAACATGAAAATTAATCTAATCAAGTTTACTATTAACTACCAAGATATTTGTACCTATAAGTCCTCTTATTAGTTGTACTATCTAAAGACATGTTAACCAATTTTACTTGCATAGTGGAGCAATGAAGAGATAGAATGGTTTTATCTCATTTTTAAAGTTTCAAATCATACCAAACATGAAAATGGATTAAATGAAGTAGAAATGTCACTACATAAGCTTCTCTCATGTGCCACTATCTCCCATAGGCCATACAACCTTTGAAACTCCCTCTTTTTCACTTGTTTTCTTGATTTTTAGTTAACATCTACAAGTTTCTATTAGAACTGACATTATTGACAAGGAATCAGATAAGGACTGACATGAGGGACATTGAGAAAAAAATTATAACACTTGTATACCTAAGAAAATTGTACCACCTTCATTTATGACCCCTAAGCGACTCAAAATGACATAATGACTAAAATTAACTATGGCCAAGGCTAATAAGATATTAAATCACATAAAATAAACTATGACACACCATATGACATTATACTAGACCCTTATATCAAGTTTTTGACTATAGGGGATTGACTCATGTTGACTTATGGTCAAAATGGTCAACAATTATACTCAGGGAAAATAATTTAAACTTTATCCTTTTATTCTAGAATTTTCAATAATAGGCTAAAATGGGGTATTTTTAGAAAATGAATTTTATATTACACACTTGAAAGTGTCATATTTTATTTAGTCTTGACATGCAGACTTGTGTGTATACATATGAAACTTGCACACATTTTTCCCAAACCATTTTTATATCTATGGACTTGGTCTTCATAATTTTAATGATCCTTATATAAGATCTCCCTAATCTATACAAAAACAAGCTACTATCTTATGCAAATTATTTTCATATTTTAGATTCATTTCTTTTCATATTAAAAAGTGTAAGTAATAGTCAAGTTCTTTTAGTTATTGATATTAAATTGGGTTTTATAAATGACTATTTTTCAAATTCAAATATCTTCCTTAGTTTCC
This sequence comes from Torreya grandis, assembly GCA_037957365.1. Classification (NCBI taxonomy): domain Eukaryota; kingdom Viridiplantae; phylum Streptophyta; class Pinopsida; order Cupressales; family Taxaceae; genus Torreya; species Torreya grandis. The sequence continues at coordinate 77,422 of JARHVA010006128.1, read as the reverse complement.
CCACATATTTTCCATGTCAGTATTTAACCCTAAATTAGTTTTGGTGGAAGGGTACAATAGGGTTAAGAATATATAAATGAATAAGCATAAGGGAGAAATATATATAGGCCAATTGATTTTAAAACTTAGATAAACAATATTATGAATTTATAATATTGAGATATGCCAAAAATAGAAAGTATAACTATAGATTGATATTACAATAAATTAAAAACAAGATCACTTTATTAGTTTATTGTGTGCATGAAAATCTAGGATGAAATAGGATAAAAGAGAATCCAAATAAAGTTTATGGAATATTCATCAGAATATATATTATTTCATTATGTGGCCTTGGATGTTTATGTTGAATATGTATAGTTGCATTACATCAGTGTCTTAGTTAGACATAGGTGTCTAGTATAGAATATTAATTAGATATATATACGGCCATCTAAATCCTTTTTTATTTTATGACCTTTCTTCTGATGTATACATGTCACACACATAGGTTGTCTCTCTTTGTCAAATGATCAAACCCTAGCTTCCTCACCCTTAGAGTGATTGTGGAAAAAATAAGTTAGTGGGTACATGGTTTTGATGTTCCCCAAAGACCCCTCTATCAATCAACATTGCCTACATATCTAATAATCTGAAGAGGGCTTCATATTTATGTAGTTCTCCCCTATGTGTTTGCTTGTATGTGCATACGGATGAAATGTGTGATAAATAAGTAGATAGAGTGACCTAGTTTTTAACTTAAAAAATATGTCTCATGGAATTCTCTTCATTACTTCAAACCTATGGGTATATTTCTCCTATGAATGATATGTAAATAGGGATAAATAGGGTATATTTTATCACTTTAATGTTTGATTGAGTATTCTTTGTTAGTTAGTTTGTGAGTTCTTGATATTTACTAGATACGTAATGAATGAGGGTTGATCTTGTATATATACCAATCCATTTTGAGAATATATCAAACTAAATCACCTAGGACAACCTTTAGATGCATCTCATTTGTAGATTGGGTGACTTTTAGGGATTGGACACTTAGTTGGAAAATGGTCACTTACATCAACATAGGCTTTTGGCTAGGATGTAAGTGTCTAGGAAGATAGAAAATAGGTACATGTACAAAAATGGTCAAAAAGGATAATAATAAGGTTTAGATCATTTTTCACAATCTAAAATGTTTTGTCATTAGAATAATCGTGGTTGGACTAAGATACAAGAAATTAGGCACAAAGAGATAGTGAAGATGGGCCTTTTAGTAGTAGGAAGGTATTATAACTTAAGGGTAAAACATTGACAGGTATTTTCCAAGTGTACAATACTAAGGTGATATATAATTCATATTTAGTGTCTACATTTTTGCCCACTTTAATCTAGTAATAAAATTTCTAGTTTAAAGGAAAGAAATGCATACTTGGGTGTGTATAACACACCTTGCCTTTGCATGAGTCTAGCTTGAGTGCAATCTAGAATTGAAATAATTTGAAATACTTGAAACTAAAGAGATAAAGGTTAAGATTAAACATATGTATATATGTAACCATCTTGATTTTTGGAAATTTGATTTGAAGAGATATTTTCTTATGAATCCTTGAATTTGAGATTAGGATAATTTGGAAACTTGCAAAAGTGTGTGTGTGTGTGTGTGTGTGTGTGTGTGTGTGTGTGTGTGTGTGTGTGTGTGTGTGTGTGTGTGTGTGTGTGTGTGTGTATTTAAGGATACATACCCCCAACCTTGGTAAAAATGTGATTTTATACACATTTATTGATATTATCTCAATTATGAAACTGAATCATACTTATATCGTAGAGAGTGTGAGTGATTTAATCAAATCACACTATATATCTAGTGAGGGTGGATGATTTAATCACTCCATCCTATAAATATGGTGAATTTATATGATTTAATCAATTATAACATATATATTTTTTAATATTGAGTGATTTAATCACATCAACCTTGCCAAAAGGTGAACCAAATACTACAGTAATATGGTGTTTCAATGAATTTTTGCTTATTATTGGAAGGGGAAAAGAAGAAACTAAGTACGAGTATGGTTGAAAACCTCGTTTGATTGTGCACATGTTGAAATCAAAAGATTATGAAGAGCTCTTCTTTGGCTTGGGAGGATGGACTAAACATAATAAAGCACTAAAGCAAAGTTATTTGTTAGATAGATAGTTGAATGGATTGCCTAATGATAGCTAGATTTTGGAAGCGAGAGCTTCCTTAGGGGATGTTAATCCACATGTTTTAAACAATTAATATTATAAAATTGAAATAAGGTACTTTCATCAATAATAAAAAAGGTATTGAAATTGAACACAAGAATGCTTGCTAAGAAATATGCTAGAAATGATTAAATTAGTGACAAACTAATTAATACTATTACTAGGGAATTGGGATCTACTTTATAAAATTAGAAAGGGGTCTATAAACAAGTAGGAACATATAAAATTAGGTTTTATTAGGTGTAGGTAAGTGAAAATAACTTGTTAGTTTTTAATACTATAGTGATCATCGGTAGTTGGGTTGACCATCGGTGGTTAAGGTGCTCATTGACAGTCAAGGTGACCATCGATGGTTAGACAGACCATCAGTGATTGAGTCAACCATTAATGGTTACTATGTAAGGATCTAGGTTGATAAAAAGGGCTGATTAATGAGATCTAAAAGATGGATTTTGAGAGATGGCTAAGGCCTGGGTTGATTGTAAAATGGAAATAGAGTAAATGAATATTGGGAAACAAGTACTTATCTTACCATAAGTTAATTGGATGGATGGTTGAGGTAGTTGATTTATTGATGGAATCTAGCTTCATTCTGATAGAGTAATGGTACCTAAAAACTTGGTGGAGAGGCATTGTTAAATTTAACTCTCTAATATGATTTCTAGATTTCTTGATTATTGATTGACCTACAAGAAATAAGCACCTAGATGCATAAATCTCTTAATAATAATTATAGATGGATTTCATTTTTAGGCTCCTCTCTTCTTATAGGCACAAGTAAAAGGTGAAATTGAAGGTTCAATTGGGTTATCTAATTATAAATCATCCATGCAATGGATCACAATAGGATTTAGACAACTTATATTTAGAAAATCATGGTGAATAGTTTGCATTTATTTGGCTAAAGAGGTGGACCCTGATCATTGACAGTTAGGGTGACCATCAGCGATCAACTTGACCATCAGTGGTCGAAGGTAAAGAGTAAAAAGGGGTAAAAGGTTAAGTTAAGTTAGTTTATCCAAATTAACTATGGGTAATCTTAGTTAGGGGTTAGAGGGTTAGGTTGATCCCAAGAGGATCAAGGGCTACTTTAACACTCAGAGTTGTAGTGTGTGGATTTATAGTGTCTACATTTTTCTCTTTTTCATTATATGGCCTAGAATCAACTAGCTATAAAGCAAAAATGGATTATGAGTGTAGGTAAAGGTGAAGGTTAGTTTAAGGTCAAGGTTACCCCAACTATGGTAGGAGGTGTTCCCCCTCAAACTAAGAGGTGATGAGGTAAATCAATATCAGGTGTGGGTTTGACATGGTTGGTGAAGGTGATGATGAGGGTGGATGATAGGTTGGGCACTAAAGCACAAATAGGCATGTAAAGTGTGATAAAACGTGTGATAGATAAGATTGTGTAAAGACTAGGTTTCTATGGTTGATAACAATAAATTTCAATTATAAGGGACAATTGACCAGTGTATCAAATGACCACATTTAGGCATGGTGGTTGAGAACACCTATTAGTCTCCTAGATAAGGTCAATGTTTCCAGTGGGTATCCAAGGTAGGAAGTACTCCTGATGAAAACATAAATGGGTCAAGTGTCATAAGTATTCAAGGTAGGAAATACTCCCAATAAGACAAAATTAGGTCAAGTGTCATGGGTATTAAAGGTATAAAGTGATCTCAAGAAGACACAAGTAGGTAAAGTAAGCACAAGGTGGCACAAATTCAAAAGGGTCAGCATGGCAATGTTGTTACTATGATCAAAAGGACTAGGTAAAAAGTGTCTCAAAATACATGCTAGTAGGCTTGAAATAGACCAATGGTGAGGTAATGAGGTGTTCAGGGTGGGTGGAGTTGATAGACTCTAAGGGTGGGTAAAATGAGTTATTTTTGGAAATAAGGGGGATTGCTTAGGTGGAAGCAACAAAATGGGGTGACCTAACCATCGATGATCAAGGTCCTCAAGGGTGACCATTGATGGTCAGGGTTAGAACCCTAAAATTCCACTTCATAAAAGTAAGTTTGAAATTAATTTCACTCATATGTGTTACTTGTCATCATTGACTTAGAGCTTTGGGCAAGTTTGGTGCTTAGTGGTTGAGATGTGAGGCTGATGACCATAGATCTAACTAGCTATGATGGATAGGTAGGAGTGGTTTTAACTAATACATAAGGATAGTTATATGTATTATAAGGATAGGTGGCCATACTGTAGGGATAAATTATCACACTACAGGGTTAGGTTACAACTTTACAGGGTTAGGTTGCTACTATCATAGGTGAGAGGGATCAGGCTAGGACCTCTCTAGGCTTAGTGACTCAAGAGAGGGATTCTCTAAGATATAGAGGAGGAAGAGAAGGATAGGCAATAATACCTATCTATAATGTAAGAGATATGGTACTATGAGGCTATTATTTTGGCACAATGTCTAAATGATCTTTGATGGGGTGAATATAGGGTCAGCTTGGTAGGTGGAGCTAGTTTAGCAACATCAAGGTAATGGGTAGCATCTATATCTAGGCATACATAGATAGCTAGGGGATCAGTAAACCTAGTAGGTGGGTAAACACTAGGATCTAGTGGTGCTCCAAGAGGTAGTGGTGTCCTTGGGGCATAGATATAGCTAGCTATGTGACATTTTATATATAAGTTTGATTATGGCCTATGAGTTGATGTGGTAATATGTACAGTTTTGAGAGAGAGTCATTTTTATCTATTTTGTACACATTATTATGTTATTTAACTCATGAATTATGTATATATTTATGCCTATGCTTATGGTTTATGGTTGGATGTTGATGTTTAATGCTTATGATGTGATGTTTATATGTTGTTGGTGTCTATTGATTATGTTATTATTGACTTACTAGATATTGATGTTGACTTGCCACAAATGAGATGGAATTGATATTATGGTTATGCTTATGACATGTTAAATATTAATGTGTATATACTACATTTATAGAACTTAGACATGTGGTGTAAGATGGTTGATTTATTAAATGATCATGGATGTTATAGTTTCATCATGATTGGTATGGTTATGCTTATGGTTATGATCATGCTATTTTTTATGCTAGGATGTCTGCATTACTTATGGATTATGCTTACAGTTGTGTAGATATTGATAGATGCTTATTTAGGCTTGACATGGTTTGGATATTTGTTTATGCTTCTTGGTTACTTAGGACACACATGGATATATGATCATGGTCATTTTTATCTTACTTAAGGTAAATCACATGAGGTGAGGTAACTAAAAACCCTAGATGGTAAAGCAAAGAATATAATCAAGAGATAACTGTTGTAATGAAAATATCAACTAAGAATAGTAGGATAAGAAGAGGGCACGATGCTTTTTATTTGGTAAGAACTAAAAATAAACCTGAAGTTGGATTAGATTAATGAATATAAGCCCTTCAAATGCTTTTTATTAGCATCTGTTAGTTGGTTAAAAAGGTTTTATGACCACATGATGCTAAGTTCATTCAAAATCCATCACTTGTAGTGGGTAGAGGGAAAATGGATGAAAATGGAAATTTATTATGAGATTATCATGCCTCTTCTATAGGTATCCAAAGATTCAGTATAAAAGAGTCTATGCCAAAATTATGTAGATTGATCAATATGGGAAGCCTATTTTTGAGAGTTGATTGTGGATTTCATGATTAGTTTGTTTTTGCTATGATTTTGATAATGGGTATTTTATTGATTGTTTTATATAGGAAGTTGATTGATATAGGAAACTTTTGAGAAATTATTATGATTTTAACAAGTGCTTACTCAGCCATCCTTCAAGGGAGTGGTCTAGTTTATGTCCTTTGCTTAATGTTTTTGATAGTTGTCCTTCAAGGGAGCAGTTCACCTTAGGTTTTGGAAATTATAAATAGATTTTCAACATCTATATTTCAAAGGAGCAATCTATAAATGTTAGGGATGAACCATGATTGCTAGTGATATAAAAAAAATTATTTTTCTTTGATTTTTCTTGACATAGACTTGTTGAGGCAAGATTATTGGTTCACCTTTATGAAGGAAAAAATAAAAGCACAAGAATGTTGATTAGGTGTGAATAGGTCTAGGTGACAAGAATCATGGGAGTCCATCATGTGAAGGTGTGTAAAGTACCATGAGAACTATGCCATGAGTAGAGTTGTAATACCCATTATTTAAGATAAGGCTATGTTGGTGATAGATAATCACATGATTTAGTTTTAATCGATTGCCCCTAAAATAGGGAGATGGAATGTGGGTGGATAGAAAGGAATGAGCTTAAGTGAAACAAAAGGTAAACTTGATCCTTCTTAACAAAATAATAGACATAGATACAAATCATTGAGGGCCTCAAGTTCTAGGTGGCCTTCGAGAGAAGACAACCAGTAAGCTCTTGATCCATAATTTTGGATTATCATATAAGGTCCAAGCCAATTGAAAGCAAACTTTCCCCACTTACTTTTATCCATATTAGTGACATGTTGGTTTTCCTTTAGAAAAAGGTCTCTAATATCAAATTCTCAAACTTTAAGGTGTTTGTTATAGGCATGCTTGATACTTTCTTAATAGACATGAAAATGGGTAGGGGATAATAAACGATTCTCATCAAGTATCTTAAGTTGGGCTAAATGGTGTTGATGATAATCGTCCTCCAAAATAAGATCTTGTAAAGATATGTGAAGAGAGGGGATTTGGACTTCAAGAGGCAAGATGGCCTCTAATCCAAACACAAGGGAAAGTGGGGAGGCACATATGGGGATTCGAATGCTAGTATGATATACACATAAGGTGAAAGGAATGTGTAGATGCCAATCTTGACCAGATTCATTGACCATTTTAGCTAGCATGTTATTAAGGGTTTTTTTAGAGGCCTTGGCCTATCCATTCACTTAAGGGTGATAGGGTGAGGAGAAGCTTAACTTAATGCCAAATACATCACACAGACTCTAGACTTTCTTGTTCTTAAATGATTTACCATTATTAGTGAAAATTTTATGAAGAACACTGAAGTAATAAATAATGTGATGATTGATAAAGTCAACAATAATTTCTACTTTGGTTGAGACTAGATGGATAGCCTCTACCCAATTGGTAAAATACTTAGTCATGGTGATAATATAATGGTACCACTATTAGGAATGGTGATTAATTTCACCAATGAGGTCTAGACCCCATTGTTAGAAGGGCCAAAAATTGATGGAAACTTAGAGGCTATGGCTAAGGGCCTGATGTAAATTAATATGTTATTAAAATTTGACACACTTTTTCACATAATCATAATAGTATTGGTTAAGGGTAGGCCAATGATATCTAAGGTGAAGGATATACTTAGCTCTAATGAGGCCACTAAATTATCCTCCACAGATTCCATCATATGTTTCCTTAATAGTGTGAGAGGTTTCATGACTACATAAGCAATAGAAGAAGACGCCATAAAAGTCATGCTTATAAAGAATTCTCCCCTAATGGTATAGTGAGAGGTAATATGAATAAATTCTCTTTGATCATTCTTAAAGAGGCTAAAAGGAACTATGCCAAGGTTAAGATAGTCGAAGGTTTACTAATACCAAAGGTTAGGTTGGGTCTCCTTGACATTAAAAATGGTGGGAGAATATAGTTTGACATAGGAAGGCTAGGTAAGTCTATAGATAAATATAGATAGCTTAGAGTCTAAGGGTGTAGATTAGATCTAAAAGGTAAGGGAAGCCATGGTGTTGGCAAACTTATTAGTAGATCATGGGGTTAACTAGAGTCAATAGTGTTTGAATGATTTTAGTATTTTTCTAACCAGTTACTTATACCATTGTAGGACATAATTATTACACTAATAAGAGTTGATGATTTGATTGACCATAAATTGGGAGTCATAAAAGATATTAATCATTTTTACTCCTAAGGCTAAGGTAGTTTGAAGGCCTACCACTAGAGCTTTATACTCAGCCATGTTATTGGTACATTCAAAATCAAGCTTAAAGGACAAAGGTAGAGGCTCACCATCAAAGGGGCAAAGGATGATATTTTCTCCCCCACCATGTTAACATTTTGATCCAACAAAGAACATGGTGACTTGATAGGTGAAATCCACTTGAGAGAGGGCCATGATAGACTCGTCAAGAAAATTAAAAGGAGGTTGGTTGTCTGCTAATGGGGCCTTAACCAATTGATCAGAAATGACTTTCCATTTAATTAACTTTTGTTGAAGGAACTCAAAGTCAAAATTTTCTAAGATCATGAACCACTTAGACATATGTTGGTTTTGGTATGGCTTGGGGTGCATTTACTTGAATGGGTCAGTGTTAGTTATGATGTAAGTTTTTTGGTTAAGAAGGTAATAGAGAAGTTTGGTATCTATGAAGACTAAAGCTAAGAAAACATTTTTAGTATGGTTGTACCAATTCTTGAATTCTAAAATCATGCAACTAATGTAATACATGATTTACTCTCTATATTGTTCGTCTCAGTGAGCTAGTATTGTCCCTAGGGAATGATTGGTGGTGGAGATATATAGGTAGAAAGGTCGGTCATCCTTGGGAAGGGTAAGGACAAGTGGATAAAAAAATTAATATTTTGAGTGAATAAAAGGCCTTTTGGTAGTTTCTATTCCACTTAAAATACACATATTTCTTTAAAAGGTGGTGGAAGGGTTTGCATTGATCTAAAAGCTAGGAAATAAAATGGTAAATGGATTGTACCTTCCCTTACAAGTGACAGAGTTGCTTGAGGTTGGTTAGAGGAAGCATGTCTAGGATTTATTTAATTTTGGTGGGATTGAATTTGATTCCATGAAGGGAGAAAATAAATCCAAGAAGCTTTCCTGACAAGACCCCAAAAATTCACTTCTTGGGGTTAAGGCAGACATGGTAATGAATGTCTAAGTGATCTTTTCAAAGTTTGTATTTTTTGAGAAGGTCATCCACATAGTCCTCTAAAATATTATGGATAAGGTCATTGAAGATATAATTCATGACACATTGGTAGGTTTCACTAGCATTCTTTAACCTGAAAGACATGACTATATAGAAAAAGGTTCCCCAAGGGGTGGTAAAGGAGGTTTTGTGCTAATCTTTAGGTGTAATTAGGATCTAATTATAACTTGATAACCCATCCCTGAGAGATAACATCTCGTGGATAGTTGTAAGATTAACAAACTAGTCAATTCTAGCTAGAGGGAATTCATATTTAGGGCAAACAAGGTTAAGTTCATGAAAGTCCACACAAATGCATAGTCCCCCTATGGCTTTGGTGATATGTAAATCATTTGAGACCCATTGGGGATAGTCAATAGGTTGAATAAATTTTATAGATAAAAGACATTAAATATCTTATTTGACATGAAAGGATATGCATATATGCATACATCAGAGCTTTTTATTGATAAGATTGGCATCATGGTGAGTGACTATGTTATGGGTAGCAATGGTGAGGTCAATTCCAAGCATATCACTGTAAGACCAAGCAAAGGCTATATTTTAGTCTTAAAAGAAAGAGGGGAAGTCACAAAGTTCCTTAGTAGTTGATGATTAGCTAATTTTGACAATGCAAGGGTTATCCAAAGTACCCAAGTTGATATTTATGGTGGATTCATTCAACATGGTCAAAGACTTGGGAGGAAGGGATTTGTGGATTGAATAATTTAGGGCACCAAAATAAGTGATAATAGAATCATCATCCTAGTACTAAATAATGTTAATGGTAGGAGAGTCTTCTCTTATCATCTCAAGATGGGTCAAAGGGATGGCTATGGTTTTTCCCTCCTTTTGATAAGTCAGGGGTCTAAGGCTGATCATGTTGATGAAAAAAAAGGTAGGTGGGATGATGTCATCATCTTCACATACAAGAAGAGGTGAGGTTGGTAAGGAAGGGATATTTTCCTTGACAATGGTAACAGTGGGTTGTTTAGATTTTTTCTTATTAGGTAAGATAAAACCAATTATATGCTTCTCGTGTGGCTTCTTAGTTTTGAGGGTGACCAATTCATGTGGGCCATGCTCATATCACCCAAGACTGAAGCCTTTCCAAGAACACTAATTAAGGTATGTCTTAGTGAAGTTTGGTTATCTAGATAAGATAAATCAGTGGTCAATGGTCAAGGTGAAAGAGAGGTGGTAGAAGCATCAAGGGGTTTGTTGAGTCCCCAATAAATAAAATGATTTTGATGGTGGGGAGGTTTGAAGGAAATGACAGTCTTGATATTAAGGTCATATCTTGGTTGGTTGGTAAGTTTCTCATACTTGTAGGGAGTAAGGAAAGCATCAAGGGTGATAAAGTGATATTCCCCTAATTAAAGGTGATGGAACATTGATTCTAAAGGGTCTATGGTGGGGATTTGGTCTGAAGGTATATATAAACTAGTTAATACCTCATCAATGCAAGGAGGTATGATATCTGATTTGGTGGTTGAAGGTTGGGTTTTAGCTACTGAGGGTGTGTTAGATGGGGATATGATGACATTAATGGGGCAATAGGTAATGTTTCATGTTGAAAAAGGACTTGGGCTAGTGTGGATGGTGATGACCTAGATTTCATGATCAAACTTAATGAAATAGTGGAGGGTAGAGGGAACGCAACCCATGGAGTGAATACAAGGTCATCTTAATAAGATGTATTATAATTTACCTTATAAAACATAAACAAATTTGGAAAATATGTAGGGTCCTAAATGAATGTGAAGGATGATATTTCCCAAGGTAATGTCCATGGTATCATTCAAGGAATAAAGGATGGCCAAAGGTTTAGATATGACATTGTCTAACAAGTTGAGTTGGTTTTAGGTATGGGAGGAGATGATGTTAATGTTATCTCCCCCATTAATCATGACCCATTTCATATGGGTTTGGTTGATGTAGGTAGTGATAAAGAGAGGAGTATTTGGGTCTTTAATATGGATGGAGGTTATTTTAAATCCTTAAAGGTAATAAGGTTGAAAATCTAAAGGGCATCAAAAAAGGTGGATAGAGGTTAGGATTCCTCAAGTTGGACCTCAATGGATTGTAAATCCTCTATTAGTGTTTGGTGGTGATGAGGAGAGGTAGAAATCAACTCATACAAGCTTATCTTCATTGGGGTGTGATTAAGTTGCTTGAGGATAACTCTCCTAATAGATTCTAAGGGGTTAGATTGGGAGGCACCTAAGATAGACACCTTGGGTTTGGTCAAAGATGGAGAAGGTAGGGTGTAGGTTGATTGGGATTTTTAGGAGGGGTATGTCTAAGGAATGGACACCTTAGCCTTCCCCTTATTTTTATGTTATGTTATTGTGACCACATTTATAGTATGGATAGAAAGAGAGGTTGAGATGAAAGATTGGTCAGATTTGTCTTCACTCTAAGGTGAGGGTGGAGGAGTAGGTGAGTGTTGGGTAGGTATGGTTGGTGGTTAGATTGGTATGGGGCTCATAAGGGGTTCATTTGTTAATATATCATCCTTATCATAAAGATGATTGATAATGGTTTAGAGAGATTTACATTTCTCCATATCATGGCTAAGTTTCCTATGATAAGAACACACGTGGTGGTCATTATACCATATGAGTTTAGAATATAGAGGGTCAAATGGTCTAATGGGAGGTAAGGCTAAATAAGAGGTTTGTAATAGCCTATGGAAAATGGTCAAATAGGATTTGGCCAAAGATGGTAAAGTTTTAGTGGTCTTTGCTTTGGTGGTTAAAGTAGGATTTTGTTTAGATTTAGGTTTGGTGGTAGGTGTTTTGGGTAGGGTAGTATGCTTTGTTGATGGCTTCAATTTAGGCAAGGAGGTTGATGAGCTAGAGGTGGAAGATCACAAGGTAGGTAGTTTAGGTATTATTGGCATGGTGAAAAGAAGCACATCAAAGAGTAGCTATAAAGGTGTAACCAAAAGAGGTGGTGGGGTTTTGGTATAGGTAATTAGCCTCCTACTCAAGGTAGAGGGATGAGGACCTATAATGGAGGGCAAGATTGAGGGAGGCAAAATTTGGACCTTATGGTCTTTGTGTGGTTTCACCTCTTTGGTTGATTTGGTTTGGCATCCGGTTGGTGGGTTTGAAGAGGTTAGGTCTAATTTCATAAAGGGTGACTAAGGCTTGGTGTAGGGAGGATACCAATTTTTTTATTAGTTTTGTTGGTTTGGTGTGAGAAGGTGACTCAAATGGTTGAGGGATTGTTAAATTGGTAAGAGTAGTTGATAGGGTAGAAGCTCAAATGGTGGAAGTGATGGATTGTTATACTAAAGTTATTATTGAGGTTCTTTCTTGGTGACATAAGGTAGCACTAATTATTGATGTAAGGTGGCTCGATCCATGTTAGGTTTGGAGATAAATTCCAACTTGTACACTAGCATAGATAATGGTTTATAGGTTGACGTAAATCCTTGAATGGTAGACTTGAAAGATAGGACCCTAGGTAGAAACATAGGGATGGTAACCTTATCCTCTTCCTCAATAAAAATATGTGGGGTTGATATAGGTGGTTCCTTGGTGGGAGGAGTAGACATGAGGGTTCCCTTCTCAGGAATGATTTCTAAAAGGGGAGTAGGTTGTTCACTGGTTGGAGGTAAAGATAGGGTAGCGATGGTTGGTTGTTTTGATATACTATTTGAAAGGGAGGATAGCGAATCCACTACCTCAATAATAAAAATGGTAGAGGATGGTATTCCATTGGCTTGAGTGTCTAAAGGAAGGGAAGGTGAGCCCACTATCTTAATAGATAGTAGAGAATCAAAATATTGGATACTAGATGGTTCAATAATGAGTGCATCTAGGACCATGTTAACTAGATGGGTATCATGAGAAAACTCAATATTATTTCTATCATTCTTGGTAAGAGCATGGTTTGGGAAAGGTTTCATGAATATATCAAGGGATTGGTTTGATGGTGCATTGGGGTTGTCCAATGTAAGCTCCCCCTTATTAATGAGGGATTGGACAAGGATCGTGAAGGTGTTGCACCAACTAACTTCATGTCTTATCACTTGGTCAAAGGCACAAAGATCATTCTTATTGTACCAAATATATTTAGGGTGAGAAGAGTCAAATTGATAGGATGAATTTGAATGATATTGGCTTTCAATAACTTCTCCAAGATATAAGCATAAGATTCTCTAAGTGGAGTGAATTATTTTTGGTTGCTTGGGTTTGGTTTTTAGGGTTTTCCTTTCAGGTACTCAAGGAATTATATTGGTTGATGGGAGGTAGATAAATTGATTTTAGGACAATTTAATTCATGGTTCCCTTTCTCTTAGTGTTGGTATTGGACTAGTTACTTGATTTGGAGGAAGAGCCTCATTGGTTTTATAGGTTGAGTTCTTGTTTTTGAACTTTAGCTTTCCTTCATCAATGTCTTGGTTTTATAACTTAAGTGCCATGGAAAAGGATTCATTGAAGGTTTAGAATATTTGGACACATAAGTTAGAGGAGATATGTTTGGCACATGCCCGAATAAAGATCTCTATGAGTGTAGGTTGAGTCAAAGAAAAGGAAAATTAGTTAATCAAGTTCCTTCAATGAGTCATAAAATTAGAAATGGATTCATCCTAAAACTTCTAGATAGATTAGAGGTTGGTGATAGAAAATTTATTTGAGATATTGATCAAAAAGTGGTCCAAGAAGGTTTGAGCTAGTTGGGTAAAAGACAAAAGGGAGTGCTTAGGTATGGCACTATACCAATCCAATCCCAGACTAGCTAGAAACATGGGGAAGGTACAAAGAAGAAGGCATCATCATAGTTGATGAAATAGAAATCATGCCTAAATTCCCTAAATTATTATTGGGTATCCTCCTTACTTTGAAATTTAGAGAACTTAGGAAGTGCACACTAGGGTGGATATGCCTGATAGGTATAGATGGATGCATGGGATCATTATAAATTTAGTCATCTGACAAGATGTTTTAAGAACCCAAAATATATGACTCTAAGGTGGTCATATTTTCCATAAGCATATGCATTAGTTTGGATTAGGGTTTTGCACCCAAAGGGTTATAATACACATACTACTATGGTAGTTGGGAGACATGATGATAGTGGGTAGAAGGTTAGGATGCTACCACATATGGGTATGTGGATGTCAATGGTCGGGTTGAGGATACATAATGGTAGGTAGAGGTAATTGGTTGGGTAGTAGGTACATGACCTTATAGATTAGGGTTGTATTCAAATTTTGGTCCAAGGGTTACTTATTAGATAGGAGTGATAGTTGGGTTAGTGACAATGGAAGGGTAGTGACCCTTGTGATAATCGATGGTAAGGTAGAAGGTATGGATACCAAGAGGATTTAAAATAGAGTATTCATTGATGGGTTAGATGTATCTAAAGGAGGGTTGGTATTGATAGAGGTAGACACTCCTATTGTGGATGAGTGGTTGGTAAGAGGAGAAGGTATAAGGCCAGTGGTAGTTTGAGTTGATTGGTTTTCAATGTTAGCTTCAAAGGGATTGTTGGTTGATGAGGAAGCTTGGTTAGTCAATGGTTGGGTAGTAAAAATGGCAATGGAGGTACCCCCATGAGATGGAGAGGCATGCCATAAGGTGTATCTATGGATGGATCCAAAGCAAAGATATGGTAAGACATGGTTGTATGGTAATGTTGCAAGGCCAGGGGTTTTTATCTAGGAAAGCATCAAAATACACATCTCTTTGAGGGACCTCCCAAGATAAAGTAGGAATTTTGGAGGGGTGAGGAAAGTCTGCTATTTTAAAAATGTAGTCCATAGATGAAGATGTAGAAGAGGTTGTTGGCTTGGTGATGGGTTTTGCTCCACAAGGTCTCTTTGTTGTTGGTGAGTGAGAACCATACAAGATAAGGGAGATAGAAATCACAAATGACCTCACTACTCAAAAAAAGACAAGACAAGAAAATGATAAAAAAAATCAAATCATGCTCTGTAAGATATGTTAATCCATAGAGTTTTAATTATTCTTAATTTTGCCTTATGCCTTAAGAAAACATGTGACTAAAATTGGTTTGTAGAGTAGGTACTAGAAAGTAAATCTAAGGTTGGTTTTAGGTTGTGTTTAGGTAGTCAAAAATAATATGTATTGGAATCAATACATGGCTTGGTATTGAGGCCTACCCCTCACTTCATACACCACAATGATAATGGTTTTGGGTGCTTATCCAGTATATATTGATATCCAAATATTATACTCAACTAGATAGCTGAGTTAGTCCTCTCTTTGGTAATGACCTCCAAATAAGATCATTGGGAAAGGGTAAGGTAACTACTAGGTGATGAAATCCTAGTCAGACCTTGTCTCAAGTTTGTTTGATGTTTAATGGGTCAAAGTGGTTTGGTTTAGTGTGTGTAATAGAGATTAAAGCTATGATAGATTACTTTGACTTTTAAGTTAAGTTATGTGAACTAAAATTCCAATAAGTTGATGTCTACACTTGATTTTAAGCCTAGAATAAACTTTTGATTTCATTAATGAACATAGAATAAAGAGAGAATGCAAGCAAATAATAACCCAAGTAGAGACACAAGGGTCCCATTGGGTGTGCCAAAATGTTTCAATGATTTTTTTCTTATTATTAGAAGGGGAAAAGAAGAAACTAAGTATAGGTATGGTTGAAAAACCTATTTGATTATGCATGCATTGAAATTAGAAGATTGTGAAGAGATCCTCTTTGGCTTGGGAAGATGACCTAAAAATAAGAAAGAACTAGAGCAAACTTGTTTGTTATATAGATAGTTTTATGGATTTTCTAGCAATATCTAGATCCTAAAAGTAAGAGCTTCCTTAGGGGCTATCAATCCACACGTTTTAAATAATTAAGCTTATAAACTAGAAAGAAGGTACTTGCATCAATATTAAAAATAGGTATTGAAATTGAACACAAGAATTTTTGCTAAGAAATATGATAGAAATGATTAAATTAGTGATGAACTAATTAATACTAGTACTAGGGAGTTGGGATCTACTTCAAAAAATTAGAAAGGGGTTTGTGAATAAGAAGGAACATAAAAAAATTAGGTTTGATTGGGTCTAGGTAGGTGAAAACAACTTTATAGTTATTAATACCATAGTGATCATCAGTGGTTGAGCTGACCATCGATGGTTAAGGTGACCATCATCAGTTGGACATATCATTGGAAGTTGAGTCAACCATCAATGGTTACTATGCAAGGATCTAGGTTGATAAAAAAGGCTAATTGATGAGATCTAAAAGGTGGATTTTGAGAGATGGGTAAGGCTTAGTTTGATTTAAAAATGGAAATAGAGTAAATGAATACTAGGGAACAAGTACTTGTCTTATCAGAAGTTGATTGGGTGGATTGTTGAGGTACTTGATCTGTTGATGGAACCTAGCTTGTTTTTTATAGAGTAATGGTACCTAAAAACTTGGTGGAGAGGCAGTGGTAAATTTGAATCTCTAATGTGATTGTTGGATTGTTATATTATGGATTGACCTGTAAGAAAGAAACTCCTAGATGCACAAATCTCTTGATAACAATTATAGATGAATTTCATCTTTAGGCTCTTCTCTTCTTCTAAGCACAAGTAAGAGGTGGAATTGAAGGCTCAACTAGGCTATCTAATTATAAATCATGAATGCAATGGCTCACAATAGGATTTAGACAAATTATATTTAGAAAAGCACGGTGGATGGTTTGCATGTCTTTGGCTAAAGAGGTGGACCCTAACCATCGATGGTTAGGGTGATCATCAGTAGTCAACCTAAGAATTGGTGGTAGAGGGCAAAGGGTAAAAAGGGGTAAAAGCTTAGGTTAATTTCGTTTAGACAAAATGACTATGGGTAAGCTCAGTTATGGGTTTGAAGTTTAGGTTGGTCCCAACAGGGTTAAGGGGTACTTTGACACTCAGAGTTATAATGTGCAGATTTTTAATGTCTACATTTGGCTAAATAAATGTTCATAAAAGTCTATCATGGGTATAAAAATAGTTCATATTAGTATTTGAAATCTAAAAGATAATATTATTTTGTAATTTAAGGTGCTCTTTTCAAGGCATATGCATCTCATAAATGTCTCAAGCTGAAACTTTGGTATAAAAATGGTACCAATGTATAAAATGTTGCCACAAATGTGTATGTAAATCATATACTATGAATTTTAGCCAATTTTATATTTTTTAGGTGTGAAGTACATGTTATTATTACATGCCCCCTTTAATATGAATAATTTCAAAACTTGTGTAATTATGGAGAACATGGTTCCATAACATGACCCCACTATAATATGAAACTATGAAAATGTGGAATCCATGATTTAATAACATACCCCCACTGATATGCCCCCCTTTTAAGGTGAGAGAAGTATAAACTAGTAGTTACCTTACCTAAAAAGTATAAGATAAATTTGTAATTTGTGCATGGATCATGTTACATATAGGAGTAGTGTGTCTAGGTAGATAGATCAATGAGGTACATAGTATGTGATCACATCAAGTTATCAGATGCATAATGTAAACCATAGCAATGTCTATATATTAATATTATAAGCTCAACCAATAATCAAGAACACACACAAGAGCACTCAAAATAAAAATAAAAGGCAATGGTCCAAGGAGACCTCATACAAAGGGCATGTTCAAATGCTTCAAAATCTAAAGGACATGACTTAATCATATGTCCATAAAGTATAGAAATGCATGTTCAAATATCCACATACAAAAAACTATGACATGTTCAAATGTCAAAGAAGGAAAAAATAGGCATGAGGGACATAATAAATGGAGCATATACAAATGCTCAAACAAGCAATACAATGTCATTTAATAACAAACAAGTAACACACTCAAAGAAGTGAAATAAATGAAATCATAATAAACCAACATAACCATATCATACTAGCCCCTGGATATATATGTTAGTAAAAACTGTTAAGTATATAGCATATCAAGTACACTAAGAAAGATGTAAACATGGATATAGGCATGTGTTGGTGCATAAGCTCAAACATGATAGTGAAAAATTATCATAGAATAATATAATATGGGTGTATTATGATCAAATAAGTGTATGGCCCCAACATATTGATGGCATGAGTAGAGGGAAGACCTAGCATTTGTATGTGCATATATTATATTATCGGGTATGATTGTATCACACTCAAAAGATGTGTGAAACATATGTGTGTATATATAGATAAATTATATGTTATCTACCAATATGGAATGAATAACATATATGCCAAGAGCTAATAAAACATGGAATTATTGAATACTTTTAGATTTTTTTAATGTTTTAATTTTTGGGTATTTTTAGAATATTTGATTTTTTCCCTTAGGTTGGATCATTTGCATTGTTTAGATCATCTTAGGATAGGTTAAAATGGTGCATGTCCTATTTCTCCTCATGATTTACTTGTGAAGTAGAAGAATGATTTCCATCATGTAGAATATGGATCAATTTTCCCACATAAGAAAAGGAGATACCTTATTTATTTTGGTCAATTTTTTATTCCATTTGGTATATCCAAAGGGTTGCTACCATGAATTCATATTGATATTTTTGTGGCATAACCCAAACCCTTGTTTGAATCACTTTAGGACCACAAGTAATTGGTATTGTTATGTTTCCCAAGGAATCTTTCCAACTTCCTTTATGTTGTAAGTCTTTCATATCAAAACCAAGACATTAAAAACATATTACATTACAATTTATTTTTACTTGTGTAGGATCAACATGGTTATGCCAAAATTAAACACCACCCATGAATAATTTGATTGTTACATTTTATTAGTGTGGATGCTTTTGGGTTTGTGAAACTTGAGGTGTTGGTTGTAGATGTGTATATTTTATTGGCCCCATATTTAGTAATGATTTTAAATATCCCATATAAATGTGAGGAAAACCACATAATTTCTCATAGTGTTGATTTGGTACATTATCTTCCTCATTTGTATGTGGAATAAAAAATTTGTATTTTGAAGGGGATATGTTGAGTTTGTTTGAATGTGTGAGCATGAATGATGCATATCTATTAAAATATAAGTATAAGTAGGTAAATTATAAATTATATATATTTAATGTAATGCTTTTTAAATTAGTGGGGAAAGAATACATCTACTAAAAATGAATTTAAATTTCAAAACAAAGGGTCTAAATTCTAATGTATATGATGTACTTTTAAATCAAATAGCATAATCTTGAATGGATTCCTCATCATGTTGTGTGAAATTGTGAAAATATTGTAATTTAAGTATAGGAACCTTATGTATATTGAAATATAAAAATAATACATCCTATAATTGTGAAAAAATAGTTAATGAACCTTTAGGTAAGCTATAGAACCAATTATGAGCTTCATCAGTGATACTCATGTAAAAGGATTTTAGCAATCGTTTGTCATATTTATCTAGGAAGATATCCACTAGTGACCAAATAATATGGTCTCAAATATTCCAAAAACTATCTACTCATATATTATCACATTGAGATTTTTCTAAAACAATTTGAATGAGGTCAAACAGACATCGTATGTGAAAGTTATGGCCTTGAAGGTGATAACAAACAAGGGAAAAAATAACATAGTGTTGACATCATCAGATAAATGGACCTATATGACATAACATGTGGATAAATAATATCCTTAAACATGGAATTCAAAAATCTCCACCAAGTGATATGAGCTCCAAGGTAAGTTCCATAGAATACATCATCTCTTAACCAAGTTACAAGGGATGAAGTTTATCTCTTAAATAAATTTTGATTGTTATCCCACCAAAGTGGGATAAAAAATTATCCAAAGTGCAAAAAAATCCTCCTCATCAGCTAATGCATGGTATTTGGATTGGGGATCAACCCCCTCACCCCACTTGTCCTATTTTTAAGGCCTAACAACAAGCTATGCCATATTTGGCAAATCAAAAATAAGACTTTATGTCTATCCCTTAATTTGGGACTTCTTCCTTAAAAAAGGTATAGAGGCATTTTATAAGGGTATTTTAATACTTAACCCTATGAAAAGGGGATAAATATTTAACCTATAAATAAAGGTCCTTGGAAACAATATAAAAGGCTCAATATTGTAATTAAAGATAGAGAAGAAAGATTTTAAACTTTAAGCCCTTGTAAAGGAGAACGTGAGGAGAAATCAAAGTTTATATATTTTATATTAGAGAAGTAACACATTAAATGAAAATATCCCATTACATACACCTCCTAGAGACATTATAGGTAAATTTAATCCCCTTATTGGAAAATAAAGTAATTTATATGTCTATCTTACCAAAGTAGCAATTATAGTCCAAGATCCAGTGTACAAACCTCTGAGAGACAATATAGTGAACTCGTGTAGCCCCTCATTTAGGAGAGACAAATAAGACATTGTGTAGAAGATCTAGAGCTAGATCCATATCTATACTTATTGGAGGACATCATACACTTTTTTGTAGATCAAGATCCACTTATTTGGAGAATTTGATGTAAGAATGGTGTTTTTTCATCATTTTAATCAATCAGTCTAGCCTTTGAGTGGACTTGAGGACATACAAAATTTTTTTTGAACTTTGTTTTTGAATTTTCTCTATTATTCATTATTTTATTTTAATTTCAATTTTTAAATACTGAATTTTAATCATTTAAGCTAAATTTCACATAAAAATGAGAAATTGTCATAAGAATCTGAATTGGTGAATTAGCGAGCATTTTGAATTAAATATACATTTTTAGATCACATATGTAGTCCATTGACCAAAATAATGTACATATGTAATAATTTGATCAAAGGGATATTTATGATGACCAAAAAATGGTAATTGTTGTATTTTAAAACCTTGTAGATAAGGATAGTCAAGTATACATTGTTCAATTGATTGATTATGTAACGAGGTAATATCTATGTTAGAATTATGATGAGCCATTTGTACTTTAATTATATACACTTATATTTTAATCTTTCCAATAACACTCATTATAAAAATGGTATCATCACTAGGCATGGTAGTGTTTGGTAAAGGTGTTATCATTGGTTATAATCCACAACCCCTTTTGAATGTAAGCATATTAGTATTATAATCCTCATGAATAACAAGTGAAATCTCAATATCACTAAATTTAAGATATGTTGGTAATGGTATTGGATCTTGAAAATTTTAAAAATTTGGCCTAACCTTTTATAACTCATCCACCTTTGGTAAATATATATCAATTAGAATTTTAGGTATCCTTGGTAAAGGTGCTTCTCTTAGAACACTAGGAGTTTTTTTCCATTTTAGGTTTTTAATGCACCCTTATTCATGGTGGTTTAATGTTATTGGGAAAAGTGTCCATGATATCTTTATTTATATTTTGAAAATTATTGATATAAAATGAAGGAAAAAGAGAAGTATCACCCTCAATGAGGGGGATATTATTTGGAAATGTTGGAATGATAGGATTTTGAATCAATGTGCTTGTAATAAAATATCCATTATGACTAGTTTATAAATCAAACATGGTATCCTTATGGATTTGTAAAAATTTTGCATGATAAAATGAAGAACATTTTCCTCTTGTGTAACCAACATGGTTGTAGAAGTTAATGGAAAAGGTTGTTTATCTTCCTTAAGATTGTTCAAATCATATCTTGGGATGGTGGTGGCATATAATTAATTATAGGGATGTTAGATACCACCATTCAAAGATTTGAGATGATGTGTCTATGCATTGGGAAAAAGACAATGATAATCAATATTTACTCCTTCCTTATTAGAGAGTCAAAAAAATTCATAGTAATAGTCATCAAAATAATATATATCATCGTGATGAAGGAAATAAATTAAACAAATATTATATTAAAAAAGGTGAAGAGCATTAACTATATAATACATATGTGACAGGCTATATCATAGGTGGGGTTCACCAAATATTTAACCCTAAATTAGTTTTTTGATACAAGGGTACTATAGGGTTAATAATATAAAAATGAATAATTAAAATGGTGATAAACATATCTATAGTATGCCAATTAACTTTAAAACTTAGATAAACAATATTTTAAATTTATAATATTGAGATATGATAAAAATAAAATTACAACTATTGATTGATATTGTAATAAATTGAAAATAATATTACTTAGTTTACTATGTGCATGCAAATCTAGGTTAAAATAATATGGAAGTGGATTGGATCAATATTATTGAAAAATCATCAGATTCTAACATTTTGCACTTTATAGCCTTAGCTGCTTGCATCAAATCTACACAGTTATGTCAATGTTGGTGTCTGAGTTAGATGCATGTGTCTAGTACATAATAGTGACTAAATCTAGATGCAACCACCTAAAACCTTATGAGTTTTATATCACCTTTATTATAGTGTATAAAAATCATGCACATAAGTTTTCACTATTTGTCAAATTATAAAAACCCATCTTCTTCACACATGGAATGACTGTGGGAAAAATTGATTAGCGGTCACAAGGTGTTAAGCTACCTCAAAGACCCCTCTATCATTGAGAATTACCTATATATTCAATACTTTGAGTAGCACCTGAGACTTACGTATTTGTCCCCTACTTTTTGGCTTGTGTTGCATAAGGATGAAATGTGTGATAAGTAAGTACATAGATTGACATAACTTGTAACTTGGAAAATATGGATCATGGGATGCTAATTTAGTACTTAAAATACATAATATGGATCTTGATAGGTTTTAAGTACTAAATTAGCATCCCATGATCCATATTTATACCCATTTTTGGGACAACATTTGAATTATTTTGGTCCTACAAACCAAAATCTTCTCTTCCCCTTTCAAAAATTGTTCTAAGCTTTCAGGTTCTTCATTCTTCAAGCTTTTCAAAAATCTACGGACTCTACAGGCTTGAAACTACAGACTCTACAGGCTCAAATCTATGGACTCTACAGGTTCATTTCTATGGACTCTGAAATGTAGATTTCTATAGACTCTTTCAAGGTTAGAGAAAACTACGAAATTGGTTTCTACAGACTTTGCAGGTAGGTTCATTTCTATAGGTTCAAAGGCTTCTACAGGTGAGTTCAATCAAAAGAACTAGTTTCCAACACTTAGTCATTTTTGGGATTGGTTCAATGTCATCGGCAAGAGTTAAGTGCTTCGTCAATGGTTTAACAGGTTCAATGGCCATTTGGTTCAATGCATTTGGTTCAAGAGAACAAAGGACTTAGCCACATAAAGGGATTGAACTGATTAAACCATTAAACCAAAGTTGGTTCAATTAGTCAGTTCAATCGATAGGTTTAAGGGAGTGCCCCAAGTCTGAAGGAACAAATGCCCTTGTAGAGGGTAGTTAACATTGGTTCAAGGGTCAAAGTGACTGACTAAAAAGATAAAATTCCTTCAGATTTGTTCAAAGGCCGATAGAGAACATTTCTTTCAAACTTTTTGTCTAAAGGAAATTATTAAGAGAAAGAGATGTTAGAATTATTTCGGAAGTATTTTCCATGGGAAAATGACTAAGGCAGAGCCTGAAGGAATTCCTTCAGACTTTTGTCTAAAGGAAAAGCCTAACTGAAGAGAAAAGCCTGTAGAAAAATGCCCGATGGAAAAATATGAAGTGCAGAGTGGAAGCTACCACGTGTCATCTTTTGCAAGACCCCCAAAGGTTTCTGAAGCTTCTATAAGTTAAGTGGAATATGTCACGTGTCCTATTATGACTCAGTAGAATGTGACAAGTGTTTGCATCTGTGTTCCCCTTTTGAAGAGATATGTCATGGATCCCATTTTCCATAAGTTTCTAATGAGTTTCATAACAGTGGAACTTGCCACTTGTCAAAGATGCATAAAGGACCCCCCAAAGACTTAGACAAGAAGGGCTATAAAGGACAAAGAAGAAACATGGACGATTCCAAAGACAAGTTCAATTAAAGTGATGGTTCAATTAGAGAGCAAAGAAGCGCTTAAGCAGTGAAGAGAGGAGCGAGACCAAAGGACCATAAATATTTTCAAAAGAGTTATTTCTAGTAGGTGAAACAGTGGATCAAGTAGACTTCTGAGCACACCAAATCAAGGATGCAAGCCTATTTTTCTTCCATGAAGTAATGTAAAATTGGATAGCTACACAGACATCAGAGAAAGGAATAGACAGTCCATACCAAGGAAGAGACATTAGATGAATGGACATGCCATAGTTGAGGCAATGTGTTGTTCCCAACATGGTCCCTCTAAATAGAACTGAAGGCGCATTGAAGACGTTGACTGTAGCATGGGCCTTTTTCATGAAAACAAGCACCTAAGTATTTCTTGGAGTGCTATATATTATAATCTCTCATTTTTTACAAGGGAGATCTTCCCCTTACCAAAAGTGAAACTCTGCCCAAATTGAAAGGCATTACTGAGACTTTGATCTCAGATTGTAGTTCATATTTCTTTGATTGAATGAGAAAGCAAGTTACTTGTAGACTTTGTGTTGTTATAGCTTGTGTTACTTTAGGAGATTGTTCTTATGTCTATCTTCTAAAATCATTCTTATTTATTTGATTTAACAAGCAGAACTAGTGGAGGTGATAAGGAAGGTATCCTGAAGTCAGCTACTTTTAGACTTTGTGCTGACATAGTTATTTTTAGTGTGTGTTTTTTTTATATTTCTATGTAGAGGACCTTGGGATGACTTTGTGCCCCCATTGTTCTTCGTATCTCACTCTTGGGCAGTTGAGGTGGAAACTTTGTGTTCTATTTCATACTGGTAGTTACTCTGCACTTTTGGTTACTTTTACTACCTGAAAGAAACTCCTGTTATTTCCTACAAGAACACTTCTAAAAGAAGAGAAGTGCCTTCAATGTTTCCACTAGGATTTTATCTTTTGTCTATGAGCATCATCTCTGAAAATAAGAGAGATGGATGGTTTATTCTACCCCCATGTGTTATTTTTTGATTATTTATATTGTATATAACTCCTACGTATCTATAGGGAACCTCCCCTTGATGAGAAGAGAGATTAGTCCCCTATTGATGTGGTAAACCTACACAACTGGCCGACCAATCTTCCTACTATGGTTGATCAGACCTATTTTTTTTATCAGTATGCTAATTGGCAAAATATTCACCCAACAGGATCTATTCATTCTCCACATCATTAGCCATTACCTAAAAATGACTTGCAACAAATTATTAAATTACATTCTCATGCATTAGTGCCTCTTAACCATAAAAGTCCATCTCCTGAACATGTGAATCCATTTGAAATTTGTTCAAAATTAAATCTTGAAAATTTATCTCGTCATTTATTAGAATAAAGGTCAGTGCCTCTTAATTGTAAAATATGAAAGATAAGTCCCTCAACTTCACCAACTATCACCATAATGGTAAATAAAGTTAAGCTAGAAGTGGATGACAAAGATAATGAAGAGGCTATTAAATTGATAAAGTTTTCTACCACAACCATGAGTTATATAGAGTATTTGACTGATAAGAGATATCCATTTATTGAAATGCTTCTGATTTAAATGATGAGTGAAATTTGGAGGGATGTTTGATTCTACTAATTTGACACTTTTCAAATACTATATATGCTTTAATACTATTGAAAACTTTATTTTAATATTTGATAGTGGTTGAAAACATTTTAGATCGTGTATATATATATATATATATATATATATATATATATATATATATATATATATATATATATGATGTGGAACATATGAACTTATGGATAATGCATATGGTTAAATGTTAGATGTAGTAATTTGCATTTAAATTGCTTACATTGTTTTATTTTTTTTCACAATAGGTTTATTTTAGATGTTGTGATGTCTAATGACCCCCACCCGATTATAATATGTCCCCATTGGTCTATTAATATTTATTTTGATCTTAAGACTTATTTTAAAGTCTTAAATTAAGTTAAGTTATAACTAAAATTTAATTCACTTAATTAAAGTCAATTGGGACTTAACTAATAACTAAATAAAATTGGTTATAACTTACCCCTCAACTATCTCTTGAAAAAAGGATTACAAATGAAGATCAAAGTGACATATGAGAGGAGGAACATTACACATATTCTTAAAGACTCTGATTTGCTTCAAATTTCATCATTATACTCTTTTTTGTGCAACATCTCTGAGATGGAGTAAATTTTATAGATAGATCACGGACACATTCTTTAAAAATTAAGCAATATGCTTAATTGTCACATGTCTATCTAGGTTTTATTGTTTAGTTTATAAACTCATTATCTAAAAGTTGTTAGGTTTAATATCTTATGATGATTGTAGATTTGTTATCATATGAGAAAAATATGAACTATTTGGCCTGGATTCTGATGAATACTTCATTGTTTGTGACATGTTGTTGATCCATTAAAATTGTATTGGTTTTTATATCAGGGATTTATGTATAGAAAATATTGTTTCGCAATAAGATCTAGTTCATTTTGCTAAGACAACTCTCGTTTGAAGACTCACAATCTTTTATCTTTATTTTTTTTACTTATTTTTTTTTTATTGTTTTTTAGTTTAGTAATTAGTTTGAATTAGATAAATTATTTTTCTTGTTATATTTTAATCATTAATTAGTGTTTATTATTGTGTTTCTTAAAATACTTAGTCTTTCCTTAATTAGCGAGATTTATTTAATTATTTAGATAATATAATTTTAAATCTTTCAATTGTATTTTCTAAGTTATTCATTTATTGTCTTAATTCTATTTAGCCTTATTTTTATTTTTAATAGAGTTAGTTTCTATTTTAGTTTATTTCACATTAGATTAAATCAAATTTTATTAGAATGTTGAATCTTTATTTTAGTTTAATTTCAAATTTGTTTTAATTAGATTAGATCTAGGTTAGTTTTTATTTTTTTATTTGGTTGTTTATTGTTTCAAATTTAATTTCTTATGTGATTATGTTAATTGTTATTTCAATTTATTTCTTTGAAAATCATTGTAATATTCTATTTTTATCTTTCAAGTCTTTGTGTTTATTTTCCTTTGATATTTTAAAAGTAAACGTGATGTTTTAAAGACATTTGAGTAAAATAGAAATATTTATAAGGAACATAAATCTTTTATTCAAGAGATTATTTTGATCATAGGTCTTTTTTTTCAGATGGGATTGATTATATACACATATCTTTCCTTCATCGTCTTAAAAGAGAATATTTGATTTCTAAAACTATAATGAAATATGGATTAGTATTTGGTGTACTTGTTATTTTTTAGAATATTTAAAAAATCTTTCACATCTTTTAGATCCTTTGTGACATATTAGACCTTAACTATTAGACTGGTATAATTCTACTTTAACATTCATGATAAGCAAAAGAGATGATTTATTGACATGATAATTTCGATCATCAACAAATTGGTGACTTTGTTGGGAATATTTTTAGAAGTATTATTTTATTATTTGTTTTATTTTTAATTTTCTATGACCATTAGAGGTCCACACCCTATTATTTAAATCTTAGTTAATAGTGCTAAAGATCAGGTCGACATTACTTCTAGTCTAACTCATTTTTCTTAGTAGAATAAGATTTATGATTTAAATCATATTATTGAAGTACGCAATGAATAATTAGAAGAAGTAACAATTATTGACATTCATGAAAACCTTACATGTGAAACACAAAATCATATTCAAGAAAATAATCATATAATTAGACTAGAGATTGAAGAGATTTTATGTGCTAATCCTCAACCTAAAATTTGTGTTTTTTCAAATTCCATTAATCTTAAAGATTATATTGATATTTTTAATCAACCTAATCATGTGATTAAAAAAAATAAAAATTTAGATGAAGTATGAACAAGCACAATAGTAGAGGGCTTGAGATTTGATTTAAATATTCCAAAATAATAAAGATCAATATGAAATAACTAATGAATACAATGATTTAGATGAAGATATTTATCAACCCCTACCTAATCCTTGGATTTATGGAAATCCCATCAATAGTAATGCCTATCTAGTTAAGTTACCTTCATTAAAGGGACTCAATGTTCCTAAGTTTTACGGAAGCCCTGGTGAGTCATGGGAAAATCACTTAGATTATTTCAAATTAGTTTATGCTACTCTTGGTATTGTTAACAAAAAAGTTTTTCCTAGAATATTTTTGTAGACTTTGGAAGGTAAAACATATCAAACATCTATTAGTCTTCCAACAAGTGTTATCAACACTTGGAAAGATATTGAAGATTGGTTAGAGTTGTGTTTTGGTAAACTAAAAAGGGATTTAGATTTAGTAAATGAACTAGTTAATATTTCAATTGATGCAGGTGAAACTATTTATGGTTTCATAAGTAGATTTATTAGATTATGTCATAAAATTCTACCTAATGTTAGACCATTTAAAAAGTTGTCAAGATTATATTTTTGTAATACTTTACCTTTAAAGTATAAAATGGATATAGAGGATAAATATATTATGGATTATGATGAAACTTTAAATTTCTATATAGAATATAAAAATAAATTAAAATGAGTTAGTTTTAATGATATAACTATAATGGATGTATATTTAGATAATACATAAATTTTAAAAGACATTCATAATATTAATAACAAACTAGTCGCTATCAAGAAACAATTAAATAGAATCCATATTCATCAAGTAAGTCATCATTTACTCAAGAAAAAAATTGAAGAAAAGGTTCTTAACTATAATATTTGTTTATTAGATCATGAGCCAAATACTTGTATAGTTATTCAAAAATATATAAGATATATTCAAGGAAATGAAAGTATCTCAATGGATCTAGCTGATAATATAAACATTTGTGGAATTAGTGAATCTTCAGATGACATCAAAACCATAAATTATTATTTTGTTAATACTAGACACAAATATTATTATAAAACAACTAAAATTAATTAAATTTATTCCCAAAATCAAGATAAAGGTAAAAATATATAGAATAATGCATCAAAAAATGCTACAATGAATTTTAAACATAATGATCCTTTATCAACAAGTTTTAATAACTCTCAATATACTTCTTATAATCCTAAAAATTATACACATTTACATCATATAGATGTAGGGGCCTATAATATCATTGATGATTTATCTTCAATAAAAATAAGATTTCCATTATTGTAGGGTACTAGTTTACCAGGACATCTTGAAAAAATCAATGAGGCCATTAAAAATCCAAATACTATAGATGTTTTAAGATTTTAAGAGGAAAAGAAAAATAATAAACAAAATTAGTCAATAATTTTTGCTCAAATATATGACCCTCATGTAGATTACATACCACCTTTCTATATATCTATTAAAATTACTGATAAATTCATACATAATTGCATTTTAGACACATGTGCATCAAAGAATATTATGCCAAAATTTATCGCTAATCAATTACGTATCTCTTATGAAATGGATAATAGAAAGCTCACAGGTTTTGATTCACGTCAAACAAAATGTTATGGTAAGTTTGAAGATATTGTGATTAAAGTTGCATAAGATGAAAGGATTAGATGTATGACTAACATTCAAATTATATATATATATATATATATATATATATATATATATATATATATATATATATATATATATATATATATATATATATATATTCCTTGTAATTATGTAATGCTTTTGGGTAGAGATTGATCTAAATCAATTGGGACATTTTTTGGAAAAGATACTATTTAGGTTCCAATTGTAAATGAAATTGTTTGTATTCAAAGAGAGGACTGGTCTAGTAATCCTATTGAACCTATACCACCTACTATTGCTTATGTTAAAATAAAAATTGGCACATATGAGTTATTAAAACTTCATGAACCTGAATAACAACAATAAAACATCTTTTTTAGAAGTGTTTTATGGACCTTATATTTTGATGGTGCTTGTTCACAAGTTGGAAATGGTTAAGAATTTATCCCATTTCTCTTGTAGGTAATTTTTTTTGTTATGCCTATAAATTGTCTTTTTATACTACAAATAAATATAATAGAATTTTAAGCCTTATATATTGGTTTAGAAAAAGTTATATAATTGAATGCTAAACAATTAGAGGTGTTTTGAGATTTTGAATTAGTTATTAGATAGGTAAGGAAAGTTTATAAAATAAACCAAACTCATCTTCATTGATATACTCAAAAAATTTGATCCTTGAAAAATTTAAAGCATTTAATATCAACCATATTTTTTGGGAATTTAATATACAAGTTGATAAAATTACTATTTTAACTTGTAACCCTACCATGAATGATATAGAACATGTTGAATTCTCATTTTTAGAGATTTTCAAACCTAAAATTAGTGATTTAAATAAAAATTGGCATGTTTTTTATTGTGATGAACATATAATTTACCTTTATTAAAATTAATAATTTTGATAATGATGATTATGTTCTTAACTATGAAGACTATTTACAACTGAATACTAATAAGTTACCAGCTAGTTTGGTGAGTTTTAAATCCATGTTTACTCCACATGACTAGCCTAAGATCTCATACAAAGAATAACCTTCTAGGATAATTATTGGAGAGACCATCCCAATAAATCCTGAAACCGATTAAGAATCAAAGTTTATTTATTTGAGAATTCATAGTACACTTGATGAGAAGTTAAAATTTACTACACTTTTAAAGGAATTTATTGATATTTTTGCTTGGTCCTATAAATATTTAAAAGGGTATGATACTAATTGTATAATATATGACATTCCTATTAAGCTTGGTATTAAACCCATTTGGTAGAAATATGAAGGATAAGCCCTTTGCTGGAAGACACCATCAATAAAGAGCTTGATGGTGGTGTCATTTTTCTTATAACATATTCTGAATGGGTAGCTAATCTAGCACCTGTGTATAAAAATAATGAAGATATCAGACTTTGTGTATATTTTAGAGATTGAAATAAGACTAGTGTATAATATAATTTTCTTCTTCCAAGTATTGATAAAATTTTACAAGTTGCAAAATATAAAATGCTGTCTTTACTTAATGGAGTTTTTGGTTATAATCAAATATTTATCAATCCAAAGGATAGACACAAGAAAACCTTCATAATTCAGAGATGAACTTTCACTTTTAATTGAATGTCTTTTAGTCTCATGAACGTAGGTGCAAATTTTCAAAGAGTTATTCATGTAGCTTTTGATGATTTAATCAACATTATCATGTAGGTTTACTTAGATGACCTTACAGTCCATTTTAGAAAGAGAAATAAATATTTAGATCATTTACATGAAGTATTTGAAAGATTTTAAAAATATGGGATTTTATTTAATTCTAAGAAATCTATTTTCAATGTTAGTGAAGGCAAGAAATTAAGACATCTTATTTGTAAAGTTGGTATTTTAATTGATCCTAAACATGATAAAGCAATCAAAGAACTACAACCACCTAAAGATCAATCTGGTCTCTCCTCTAAAAAAAAAATAATTTTGTATGTAAATTTATATTAGATTTTGTTGATAAATCAAATTCTTTACAAAATTTTTTGAAGAAAAAATAATCATATGTGTGGGATGTAGAATCTAATTATGCTTTTAATAATGTGAAAAAATTCATTACAAATATACCATTAATTGTTACACTTGATTTGTCTAAGTTTTTTATTCTTTACATTAATGAAACAAAAAAAGTAATAGGTGTTGTGATAACACACCAAAATAAAAATAATGATGAAAAAGTCATCGAATATATGAGTCAAGTTTTGAAAGACATGTAAATAGACACGAACACTAGATACCTTCTTATTGAAAAATTTGTTTTGTATTTAGTTTTTTTATTAATTAAATTTTATTATATCTTGATGGGAAATAAAGTTATCGTAAGATCTAATATACCTATTTTATTTTATCTTTTAAAATAAGCTACTATTCAAGGAAGATTAGCAAAATGGATTTTAAGAATCCAAGAGTTTGACTTTGAATTTGAAACTTCTAAAATTATTAAAGGAAATGAATTAGCAAAAAAATGGATGAAAATGCTTCTTCTAGTATTAATGTTTTGATTTTATCTATTGATTATTCATTAAATGCAAAACCTCATTTTCAGTCTACGAAAGTTGTTGATTTTTTAAAAAAAAATTAGGTTTGGACTTGAAATGAAATATTGAGACTATTTAATAGTTAAAAATGAGTGGTACCATTATATTATGTATTATTTTTAAACATAGACTTTCCCTAAAAATTTGGATAAAAGACAAAGAAGCTCATTGAGAGTGTAGGTTTTAAAATTCTGCTTGCTAGAAATTTTTTTGTTTTATATAAATTATAATGGAGTATTGATAAGGTGTTTTAATCATGATCAAATATATAAAGTACTTAGGGTATGTTACAAAGGTATTTATGTTGGTCATTATGCTACAAACACTAAAAAATATAAGACTTTATGTGCATGCTATTATTGGCCTACATTGTTTCAAGATGCTTATAAGTTGGTATGTTATTGCATGCCTTGTCAATTATTTGCTGGTAATGACAGATTACCAACAATGCTTTTTAATCCTATAATTTCTAAAAATCTATTTATTGAATGGAGAATTGATTTTATATCAGACATTCATCCTCCTTCCACTATCCATAGATATATACTAACTATGACCGATTATTTTATAAAATGACCTAAAGTAAAAGATTTAAAAAGTTCAATTACATCTAAAGTCATTTCATTTGTTAAAAATTAGATTTTTTCTAGATTTGGTGTGCCTTTAAGATTGTTTCAGATAACAATTCTCAATTTATTTCAAATGAATATTTAGAATTTATAAGAAAATATTCTATCATTTCTAGTCATTCTTTTAAATATTACCCTCAAGAGAACATACATACTAAGTCTACAAATAAAAGTTCAATTTTTATTATGAAGAAAATAGTTTATGAGAATAAAATAAATTGGTATCTTAAGATATTTAAGGCATTATGGGATGATTGAATCATTGTTAATGCATCTACAAGATATTCTCCTTTTATGCTAACTTATGGTTTTTAAGCTACACTACCAATAGAGCTATAAATCTCATCTAATCATACTACTTTACAATATTTATCAAAAGACACAAATTTAATTGAACAAAGATTTAATGATTTAATAGCATTAGATGAAAGTAAGATTACTGATTTACAAAAATGGAAGAATCTAAAATAATGTTAAGGAATTTTTTTGATAAAAAGGTTTATAGAAAAATATTTAAAGTTAGTAATCTTATTCTTTATTGGGATAAAGCCCGTGAAGATCTAGGTAATCATCATAAGTTTGATTGACTTTGGTTGGGACCAAATAAAATTTATTCTATACTTATAAAAATGCTTTTCACTTACAATATGTGGAAGGAAATTGGCTATGCTATTCAATCAATGGACATAATTTGAAATTGTTTCATTAATAGCTCTTTTCTTTCTTTTTTGTTTGTTTATTTTATTTTTCTTTTGGACTATGTTTTCTTTTTAATTGTTGTTTCTTTTGAATAGATCAATTTTATTTATATCAGTAAATTTATTCATCAAAATGAAAGAAAAATATGCGTAGACTACTGTATTTCTATAAGTATATAATCATGGTAAGATGGTTTACATGACATAATTTAGATTTTGTTTTATAAATGAATTTAAGATGGTTATTAATGTGTTTAAAGCAATAATTATTTTTAGAATTTATATTTAAGGATTTTTCATTAGATTATTTATCTAGTTTGAAACTCCATAACTAATCTATCATTTTATTCATGTCATGCTAACCGAACACTTCATCCCTTTTACAGGAATTTTATTATCAAAAGGGTTCGTATCTAATTCACTGAAAAATGATTAACCTGTATTGCACTCTTAGGTGTTTATCTTTAATAGGCAAAATTTCATATTTTCTCCCTCATTTCATTTTTGAGGTTAGATAACAAGGTCTCTAGTGTTGATCCTATTTTTGACACCCCTCTTTTTATTTTCTAAAACCAAGTATTTTGACTAATTTTGTCATATTGATAACCTATGTCATAACATATAAAACTACTAATTGGGGGTCTTAGTTCATTGCATAATTTGAATTTGCATTATTATGATGAATATTTATTACAATTTTTTCATTTAATGAAATTATTGCTTTGGATTATAAGTGGTTTCAAAATCATTTAATGGATTCAATGAAAGCATTAATCATGTACAAGAATTGGAAGGTAAATAGTTGTTTGATCATGTAGATCTTGTGAATATAATGTTAGTGGTCAAATGTTTAAATATTCATGGTTTGATTCATACATTCATTGATAAAATAATAATTTTGATCATGCAGGTTATATATGAATGATATATGATGGCATTATATTGATAATATTTAAAATTATAATATATATTTAATCAAACATTTAATTTTTGTAATTTTTTAAATTTAAATTATTACTAAACTTAAATGGTTTTATAACATAAGACCTAAGGGTTGATGCTAATGTATTAACACTAGGACCTATTAACATTTTTGTGTTAAGAACATTGCATATTAAAGGGTGAAAAACCCATGGATTCAAACCTAAGGACTAAGATTTGAATGTTATTTTGATCTAAGTAGCAATCTTAATAATGCTTAGGGTGATGGAGATGGAACCTAGATGACCTAGGTGATTAGTGTTGACCACGAGGTCAAAGAAATGGTTTGATATCATTTGGATGGAAAATTAAGTGGATTAAATGCTTTAGATATATGGAAGACAAGTTGGGATTTGTTTTGAGCCCAAAAAATTTATGACATTAAAAATTGAGGTGCATGCATTGGTTGAAGGATTTTAGTAGTGTATTTGGCAATAACACTAGTCATGTTTAAGTTTGTTAGAGTCACCAAATGAATTAGACAAGGGTGGCAGTAGGCTACTAATAGTTTAATATCCAATGTGATCGAAACATGTAGTAAAATAGTTATTGTATCTTGAAAAAATATAAAAGGCATTTTCATTTGATTCATTTCCATTATTTGGAAAGCTTTGGGTGGAAATGGCATTTTGAAAGTGAGAAGAACATTTGAAAAAGTTTGGAAACTTACAGAATTGATAAGAATTTGATATTTATCACTTTCATTATATGTCTCTATATGGTTTAGATTATTTGAAAAATATTATATAGTCATGCAAAAAGGAGCTTTGTGATGTTTGAGCATGCAGTTGGTTATAATTTCATTAGGAAAATGGTGTAGACATTAACTACTTATTATTATTTGTTTGAAAATAATTAATATTCATGCATTAGTGTTTCTAATTTTATGATATTGTTGAGTATGATGAATTTCAAGTTTTGGGTTATCTA
Organism: Torreya grandis; assembly: GCA_037957365.1. Lineage (NCBI taxonomy): Eukaryota > Viridiplantae > Streptophyta > Pinopsida > Cupressales > Taxaceae > Torreya > Torreya grandis. The sequence goes on along the minus strand of JARHVA010006128.1, from coordinate 42,107 downwards.
ACATTTGAGAAAGACATGGTTTTTGTTTGATGGATGGTAAACTTGGAATAATAGTTGAAAATTATAAGTTTGTTTTATTTTAGAGTGATATTTGTTTTTTAGTAGGATAATATGACAATTTTGTTATTAACTGGTAAATATTAGATAAAATAGAATTGCATGAATGAGTTTGTTTCAGTTTGAATTGGTTTTGATATAAGTATGTTTTTGTTGATTTTGATTAGAAATGTTAATGGGAGTTTTGATATGAGATCCACTTGTCAATTTTATTTTGATCAGTGTTTGGATTTAGTTTTTATTTGGCTAGTTTCATAAATTTTGATAGTAAGTAGATTCCAAATAACAAATACATGATATATGTTGTTTCTTGCTTCACAAATATGGCTCATTCTATTTGGTTTGGTTGAAAAATTTTAGATGGAAAATTAATATGATAAATCATGTTGTGTGAGTGTGTTGGGTTTTCAAGATATAAGTTTGTTTTCATTATGTTTAAGTTGAAAATGGTTTTGATGTTATGAGGTTCCTATCTAGTTAATTTGAAAATATTTATAGGAGATAGATATGAAATTTAGGTTCTACATGTTAGTTTGTTTCAGAGAAGTATTTGGATTCTCAGTTTTGAGTTATGAAAGTTTTATTTAATTAGGAATATATGTGGCAAATAAATATGGAAAATAGGTTTGCATGAGACTTTTTTTTTAGTTATAAGTTTGATTTTTTTATGTATAAGTTGAATTTTATACACTATTATGAAATGGAAAATTCACAAAAAAATCTTAGATGATTGTTTGTATTTTCATAAATACAAGTTTTGATATGAGAAATCTTTTCTATTTGAAGTTTGGTTTCCATAATGTTAACATTATTGGGTTGTGGAAAGCTTTCAGTTTTGGACTAGTTATATTTTATACATGGATATGAGGAGGTCATATTTATTTAGTTAGACAATGTTATGCTTCAATAAATTTTTATTCACAATCAAGTGCAAAGATATAAATTTGAATGTATGTACTATAGAAGTTGATAGTGTTACTTCAATATTAGTTTATAAAATAAATCAATAAGATCTTTAGCAATTTTTGTTTATTTAGATGGTATTCAGGCAAATTGTTATTTATTTTGAATTCATGGGAAACTTGTGACCATTTATCAAAATATTTTTATTTATTGAGAATGTGTTGATGAGTTGATTTTTGAAATTTCAATTATTCTATTAAAATTAGTGATATAATTCTATATGGATTTAATATATGGTGGAGAATAGTTTCATTGTAAACAAGTAATAAAGGTTTTTAATCTATTTCATCTTTCAAAAAATGTTAGGGTGGACACCTTCTCAATATAATAATTTCCATGGTAATGTATGAAGGAATGATGAAACTTGGAATATATAAGATTCATCTTCTCACTTTTTTGCTTGTAAAGTTCAATATTTTAGAGGCAGAAGGCCTAGTAGGAATTTCCCTAGACCCTTTAATAGAAGAAATCATATGTTCATTCATTTTTATACATCATGTTGGGTGAATATTTTGTCACCAGCTAACTGATGAACAAAATAGGTAGTTCAACCAAAGCATAAGGAGATTGGTCGGCCAAGTGTGCAAGTTTACCACATCAAAAGGGGACAAATCTCTCCTCTCATTAAGGGGAGGTTCCATGTAACTATGAGGAGCTATATACTATATATATATATATATATATATATATATATATATATATATGTATAAAATAACACTCAAGGGTAGGACAACACCATCCATCTCTCTTCTCTCAAAGATGATGTTCACAAATAAAGGATAAATCTAGGTGAAAACATTGAAGGCACTTCTCTTCTTTTAGAAGTGGTCTTGTAGCAAATAATAGGAGTTCTTTCTGATAGGTAACAAGTAATTGGTAATAGGGAGGCATAGTAACCAACAAAAAAAGGTGTAGCACAAAGTCTCCACCTTAACTGCTCAAGAGTGAAATATGAAGGATAATGGGGGCACAAAGTCATCCCAAGATCCTTTACATAGAAACAAATAGAAAACACACCAAAGACAATAATGGCAACACAAAGTCTTTCCACAGTTGGCTTCAAGACACCTTCCTAATTACTTCCACTAGTTCTACTTATTTCATTCAATGGACAAGAACACCTTTAGGAAATAGACATAAGAACAATCTCTTAAATGACACAGGCTATTACAGCATAAAGTTTGAAAGTAACTTGATTTCTCATTCAAATAAAGAAATATGATTAACAACCTGAGCTCAAAGTCTCAATGATCACCTCTCAATTTTTGTAGAGTTTTGATTATATAACCAAAATATCTCCCTCTCATCAAATAGGAGATTACAATGTATAACAGCCAAGAAAGGCTTGGTGCTTTGTTTCATGGAACGGCCCATGATGCATTCAATGCCTTGAATGTATTTTTAGTTCAATCAAAGAGGCCATGTTGGAACAGGGTATCTACCTTAACTTTGGCATGCCAATTCATCTCAAATATCTTCTCTTTAGTATGGGTTATCTTGTCTTTCTCCCAATAGGTACGTAGTTGTCCCCTCACTTTCCTATCAAGGAAGAAAAATAGGCTATGCCTTTTAATGCTTGTGAGCTCAGATGTTTACTTGGTGGACTATTCCACCTACTGGAAATATCTCTTACATAGATATTTCTGGTCTTTCCCTCTTTCTTATTGCAATTTGAGCTCTCAAACTATCTTTTCCCTTTTTTTTGGCTCTTTTGGCTCCCTCTTCAAAGGGTCGCTAAGTTTGTTTTCAGGTTCCATGCCACATTTGAAAATTAATAGATATTTCATTACCCTAAATTTGACATCCACAAGGATGTCATTGGTTCACTGGTTTAATGGTTTAGGTGGCCTTCTCAGCTCCTTGGTCCCATTGCTTATTTGGTCATTCACTTCCTTAGAAGCCTTTGTTTATTCCCTTAGCTTTATGTCTTTGGAACACCTCGAAGGGAAGGTGTCCCTTCAGGCTTTGAGACAGGTCCATTTCCTGGTGATTGAGAGCCCCCTGCAAGGGTACCTACTCTTTGGGGTTCTTCAGGTGGCCTTCTTCTTCAAATCTTTCAGACAAAATGTCTGAAGGAATTCATCTGAAGGAATTCCTTCAGACAAAATGTCTGAAGGAATTTTTTCAGACAATTTATCCAAAGGATTTCCCTTGTAAAATTAGCTGCGGAAAATCTTTCCAAAGGATATCTTTTTATTCCATTTTCCCTCCACAAGGGAACTTACCCTTTGGTTCACTACCCTCCACAAGGGCACTTTCCCTTTGGGCTTTGGGGGATTCCTTTGAACCATTCGATTGAACTGACTGATTGAACCAACTTTGGTTCAACGGTTCAATACTGTGTTCTACTCATTCAATTGACTGCTTGAACCAATCACTTTGAACCATTAATTTGAACTTGTTGAACCTTGAACCTTTGAACCATTTTGGTTCAAGGTTCAATGGGTTCAATCTTTCTTCTTTTCTTCTAAGTATTTTGAAGCTATTGAACTTGTCGAAGTGGCTAAACTTTAAACTTTTGCTGAAATGCTTAACTCTTTAAGCTTGCCAATGTCATTGAACCTTTAAACCTATTGAACCTTTGGACCTTTGGAGGTGGGTTTCAATGGTTCATTCCATTTGTTTGAAGCCTATCGATGGACATTTTGGTTGAATCGAGGCGTTGAACTAACCTTGAAATTGCCTAAGTGTTGGGAACTTGTTTCTTTCCTACAGAGTCTGTAAAAACAAGCCTACAGAGTTTTTATAAATCAGCCTATGGAGTCCATATAAATTAGCCTATGGAGTCCATAGAAATTAGCCTGCAGAGTCCATAGAAATAAGCTTGTAGAGTCCATAGAAATCAGCCTGTAGAGTCTGTAGAAACAAGCTTATATAGTTTGTTAGATAACAAAGCTTGAATAATGGAGAATTTGAAAACTCAAAACAATTTTTTGAGAAGGGAAAAGAGAATTTTGGCCTATAAGACCAAAATAGTTCATATGTTGTCCCAAAAATGAATGACAGATTTTGGGAACAACAGTTGGCTCTAGTTGGGGAACTTCCTTAAGTTGAAATTTTGAAATAGCTGAGGGAAGTAAAAACTAGAATCTTCAGTGCCTTCAAGTATGCCATTGGGCTATGGAGTCATGCTACCCAAAAAATAAAGGCACCAAAAAATGAAAATGAAAGCACAAAACTTAACTAAAGACTATACAAATATACATATATACAGATGATCTTATCTGATACTTCAAGAATTGAAGTGCTTTAGATGCTACCCATTATGAGGCATAAAAAAGGACGTGCCATCTTGATACTTCAATAGGAAACTATTTTCACCATTGAGCTGATGGATAGTAAATGGGCCTCTCCATAGGGAATCAAATTTTCCATGCTTTCCCTTTGGTTCTCTTTTCTTGTCCCATAACAGAACTTGATCTCTAATCTAAAAATAATGAGTTTTTATTTTTTAGTCAAAGAGCTTCTTCACTAGACTTTTATGCGTAGTAATTTAGTCTACCACCATAGTTCACTGCTCATCCACTCAGTCAAACACATGATCTTTTTGTCAATGGAGATTTCATATGTCTGATCTTCAACTGCCTTTGCCAATTTTAGTGCTAAAAATTCTAGGGTGATTGGTATCTTTGCATTGAGACCATACAAAAGTTGGAAACATGACATACCTATCACCCTCTTGGGTGTAATTATATCTTCCCATAAAGCATCAATCAATGCTTTATGTTAGGTTCGTTGGTTGCCAGCCATCGAATTCCTGATGATGGTCACCAGGTTCTTGTTGCTCAATTTTGCTTGGCCATTCCCTTGTGAAAAATAATTAGAAGAGTGGGAGAGGGTAATCCCATAGTAAAAATAAAACTGAGTGATCTCATGAGAAGAGAAATAGGCTGCATTATCTGTCATAATCTTGGTTGGGACCCCAAACCTAGAAATAATGTTTTTTTTGAGGAAATCACATACCACTTCTAAAGTAGCATGCTTGGTTAGAATTGCTTCCACCCATTTGGTGAATTAATCTATGGCTATGAGGACATAATCATGTCTAGCACTTGAAGATGGGTTTATAGCACCAATGAAATTGATTTCCCATTGCTGAAATGGATTTTCTATTACCACTGGCTTGAGAGGTAGAGCAGCTAACTTGGGTCTTTCAATAAACTATTGGCATAGTTCACACCTTCGTACTCATTTATATGCATCTTGAAACAAAGTAGGCCAGTAATACCTAGCTCACAAAATCTTATGGGAAGTTAAAGATGTAGAAAAATGTCCTCCATAGGCTAAATTATGGAAGGACTTCAAAAGTTAGTTCTGCTGCTCTTATCCACACAACGAAGGAACACTCCATCAAGGCTGCTCTTATATAGGCCATTGTCCCATAGGACAAAATTGGTAGCATTAAATTTAATGGTCCTCCTTTTTTTATGAGACGGGTGGGTAGGACACTCACCATAAATAAGAAAATGAGTAATATTCAAATACCACTCATTTGTGGTGGAGACAAAGAGGACTATTGGCATGTCTTCCAATTCTATTTCTTCATGCCCTGCTTCTTTAGGTCTATTGTCAGCAATCAATTGGTAGAGGCCTCTTCTTTGTACAAGCTTCATTGGTTTTATAATGAGATCAAACTCTTAGATTTTAGTAATCTAATTCCCCCTTTTGGTTCCAAACTCCTGTTGAGTTAATATAGATTTAATTGTGGTATCAGGAACTAGGGTAGTAACTTATGAATTTAGGATGTAAATATAGAAGTTATTTACTACCTTTACCACTACATAAGCATGCTTCTCCATGTTTGAATAATTTAGTTCATGATATTTGAGAGGATAGCTCATGAAGGATATGTGAGATTCCACACCTTCTTTGTTCTGTTAAACCAGAATTATTGAAAGTGTGTGCTTAAAAGCATTAGTATATATGGTGAAATCCTTGGTATAATCTAGACAAACTAGAATTTGGGCATGGTCAATAGCTATCTTGATGTCTTAAAATGCCAATTTGCCTTTATCAGTCCAGCTGAAAGTGGCTTTTCCCTTCATCATATTTATGATATGGTGAGTCTTCTCTATGAACTCAGGGATGAACCTTCATAAAAAATTCACTTTTTTGAAGAAAGAGTGAACTACAGTCTTACTTTTAGGTAGATTAAGCTCTTGTATGGATTTGAATCTTTCTAAGTAAATCTTTATGCCTTCTTAGGATGTAATGTGTCTGAGAAGTTTCCCTTTTGTTACTCCAAAAATAGACTTCTTGAGATTTAGAGAAATGCCATTTTGGTGGTAGCGTTCTAGCACTTGTTGCAAATGGTGCACATGATCAGGGTGATGCTTATAAGAAACTATTAAGTCATCAAGGTACACCACTATGAACTTACCTATTTCATCATTGAAAGCAAGGTCCATTACTCTCTAGAAGGTGGCACCAACATTTATCAGGCCAAATGGCATTCTTCAATATGTATAGGTAACCCAAGGTGTGGTGAAGGTAGTCTTATGCTAGTCTGCTTCACCAACTTCTAATTGATTGTACCCTAAGAAGCTGTTCAACATTGATAACATCTCTAAACCAGTCACTATCTGAAGAACTTGGTCCATGATGGGTAGAGGATAGTTATCCTTTAAGGATGACTGATTCAAATTTTTGAAGTCCACACAGAGGTGAATTTTTCCATTCTTCTTCCTTACAAGAATTATGTTTGTAATCTATGTGGAATGATGGATTGGAAAAATTATCCTAGCATTCAACATTTTCTATATTTTAGATAGAATAGTACCTAATATCTTTGGATTGTACTTTTGAGATTTCTACTTATAAGACACTGAATCACTCTTGAGAGGAATTTCATGGCAAATTTCTTTAAAATTGAGTGGCTTCAGATCATGATAGGAGTATGCCAAAACATCTATGTACTGGTGGAGTAGAGCAATGAACTTAAATTTTTCTTTTTGAGTGTAGCACTTCTCAATGTTCACCTACTTGGGATTTTCCTTGGTACCCAAATTTATCTGATCAAACTCCTGCGAGGAGCTTGAATCTATTTGTTATTATTTGATGAACCTATCATGCTTGTCAAACAATTTCTCAAAGGAAACCAATCCTTTGGGAATTTTATTCCCTTTAAGTTACAGGAATTCTTCACCTACGTCTGAATTTGTTTCAAGAATGGTTCACTACCTTCAAAGTGGAGCTATTCAAAGCTATCTTTTTGTTCCAAAAAGGTGATGCTTTGGTTGTTGCCATTGAATACTTGTCAATGATTAGCATTATCAGGGACACTTGGTCAAAATACCAGTTTGATAGTGTACCTATCTCCTTTAAAATCTAGGTGAAGAACCAAGAGAGTTGCTAAAATAGCCAAAGCATCAACCCAATTATTGAATTCCCTGGGCACTACAGAGATACTGAAAGCATCAAAGCTTTCAATTTGATCCCAAACTAGATTGTGGTAGTGGCACAATCTCTCATTTTTAGTTTGGTACAGGTTCCTCACCTGGCAAACCACCAACTTAACATCTCCTTTGGCATGAAGGAGTTTGATGCCTTTGTATTGAGTGGCCTTCAATTCAAGTAGTAGAGATTCATACTTAGTAGTGTTGTTGGTGTTATTGAACTACAACTTGTATGAAGGAAAAATATCTCCTTGAGGAGATATCAACACAATCCCAGCTCCTAAACTAGTAGAGGAACAACTACCATCAAATTCTAGTATGTTAGGTTGTGGAGCTAAAAGCTTCACCAGGATGCAAACAGGAGGAGTTAGGGAGGTTGCAGAGTGTTTGTTGAGTGTTACAGTCACTGGTGTCAGTCAAGACAACCAACATCGATAGGGTACAGATAGAAGGAACTGACATCGGTTAGAGATTGATCGGCATCGGTACCGCCAGGCAAACAAGGACTGATGTTGGTCACTTGTGTGGTTTGAACTGCAAATGTTACGGGCAGTTAGCTAACGAACCAAGTGTTTGCATGTCAAGAGCCAAATTTAGACTAGAAGCTGTGGATATAATTATTGTAATTAGGTGTCTAATTATTGTTTGCATGAGATATATTCAAGAGACTCATTGGTTGTATTGTAAACCAGTGCTAGAGAGTAAGAGAGAAAAATAAGCTCCTTCTATGTGTGAGGTGAGCAATGGTGTGTTCCTCCTAGTGCTACAGTACCAAGTGTGGGTACTGGTTTGGAGAATCAGAGGGGTTCTTCATGTTTGTATGATCTTGGTCAACGGGTATGCATGGCTTATTTTGGAGATCTACAATGGTGAGTAAGGTCTAGTGATTTGTAGGTAGCAGCAGAGAGCAGGAGATCTACTTAGAGTATGGTTATGTACTTGGTGTACTGGCAGCGTGTTACTGACTGGTTGGAGAGGTGAACATCAATTCTATATTTGAGTTGATTGTTGTGACCGAGAGAGAGAGGGAAGAAGGTCTTGAGGTGTGGCGAGCCTTTAAGGTGGAAGAAGAAGTGGCATCTTCTTTATTGTATTTTCTTCTGAGTATTTAATACAATTGTGTATTGTCTCTCATTTCCTGTGTTGTTTCATATTTCTAGTTACTTATTAATTCTGGTATAATTTCGTGTTTAGTTTCTAATACAAGAAGTAATCATATGTGCTCTAATTGAGGAGCAAGATCCTGACAGTTGGTATCCGAGATTTTAGTTGGATTACTAACAGGTGGATTCAGATCTGGTTAGTGTTTGTTGATTACAGGTCATTCACAGGGGTTTCTGATTGAGTGGGAGTATAGCAATGGTAGAAGAAAGTAAGCTACAAATGGAGAAACTGAATAGCACAAATGGTCTGATTGATGGAAAGAAAGAGTAGAGAAATAAAGATATTATTGGTTGGTAGCAGATCAGTAGGGAGGAGCAGATGTTGTAGGGGATGTTGCATAGGATGTTCTAGATAAAGTAGAATCTTGGTTTATAGAGTCTTTTACCTCTTTCCATGCAGCCCAAAATAGAGCATCTTTTCATGGGTATGTCTTTGGAGACTTTGGAGAGATTTATTTAGGAGCTAGAGAGCCTTGTCAAATGATTGGCAAAGGGGAAGTGAAGCTGAAATTGTAGATGAATAACATACAAGTGTTGAATGAGGTCATGTAGGTACCAGTCTTGGAGATGAGTCTAATTTCTTCAAGAAAGTTAGGTGATGAGAGATGCACAATAACTCTCATAGTGGATTCACTTGAATTAGATGGTGGTAAGAAAGTAGGTATCCTTTATCTATCTACTTATATTATTGATTCACCTTTTGTTACAAAGATGTGGCTTTGTAGGCTTGGTTACATATGTAGGAGGGGAATGCATGTTCTTAAGTGAAACACAGATATCTTTGACAAACTTAAGAACTGGAAAGCCTTGGTGTTCATGGAGGAGATGACGGACAGAGATCATCTGAGAGGACTAAATTATTTTGAGCAGGGCTATGTTGATATGGACAAGGGTTTGACCCAAAAGGAGCTCATGGGTAAAAATTCATCACTCACAGGTGAACACAGGTACCAGCATCGATCAGGATGAACTAACGTCGAACAGACAGGCACCAACATCGATCATGTGCAGATCAGTAGAGTCAATGGTGTCAAGAAGTAAGAACTGACGTCGATCATATAGAAACTAATGTCAGTAGAAGGTACACCAGCGTCAGTCAGATAACTGACGTTGACAGATAGGGTCAATTGCAGGAAATTGACATCGGTCGGGAGCAGATTGAGAGATGGTTGAGATCGGTCACTGAAACGAATATTGGGCGGACAACAAGCTATCAACAAGTCTCAAATGCCCATATGGAGGTCAAAAAGGGTAAGTGAACCTCATATTCATTGCTCACCTTCTTTATATTGCTTATTGATGGTTGAGAACTAGGAAGATGTGAAGAGAATATGCAGGTAGAATCCAGATACAGTGGAAGCTTGGCATGGATGAGGAGTGTGAGTCCTTAGAGAAGAACCAAATAGGGTTTTGTTGGTAGAGTTGTCAGCTGGAAAAAAGCATTGAGAGATGGATGGATTCCCAAGTTAAAGAAGAGAGTGGATGGATACATGAGATAGAAGGCCAAGGTATATGGTCTTGAAGTAGCTGCAGGATAGTGGTATAGGTTTTGATAGGTGTATGACAAAGCATGGCTTTGGTCAAGGTCAGTGTAACTATTGTGTTTGTTCTTATTAGGTGGATGATGAGTTGTGACATTATCTAGTTACTATACATGGATGGTTTTCTAGCAAGTTTTGTACATACAGGGATTTGCTGAGCTAAGGGTAAGGTTAGTTCAGAGGTATGTCATGGAGAATTTGGGAGCAGTAAAATTTTTTGGCATAAGAGACATGGAGATTTTGTCTCTAGTGGGAGCTGATGTGAAGATGATGTTGGTAGGGTTCAAGAAGCAGGATGCAAGATCGAAAAGCACACCAAGGGATGGACAGTTCAAGCTTAGCTTAGAAAAGGGTTTGAAATCACATGAGGTCTAGTGTAGACCTAAGTTTTCCCAAGCAGTGGGAGTTGTCAGAAAGTATGGAGCCAATTTGGGGAAGGAGTACTGGAGGGAAATTCAGTGAATTCTTAGGTATTTGAGAGGGATCATTAGTAGGTTAACATGTTATGTAGGGTTAAGGACTTCACTACATGGATATATAGGTTTGGATGTGGTAGGTTACTTGGATGACAGGTGTAGCATCACAAGTTGTGTGATGGTTGGTCTTCAGGGTTGAGCTTGAAGAGGGATACAAGCTAGGAAATAGATTAGATGGGGTATAGATACAGGTACAGGTGTAGCTATTTATCTCCAAGTGGGAGATTGTTAGGTTATGGAGCTAAAAGCTTCACTAGGATGCAAATAGGAGGAGTTAGGGAGGTTGTAAAGTGTTTGCTGAGTGTTACAGTCACCAGCATCAGTCAGGACAACCGACGTTAGTAGGGTACAGATAGAAGGAAACTGACGTCGGTCAGAGATCAGCCAGCATCGGCACCCCCCAAGCAAATAGGGACCGACGTCGGTCACCTGTGTGGTTCAGACTGTGAATGTTACAGGCAGTTAGCTAACGAACCAAGTGTTTGCATGTCAAGAGCCAAATTTAGACTAGTAGCTATGGATCTAATTATTGTAATTAGGTGTCTAATTATTTTTTTCATGAGATCTATTTAAGAGACTCATTGGTTGTATTTTAAACCAGTGCTAGGGAGTAAGAGAGGAAAATAAGCTCCTTCTGTGTGTGAGGTGAGCAATGGTGTGTTCCTCCTAGTGCCACAGTACCAAGTGTGGGTACTGGTTTGGAGAATCAGAGGGGTTCTTCGTGTTTGTATGATCTTGGTTAGCAGGTATGCATGGCTTCTTTTGGAGATTTACAATGGTGAGTAAGGTCTAGTGATTTGCAAGTAGCAGCAGAGAGCAGGAGATTTACTTGGAGTACGGTTGTGTACTTGGTATACTGGCAGTGTGTTACTGAATGGTTGGAGAGGTGAACATCAATTCTATATTTGAGTTGATTATTATGACTGAGAGAGAGAGGGAAGAAGGTCTTGAGGTGTGGCAAGCCTTTGAGGTGGAAGAAGAAGTGGCATCTTCTTTATTGTATTTTCTTCTGAGTATTTAATACAATTGTGTATTGTCTCTCATTTCCTGTGTTGTTTCATATTTCTAGTTACTTATTGATTTTGGTATAATTTCATGTTTAGTTGCTAATACAAGAAGTAATCATATGTGCTCTAATTGAGGAGCAAGATCCTGACATAGTATCCATACATTATCAATAATTGTTTTTACCTTAGTTTCTTCTTCATTTGGAGGGGAGGATTCTTTTGCACTTCTACTACATTCTACCAATCTTTTTGTTGTTCTATCTGAGCCAATTTTTAGATTGTCATTTTTAGAATTTTCATAAACTAAGATAGGATCATCCTCTATAGTTAGGAATTAATTACCCATGTATGAAGACTTAAAAAAAATTGAGCTTCAGACGCTGATGTTTGAGTGACCACATATTTTGCTTCCTTCTCAGGGAGTAATCTCTGCATAATGCCTTTGACTAGGATCCTTGCCTCAGATAGGTCCATACTTAATTCACCACCAATGTCCTTGAAAAAATTTTACCCAAGAAGGATGCCATATGAGGTTGGGATGTCAACCACTAGGACTATCATCTTGATCCTCTTATCCAGGAATGTTGTAAATGTAGATTGGGCATCCTTGATTTGTCCCAGTAGTGGCACTTATTTGTTCTCCATGGAGAAACATCCCCCAAATGTCTTGGTTAGTGTGATACCAAGGGATTCTACCACTTTGGTAGGCATGACATTGTCAGACACACCTGAGTCTATGATGTAATTGTTTAGTTGATGTCCATTTATCAGTAGGGAGACAAAATGGTTCAGTCTACCCAAGAGTAGCAGGAGGAGTAATGACAATATTTTTTAGGGTGGACATGTTCCTTGGGAGATCATGAGTTACCTTTATAACTTCTTATCCTACAAGATTTGTTTGGTTCTTCACATATTGAACCAACTTATCCAATTTCTCAGGGTTGGATTGTAGGAATTCAAATTTAGACATTTGAATTTTAGTTTTTTTGACATGGTTGACTATGTCAAATGTCTGAAATGAATTATGAACAGGGAAAGATAGTTCATCCTTTTGGTTTTTTTGGGGAAGAATGATCTGAAAAATTGAAGTTGAAGGTGAGGTGAATGCATACTTGAAGTACTTACTTTTTTATTACTCACCGAGTCCTTTGCCTAGAAAGGCAGAGAAGTTCCTCATTTGGCAATTGAAATTACAAGCTGAGCTCGCTCTTCTATTTTTTCTTATCATCTTACTGGGCTGACTAGTTCTTGGACTAGGTGAACATAGCATATGATCCCTTAACTACTTTACTTTTACTTCTGGGTTAATCCTAGTAATTCAGGAAACCAATGTTGGAGTCGCCAGCTAATTCTTCTTCTCCCTCTATGAAGAGATTAGTGTCATCTTCTAGGTTCAACTCAGGCTGGAAGGAGAAATATAATTTTGGTTCAAGATATCCAGCTATTGAATTGGTTAGGGGTGCTTTAATGGCCAATTTCCCCTGAGGGGGAGGAAGGTGATTTGGTTGCCCTTGATTCCTAGCAGCATTGCCTTGGTATAACTGATTGGGGAATGTCCTCCTTGGTATATCTCTGTATGAAGGAGTAGATGACATCCCTTGCACCAGTTGCTTTTTGAGATAAAACAATTCATTTTCTAGCTTCTACATCATTGGATTAGTGGTGCCTATAGATGGATATTCAGAAGATGAAGAAGAGTTGCCTCTGTTAGGATCTCTCTTTATCTTTCCTGCCATGATAAGGTCATCTTCCACCTCAATAGCCAAATATTGAGTAGTATCAAGGTCTATGTGGCCAGCACATCTCAATTAAAAACTCACTTCAGGTAGCTGTGATTTGATGAAGAAACATTTAAGGTTCTCAGGTGTTGGCTAAGCAATTATAGGAATCATGTTCCTCAGCTTGTCAAATTTGGCAATGAAGTCCCTCATAGATTCATGAGGTTCTTTCTTCATTTATGTGAGTTGAGCCAGTAGGGCATGTGCATCTTCTACAAGCTTGAACCTAGCTTTGAACTTGGATTTAAGAGTGTTCTAGTCAATCATAGTCTAGGCCTATAGATGATAAAACTTGTCTATAGCAGCACCTTTCAATGTTTTCACAAATAGCCTGACTGCTACATCCTCATATTCAACACCTATCAAACCATAGGATATCTTAAAAGCTATAATGTGTTCATTAAAATGAACTCTCCCATCACTAAAAAATTTAGGGAAATTCTTCCTTGAAGGGCGTGGTAACTCATGTAGAGGTGGAGATAAATTGAGTGGGCCAAAAGAGTTACCCCAGGGGCCTTGAACTGCCATGATTTGATTATGGAAAGGGGGATAAAAAATTTGGGTGGAGTATGTATAGACAAATCTCTACTAATAATATAAAAAGAAGCTCTACCTTGTAGTGGTGACCCCGTATTGGTAAGAGGAAGACTCCTAGTTCGTTGAACTTGAAGTTGTGGAGGAAAAAAATCAAAATTGCCCTGTTGCACCAACTCAAAAATAAGTTCAACAACACCTTGGGCTCTCTAGCTTCTAGTATAGAATGGAGTTTCCAAATTATAGAATAAAAATAGAAAATAATTGGCCCTACTTCAGCTTGAAGCTTGAGGCTTCAAACTATGCGCTCTTCCCCAACGGAGTCGCCAAAAAATTGTTGTGTGAATATTTTGTCACCAGCTAATTGATGAATAAAATAGATAGTTTCAACCATAGCATAAGGAGATTAGTCAGCCAAATGTGCAGGTTTACCGCATCAAAAGGGGACAAATCTCTCCTCTCATCAAGGGGAGGTTCTTTGTAACTATGAGGAGCTATATACTATATATATATATGTATAAAATAACAGTCAGGGGTAGGACAACACCATCCATCTCTCTTCTTTCAGAGATGATGTTCACAAACAAAAGATAAATCTAGGTGAAAACACTGAAGGCACTTCTCTTCTTTCAGAAGTGGTCTTGTAATAAACAATAGGAGTTTTTCCTGATAAGTAACAAGTAACTAGTAATAGGGAGATGTAGTAACTAGTAGAAAAAGGTGTATCACAAAGTCTCCACCTCAACTGCCCAAGAGTGAAATACGAAGGATAATAGGGGCATAAAGTCATCCCAAGATCCTTTACATAGAAACAAATAGAAAACACACCAAAGACATGGTGGTAGCACAAAGTCTTCCCATAGTTGGCTTCAGGACACCTTCTTGATTACTTCCACTAGTTCTACTTATTTCATTCAATGGACAAAAACACCTTCAGGAAATAGACATAAGAATAATATCCTAAATGACATAGGCTATTATAGCATAAAGTCTAAAAGTAACCTACTTTCACATTCAAATAAAGAAATATGATTAACAATCTGATCTCAAAGTTTCAGTGATCACCTCTCAATTTTGGTAGAGTTTTGCTTCTATAACCAAAATATCTCCCTCTCATTAAATAAGAGATTAAAATATATAGCAGCCAAGAAAGGCTTGGTGCTTTATTTCATGGAATGGCCCATGCTGAATTCAATGTCTTGATTGCATTTTTAGTTTAGTCAAAGAGGCCATGCTAGAATAGGGCATCTATCTTAACTATGGCATGTCAATTCATCTCATATATCTTCTCTTCACTATGGGTTGTCTGGTCTTTCTCCCAATAGGTACGCAACTATCCCCTCACTTTCTTGTCAAGGAAGAAAAATAGGCCAAACCTTTTAATGCTTGTGAGCTCAGATGTCTACTTTGTGGACTATTCTAACTACTATAAATAACTCCTACATAGATATTCCTGGTCTTTCCCTCTTTCCTATTGCAATTCGAGCTCTCAAGCTATCTTTTCCCTTTCTGCTGGCTCTTTCAGCTCCCTCTTTAGTGGATCACTAAGTTTGTTTTCAAGTTTTATGCCACATTTGAAAATCAATAGATATTTCATTACCCTAAATTTGACATCTATGGGGATGTCATTGGTTCACTAGTTCAATGGTTCAGATGGCCTTATCAGCTCCTTGGTCCCATTGCTTATTTGGTTCATTCACTTCTTTAGAAGCCTTTATTTATTCCTTTAGCATCTTTGTCTTTGAAACACCCTGAAGGGAAGGTGTCCCTTCAGGCTTTGAGAAAGGTCCATTTCCTAGTCATTGAGAGCCCCCCATAAGGGTACCTACCCTTTGGGGTTCTTCAGGTGGCCTTCTTCTTCAATTCCTTATCTGAAGGAATTCCTTTAGACAATTTGTCTAAAGGATTTTCCTTGTAAAATTAGCCATGGAAAATCTTTCTGAAGGATATCTTTTTGTTCCATTTCCCCTCTACAAGGGCACTTTCCCTTTGGGCTTTAGGGTACTCCTTTAAACTATTCGATTGAACCAACGGATTGAACCAACTTTGGTTCAATGGTTCAATACTGTGTTTTGCTCATTCAATTGACCACTTGAACCAACCACTTTGAACCATTCATTTGAACTCGTTGAACCTTGAACCTTTGAACCAATTTAGTTTAAGGTTCAACCGTTTAATGGGTTCAATCTTTCTTCTTTTCTTCTAAGTATTTCAAAGTTGTTGAACTTGCTGAAGTGGCTGAACTATGAAATTTTGCCGAAATGCTTAACTCTTTGAGCTTGCCAATGTCATTAAACCTTTGAACCCATTAAACCTTTGGACCTTTGGAGGTGGGGTTCAATGGTTCAATGGTTTAATAGTTCATTCCATTTGTTTGAAGCTTGTCGATGGACCTTTTGGTTGAACAAAGGCATTGAACTAACCTTGAAATTACCTAAGTGTTGGGAACTTGTTTCTTTCTTATGGAGTCCATAGAAACAAGCCTGTAGAGTCTATAGAAATCAGCATGTGGAGTTCGTAGAAACAAGCCTATAGAGTCCATTAGCTGAAAAATCTTGAATAATGGAGAATTTGAATACTCAGAACAATTTTTTGAGAAGGAAAAAGAGAATTTTGGCCTGCAGGACCAAAATAGTTCATATGTTGTCCCTAAAATGAGTGACAAATTTTGGGAACAACACATCAGATCCAAAATTTTGATATTTTATTAATGCCTTTCCATTTAATCCTACAATCAATCAAGGAAATTGAGGATTGAGAAGGCCTTATTAAAGAACCCATCCTCACAAATGTGGTAATCCAAGTGGTTTAACTCAATGTATGTAAACAAATCTACATTCTAAACATAATTTAGTTTCTCATCATTATCCACAACACCATCAACTATTACTTAAAAATGATTTGCAACAAATTACTAAATTGTATTTTCATGCCTTAGTGCCTCTTAACTGTAAAAGTCCATCTCTTAAACCAATGAATCTAGTTGAAACTTGTTCAAAATTAAATATTTTAGATTTACATCATCATTTTATATAATAAAAAAGTTTAGATTCTCTTCACTATAAAAGCTGAGAGATAAATCCTTCATCTTCACAAACTATCACCAGGATGGTAAAGAAAGTTAAGTTGGAAGTGGATGACAAAGATAATGAAGAGGATATTAAACTGATAAATTTTCCTACCACAACCATGTGTTATATATAATATTTTATTGGCAAGGGATATCTATTCATTGAAATTTTTTTTGATTTAGTGATGAGTGAAATTTGGAGTGATGTTTATTTCTACTTTGACACTTTTTAGATACTATATATGCTTTAATACTATTTAAAAAATTATTTTAATATTTGACAATGGTTGAAAACATTTTAGACAATATATATATTTTTTGATGTGGAATATATGAACTTATGGATAATGCATATGGTTAAATGTTAGATGTATTAAGTTTCATTTAAATTGCATATATTGTTTTATTTTTTTTTCAAGATAGGTTTATTTTAGATGTTGTGATGTCTAAGGGCCCTCACCTGATTAGAATCTATCCCCTTTAGTCTATTGATATTTGTTTTGATCTTAAGACTTATTTTAAAGTCTTAAATTAAGTTAAACTTTAACTAAAATTTTATTGACTTAATTAAAGTTAATTAGGACTTAACTAATAACTAACTAAAGTTAGTTATAACTTATCCCTCAACAATCTCTAGGAAAAAGGATTTTAAAAGAAGATCAAAGTGATATATGAGAGGAGGAAATTACATAGGTATTTTTTGAAGACTTTGATTTACTTCAAAGTTCATCATTATATTTTTTCTTTGCAACATCTCTAAGATAGAGTAATTTTTATAGATAGATCAATGACACATTCTCTGATGACTAAGTAATATACTTAATTAGTACAAGTATATCCAAGTTTCATTGTTTAGTTTATAAACTAATTATTTGAAAACTCTTAGATTTAATATCTTATGATGATTTCAAATTTATAGTCACATGAGCAATATCCAAACTACTTGTCCCAAATACTAATGAATACTTTGTTATTTGTGACATGTTGTTGATCTATTTGGATTATATCGGTTATTATATCAAGGATTTATGTATTGAAAATATTGTTTCTCAATAAAAACTTGTTCATTTTACTAAGACAACTCTCTTTTGAATATTTAAAATCTTTTATATTTATTTTTTTCTACCTTATTTTACTTATTTTATTTTGATTATTATTTAGTTTAGTAATTAGTTTAAATTAGATTAATTAGTTATCTTATTATATTTTAGTCATTAATGAGTCTTGATCATTATGGTTTTTAAAATCCTTAGTCTTTCCTTAATTAGTTATATTTATTTGATTGTTTAGATATTATAATTTTAAATCTTTCAATTGTATTTTTTAAGTTATTCATTTATTTTCTTAATTTTGTTTAGTCTTATTTTTATTTTTAATACAGTTAGTTTATTTTTCTTATTCAAGTTAAAGGGGGCATTTTTTTGAACTAGGGTCCCTAAACCCTAGGATAAGTACAAACAAAAAAATATCTACAGTCTACCAAAGACCTACTAAGAAATAGGACCAATTAGGCCCAAAAATAGATAAAAATAACCTAGAAACCAATAAAGAATAACCATAGAACTAGTCTAAATCTAAGCTACCAAAAGCATCCTCCTAATAATATTTTATTTTTTAAAGGTGCATATCAATCTATAACAACAATTTATCTTAGATCATGTCATACTGAGATCTAATGCTTTGCCCCTTTTTGCCCTTCCATTTGCCAATGACACTAGTCTCAAAAGGCTCACTAAAGTGAGCTCACATGGTTTCAACATTCTATATGCCCTCATACATCACAACTTTGCTTATAATTTACTAAAAAAGTTATTTTATTATGAATAATCTCATTCTTTTGTTATAAAAACTCACCCTAAATGATAAACTTTGAATTTTATGATCCTCCTCCATGACTAAAAAGATTTGGCTCATCCTTGAGTTTTCTTGCTATAGAGAGTTAACCTTACCTTTTAGCTTTATGATATCTCACATAAACC
This sequence comes from Torreya grandis, assembly GCA_037957365.1. Classification (NCBI taxonomy): domain Eukaryota; kingdom Viridiplantae; phylum Streptophyta; class Pinopsida; order Cupressales; family Taxaceae; genus Torreya; species Torreya grandis. Next base: position 23,144 of record JARHVA010006128.1, on the reverse strand, counting down.
ACCACATGATAGACTTTTGGAGGTTGAGCTCTTCTAATATCTTTTATAAGCTCTCCTTACCTTTAAATGAGGTAACTAAATTATTAAACACCTCATTTCGGTCCTTCAGATGTTTGTTCTACGAAGTCTCCCCTTTCTCCTCTAGAATAGAGTTAGTTTTAGTTATAATTTCTTTCACATTAGATTAAATTTTTTTTTATTAAACTATTGAATCTTTATTTTAGTTTAGTTTTAGATTTGTTTTATTATAGATTATATTTAGTTAGTTTTTATTTTTTAATTTAGTTGTTTATTATTTTAGATTTAGTTTCTTATGTGATTATGTTAATTGTTATTTCAATTTATTTCTTCATCATTCATTACAATATTCTATTCTTATCTTTTAGGTCTACGTTTATTTTTCTTTGAGTTTTTTTGAGTAAACATGAATATTAAAAGGCATTTGAATAAAATAAAAATATTTATAAAGAACACAAATATTTTCTTCAAGAGACTATATTGGTCATAGGCCTTCTTTATCAAATAAATTTGAGTAGGTTGAGTGGGATATGCTTGGGTTGCCTGGTATTGTGTAGTCCAAGATTGACGCTGCCATAGCCTAGTTACTAGATTTACTAGAGGAGATAATAAAGGAGGTGGAGGAAGAGCATGAGGAGTATGAGCTGCTGGTAAAAGTAAAGCTAGATATAGATATTGAGGGGATAAGGTGGTAGGATGCCCTACAGGATCCTCTAGGAGATGGATAGAGCTATTGGAGTTAGGTCTTTTATGGATCAAAAAAGAGCAAGATGAGGCATGAAGGGGCCTAATTGATCCTTCTTCCATTTATTCTTCTTGGACTCTATCTTGGATATCACCTATTATTCATTGATGTAATTTAAATAGAGCTCATCATCATCTTCAGCCTGATGGCCATAGTTGATGTTGAGGTGTGTTGAGTACTATGCCAAATGAGTTTAGATTACCCCTTTATAGTATCATTTCCAAACCTTGCACTTTACAAGGGTGAAGTAGTATTTCCCATTCACCATCTTTTGTATTTAGGGGAATGTCTTGTAAATGTGGTGTTGTATGATGATCAATAGCTACAAGCCCACCTTTTATTGATGTTGTACATAGAACCCAAACATGCCTTCTACCAATTGATAGGCTATCTCTTATTCTAGTAAGAAGTTGGAGACATAATATGGTAAGTGAAGGTGTTCCTTGAGAAAAATTATGATCCATATCATGATGTCATATTTTTATTAGTCCTAATGTTTAGGATAGAATCCTAGATTACCCTTGAGAGTCGAAGCATCAGAGTTTCAATGATGGACTAGTAGACCACCAGGTAAAAGTGATTGTAGATATCTCATATGAGATGGGGGAAATTATGTCCATATAACTTATAAAATACCATGTGGACCATTGATCCCCTAAGAACCCATGTAGCAAAGGCCAAATACTTGAAAGAGAGTGTCTCATAGATTACATCTAGTAGGTAGTTCATCATGTATATGTTACCCCCAACGCAGGCATCTATAATGACATGGACCAACTTGAATTTTATCAACACCCCCATATCCAGGATATCCAAACATGTTAGGATCATGTGTAGAAGAGGAACCCATAACTCATTGATATGCTAGCAATCCTATCTCATAAATAGATAGTTTATCAACATCATACCTAACTAGGCCTCCTCTTGGAAGGTGTGGATGGGGTAGGCATTGATATTATCCTTGTTAACCCATTTGGAGTACATCATAGATATAGTAGGTACTCATATAGACCAACACTACCACTACATCATAAAAGAAAGTGAAGTATGGGAGTGATTAGTACATCTTGAAGGCATTCTAAGATATATTGACAACCTAGTGAAAAGAGTTGGGTGAGCACACCTAGTTTTTGATCACTTCTTGTATACAAATGGTTTTTTAAAGGATATTGATTAATAGGTCAATGCAGGGGAATGCCTCTAGTTTGATTATAGCACATTAGAGTTTACACTTCTTAGAAGACCTAATTGAATATTTATACTCATCCTAATGGTTATCATCTTTATAAAAATCCTTAGGGACTTGCTTAATCAATTTTAATATATTACTATAGTGCTTATACTCAGTCAAGCCCATAATAAAGGTGGTATCTGAGTACTCAAGTTTGGTGCTTGGGTTTGAGGATGAATCAACCATTAGAGTAGGATGGAAGGAAAATAGGAAGCTATGAGTGTAGAAAGCACATGATACAGGAAATTTTTAGAATTTTAAAAATGGGGAGTTAGAGATCTATTCAAAGGTAGTAATGGTAATCATTAGCAATCTTTTCCTAGGTCTTTATAAGTGAATGCATAATTCCCCATATATTAATGGCATTTGACAAGTCACTTGTTTTGAATTTAAATTTGATTTGGTGTCTATATTTTTCCCTTTATTTATAAATATATAATTAAGTTCAAAACTCATGATCCTCTACCACTAGCCTAATATAGCAATGGTGATGGAATGTTTTAAAATTGTCTAATCAATTCTAGCTTCCCATTTTGTTAATGCTCAATGTGTGATAGGAATGTAGTCACATATTTTAGAGAATTCTAAGCTACTCTTTATTTTTGACACACATTTTCTAATCATTATTATTCTTAATAATGGTTAGAACCTAGGCATGGATCTGTATCCCATTATATTTCTCTAGACTAGGTGATATGTCACCTAGGGACACATGGTACATACTGATTAGTTCTCTAGTTTTATCAGTATTTTATTTGGATCTTTTTGGAGACTTAGGTGGATGTTATTTCATCCAAGCACCTAGTGACATGAAACCTTCTCATTTGGTCAGGCTCTTATAGGATCTAACATCTCTAATAGGTCTAAGGGATTGGCCATTTTGACTCATGGTAACATAAAACCTTCCCAATTGGCTAAGATCTCCCTAGATGTAACATCTCTGATAGGTCTAGGGGACTATCCATTTTGACTCATGGAACATGGTGCCTTCCCATTAGGCCAAGCTCTTTTAGGCTCTGAAATATCTAAAAATTCTAAGGGATTCACCATTCTGACTCATGGAGACGTGGCACCTTCCCATTAGACTAAGCTATCTTGGATTTTGAGATTTTTAATAGGTTTAGGGGACTAGCCATTTTAACTCATAGTGATGTGACACCTTTATATTTAGTAAAGATCTCCTAAGCTCTAACATCTCTGATAGGTCTATAGGACTGGCCATTATGATTCATGGAAATGTGGTACCTTTCCATTCAGCTGAGATCTCTTAGGATCTAACATCTCTACTAGGTTTAGGGGACTGGCCATTCTGAATCATGGTGAGATGGTGCCTTATTTTTTAGTTGGGCTCTCTTAGACTCTAATATCTTTGATAGGTCTAGGGGACTGGCTATTCTGACTCATTATGACATGGTACCTTCCCATTCATATGGGTTATGAAATATCTAATAGGTCTAAGGAACTAACCATTCTGACCCATGATGATGTGTTACCTTCCCATTCTACTAGGATATCTTAGGCTCTAACATATCTAATAGGTTTAGAGGACTGACCTTTTTTAATCATGATGATATGGCACATTTTTATTTGACTGGGCTCTCTTGGGCTTTGACATCTCTATTAGGTCCATGAGACTGGCCATTCTAACTCATGGTAACATGGTGCCTTCCCATTTAGCCACTTTGACTCATTCAAAAATGACCAAGTAAGAAAAATAAAAAGAATATGTTACATTAAAAATTACTTATTAGATACATATATCTTGTTTTACCACAAAGGGAAATAGGTCTATTGCTCCAGGAGGGGATTAGACTTTGGGATATTTCAAGCAAAAAACAACCTACAATGTTAGTGTCATGATTTATAAAAAAGAACAAATAATCCTTAGTTCTAAATTGAAATAAAAGAGGACTATCACTACTTAGGGAAATCAAAGTGATGCATATTTTGAAGATTTGAGCAGACATCATCAATGAAAAAAAAAAAAGGATCTTAAAGCTTTGGCTCATGAGATTTTTAGAGGGGTCCCCCATTTTAAAGAAAAGGGGGAGTATTTTCCACAAAAAACATTTATTTGAAGTGTGTCTCAAAAGAGAAAGATATAGACATTGAATAATTTACATCAAAAAATAGGTAGAGGACATCCCTTAAGAAATGCAACAACTTATAAAATCCTAATAATGAGATACTACTAGCCTATAGTTTTTAAATATACCCATAATCATGTAAGGACATGCCATGAATTCCAAGTATTTGTGAAAAGGTAATTCTATGCTACTATGCCTTTACAACACTAGTCATTGAGGGATGACCCTTTTCTCAATGGTTTCTTGACTTTGTTGGAGTGATCAACCAAAATTCTTTAGTAGGGCATAAATTTGTCCTATTAGCCACTGATTATTTCAGATATGGACAAAAGTTGTGTCTAAAAATAACTATAGAGCACAAGATGTGATAAAATTTAAGGAAGATAACATACTAACCAAATTTAGTACTCAAATTTTGTTGGTTTGTGACAATGGTCCAACTTTTTAGTTAGATGAATTTATAGAATGGACCCATGGTAACCAAATTAATATCAAGTTTTCATCAAATTATTACCCTCAATGGAATAGAGTCATAAAATCTACCAATTAGAATCTAATGGATGCTATTACTAAGTAATCACAAGACAAACCAAGAGGATGACACTTATTATTAAAGTATGCACTTTGGGAAGACAAACCAAGGCATAAGCAAGCCCTCAAAGCTTCACCTTTCTTTCTAGTATATGGACATCAACTAGTATTTCTTATTACTCTTAAATTACCAATTTATTAGTTCATGTAATAGTATTTGAGATAAGGTGAAAGAATATAACCTATATTTCTATACATAATCCATATGGAAGATAAAAAAATAGAAGAATTACCTAGCTTCAACAAGCATCAAGACATTGTCAAAAGGTGGTTCAATAAAAGATCCAAAATGAAAGTCTTTAGGATATTAGACTTAGTGATTTTATGGGATAAGAAACATTGAAATGAAAGTACATCATGATAATTTCATTACTTTATGTATTGGGCCATATCAAATCTCTAAGATTTTGGGTAATAATGTTTTTCCATCTAAAGGACCTCCAAGATAATGATCTTGATTTTCAATTGAATGGATAGTTTTTGAAACATTATTTCATGGATGCTCTAACTAGGGGCACTTTCAAATGACTATGAGTTTGACCTTAGAAGTAGGTTTAGATTATATTTATTATTTCTTAGAGTATATTACATGTTTTTGTCATTTACTTTCTTAGATTAGTTTTCGAAATTTTATATATTAGTTTCTCATTTTCAGAATTTACTTTCATATTAGTTTTACCATTTTCTACATTAGTTTTCTTAAAATTAAAAAATAATTCAATCAATTTCTTATGTTGGAATTATGAAATACCTGCTAAAAGAAAGGGGATGACTCAAAAATTTCACAATAATGCTAGAATTTGTTCTTATAGTAATTGAGGTTTTGGAATTGAGGTATGTGTTATGACTAAAATTAAGTTTTGCTTGGATTGGATAAGTTTATTGGGCCTTTGGAATTCACTTTGATATACTCATGAAAAGTTTAGAAATAATTTTCATTTCAAAAGATAAAATACACTATTACATGAGAAAACTTGGATGAGAGAGTATAAACAATGACATGGATACATGATAACATGGATGCATTGATAAAAAATATTTTTTATTTTACATACACCTAGCCAATGGTGATTCCCAACCTTGGTTCCATCTATGTTAAAAAAATCATACAAACTTATGGAGGAAGGGTGATTAAATTAATCTCTACCAAGGTTATATATGTTTGACTGGTAGTAGAACAAAGCTTAGAGAAGAATCACAAGTATCTTTGTTGGGGATATGGACGCATGAATAGTAGTATATTAATGTCCAAGCTTCCCTTATTATTATTTTTATAAAATTAGAAATCAAAATGAAACCTAAAGTGTTTATCCAGATCTTTTTTAAAAATTTCATAACAAGGATTAAATAGATCCCACAAAATCACACATAGATCCCAAGGATGAAAAGGGTTAGTCTGTTTCATCATGCATGAGGAAGTTTGATCCTCTTTTAGCTAACTGGTTTACTTATTCTTTTCTTGTTAAGCCTAAGGTCCTATTATGATATGTTAACTAAAATTATAGGTTCTTAGATACTCTAGAATATTTCCCCACTGAGTACCATTTTTTGTGCCCCAACACACCCCATTTTAAGAATTTAAATAGGGATCCATTATTTCTAAGAAATATTTATTCATGGTCTATATCAACCTTAATAATTATAATATTGATCTAATATGCACAAAACTAAGGTTTTTTTCAAAGTCCAATGTTATTGTAAAGTTTCAAAAGGGAGAAAATCAAAGCTTGAACATTATTATTAAATTATTTACCACCTTTGATACTTTTCTCTATTCAAATGTGACTAATGAAAACATGTTAGAATATTTAATATTTTATGTGTAGCGTCCCATTCCTAGGTTTCACATTTTCATTGAGTTCCCTTTATCATGACATTTATCGATATTTAATTTATTCACAACTGATCATAATTACAATAAAAAAAATTCTAAGTCCTTTTGAGAATTTAGATTAATGAGATCATTCCATGTAAAATCATCTCATTCACTCATGATGTTTGGATTTAAAAAATACATTCAAAATTCTTTATTCATTGTGAACCCTCCACATGTCAACATCTCATTAGCTTGGGACACAACCAATTTTCATGAAACTTTCTTAGTCTTCTGAGTTCCTAAAACCTCAAGATTGTTCCACATGGTGACATATCAATCACTCAAAGTCTATAGGAATAGAATATAAAGTTGATATTTAAAAGTTTCTAGGACTAATGAGATAATTGATCATAGTTCTCCCCATATTTTTTCAATTCAATTATGTGTGAGAAGTTTGGAAGTAGAATTTTCAATTTGAGTGATGGATGGGAAGAGGGTGAATTACAGACCAATGATGATCCCATGAAAGAGGCACTTGATCACATGTCTATCTCAGAATAGGGTCCATAAACCATTTTGAAGGTGGCACCAAAACACATGATTTTTTTAGGATAGGGTTCACCTGCTACTTTTATAGGCAAAGGATCCGACCAGACTGGTGGAAACAAATCAATCTCATGGGAGGATATGGTGTTTGGAGAGTGGCTTAAAGGCAAAATAATTAAATACTCCCCAATAATCCACACCTATGAAAGAAATGAGGTATGCCTTGATGTCCCTAATTAAGTCATCGATAAAGTTAGTTCTTCACTGTCAAATTCTCTCTTGGCCAAACTTAGAGATTTTAGACCCAATATTGATTCCTTCAGAAAATGGGTTAATTATAAATGGTGTCCTAAGGGATAGATTGACATTATTACCATGCCAAATAATTTTTTCTTGATCAAGTTTTAAAACTCTGAGGACTACATTAGGTCCTTATGGGGGGTCCATGGTTTATGGGTAAATCAATTATTTGTCTTTATAAGTCAAAAACATGTTTTAACTTTGATAGTACAGTAATGGAGAATATCCATATTTGGGTTAACCTACCAAAAACATATTTAGAATTTTGGGTGCTAGAGGTTATTCTTAGGATTGATATATCTTGTGATTAGCCTATTTTTATTGACCCCATTACTAGGTCTAAATAAAGACTCATGACTGCTAGATTTTGTCTCTTCATCCCTGATGATAAAACCATGATTCATTCCATCAAGATTAGATCTAAATATGGGTTTTTGAATCAAAGTATTATGTTCAAAAGAGACTCAGAGATCTAAAAAACCTATAATGTCTTGAATCACTCCTCAAAATAATGTCCTCTCTCTAAGAGGCGTTTCTATCCCCCCACTCCTCATTGGGTAAAGAAACCTCTTTCTTTGAACCCTTACCCTCACCCTATATAAACTCCCCTTTTTAATCCTCTTTCTTCAAACCCTTCTCCTAGTCCCCACCATTCTCCCCTTCCTTCTATTGCTCCTCTTAGCTTGGGAGAGAGGTTTTTTGTTGTAGCCTCTATTAAGGACTCACTTCTCCCAAAGAGTCATATCCCTTTACAAACTACCCCAACTAATATTTTTCCTTTGATCCATTTTGTTGATATTGATTTTGATGTGATTTTCCCCTTTGATATAATCATGGAGAAGGTTCCACTAGCCTTCCCCCCTTTGATAGATATATTCATTAAAGCAAATTTTGCTTCGCTTATTTTAACTCCAGCTTCTTAGTTTCAAAAGGAACCCTACACAAAGAGTCATGAATCTTCTAATTCACTCTTAGCTTTTTAATCTTTAATCTTTGGTAAGGATTCAATTCTACAAGAATTTTTATGTGTAAAAGCTCTAAAAACTCTAGTTAGTAATGAGGGGTTGCATAAGTCCTTTTCACCTATCCCTCAGTAATTTTATTCAATAGGACATAATGATAATATTGAAAAAAAATAAGGAAATGGTAGAGTACTAATAGATGAAGGAGCAACCAAAAAAGGGTAGGAAAAGAGCAGAAGTATGGGAAGATCTAAAATTTACTAGTAGAATGACTAATCAAAATGCTAGAAAATATGCAATAGACAAACAAGTTGTAAAAGGTACCCAAATGACCCTCAAACAATTCCCAAACACCAAGAAATGAAGATTATATCCTATAATATAAGGGGTTTGAATAACCTTGTGAAACAAAGATTGGTAAGAAACATAGTATTTAAGCATAAACCCAATATTTTAATCCTCCAAGAAACCAAGATGTCTAAGGATAAATTTTTTAAGAACAAAGATAATATTTAGGATAAATATTTAACTTGTAATAATAGCTTTAGAGGTGATTTCAGTAGGATGATAGTTTTTTAGGACTCCTTAATCTTGGAGGGGATGATTTTGTTAAAAGATAACTCACATATCACTATCTTTTTCAAAGATATTCTTAATTAATTGGAGTGCGTCCTTACAAACATATATGCACCTAACACCATAAATGACATAAAAAACTCTAGGTGGATCTGATTGAGATTAGGAAGTGTTTTAAAGACACAAACTAGATGGTGGTAGCTGATTTTAATTCTCCTTTATACCTAATGGAAAAAGTGGGAATCTACACATTCAATGATAATATGATGGATTTTGGTGACTTTATTAAAGAGGTAGGTCTCATCGATGTAGAATTGAAAGGAAATATGTTTACTTAGTCAAACAAGAGATTGGGTGAAAACCTTATTCAAGTTTACTTGGATAGGTTCTTGGTCTCAATGACATGGGATATATAATTTAAAAGTTCTTTATCCTCCTTTCCTAGGGTGAGCTCTAACCGCAACCCCCTAATTTTCATTGGAGATAAGATGTCGAAACCCAAGAGTATTTCATTTAGATTTGAAAAAAGGTGGCTAACCAATCTGACGTTTCTTAAATCATTGGAGTGGTGGAAGTTCTAGTATAAGGATCAACTATGTTCATCTTAGCTATGAAACTTAAACATGTCAAGCACAAGCTTAATATCTAAAACAAGGAAGTTTTTAGGAATATTTTCACCCAAAAGATTAAAATAGAGGAAGAGTTTTGTAGAATTGAGGAGGAAATCAATGATTATGGTTCCACTCTTTCCTCTCAAGTTAAAAAAGTGAACTCCTAAGTTTATTTCACAATTTAGAAGCCAAGGAAGAAATATTATAGTATCAAAAATCTCTAAAAAATTGGCTTAAAAAAGATGATAGGAATGCAAAGTACTTCCATCTCTCAGCGTTAAGAAAACATAAATGCAAACTAATTTCATAAATCAATGGAGAAGATGGGGTTCTATATAAAGAATAAAAATACATTAAATGCAAATTATTAATTTCTATAGGAATTGTTTGGCCCTTGCCCCCTCCCAAGATTTCCATCTTGAAGAACATGTTTTAAATTTTATTCAGGGGGTTATATCCCTAGAAGGTAACACTTCCATTATTTTTGCACCCTTTGATTAAGACATTAGATTCATAATGTTATCTTTGGATAGAGATAAATCCCTAGGATCATATGGATTCTCCCATTTTTTATTCTAGGTTTTTTGGGACATCATAGAAAATAAAGTTTGTCTACTAGTCATTGAATTCTTCAAATCCAAAACAATGCTTCAAGAATTTAACAATAATTTTATAGTATTAATTCTTAAGAAACATGGAGTGAATAAATTAAAGGATTTTATACCTATTAGCCTTTGTTCCACATTTTATAAGATATGAACAAAATGTTTAGATTTAAAAATCCAAATGCTTCTTGACAAGTTGATAGCAGAATAACAAGGTGTAGACACTAGAAAACTATACTAGATGCCAAAATGCCTCCATATACCTTAGGGACCACCTAACCCTTCTTGATCCACTAACCAACCCATTAAAAGTTGAGTCCAATTATCTACTAAGCTAACTAAACTCACCAAATTACTAACCTAATCTTAACCTAACCCTTTTTAACCCACCTTGACGTCTTTTCCTTTAGAAACTCAACTATTAATAGTTAGGCTAACCATCAATGGTTAGGTCCCCCTTATTCTTACATAAATACTAGCTTGTAAGATAACATGACACAATTAAATATGTCTACCTTTCCCATTGCTAATGAACTCCTAAGCATCTAAATTAGCAAGCCAACCTACTAAGGAATCTTATATCCTCCATCTCTCCTTACCTATAAAAAGAGGGGAGTAGGAGGTGAAAAGCATTATCAAAAGCATTCTTCCACATAGGTATTCAAGCTCTCTAGCTAGTCTTCTTCCATCAATTCAGTAACAACAATAGAGATCTGAACCTTTCTCAAAATTACTCTCGAGGTAAAGTACCATTACTCTACCAAAATTGATCTAGCCATCAACCATCAACCATTTTGCAAACTGATTTATAGTTTATGTTTCAATTCTATTTGGTTTCCAACTTCTATACCTGAATTAGATATACTGCACCTATCTTTTAACTTCCCTATCCCTATCCAAACCCTTAACCAAACCCCTATTTGATCAATAACTCATTATATAACTCTTTTTTGAGTACATTTATAATTTCATAGGCAACCATCGATAGTCAACACAGCCACCAATGATCACCCCCAATCATTGTGGTTACCCAACCACTGATGGCAGCGTAATCACTGATGGTCAGCATAACCATCAACGGTCAACATAACCACTAAAGGTCACTGTGGCATGAAATAATAAGTTATTTTTGACGCTTTACTCCCAACTAAATCTAACTTTCTATTTCCCTACCTATTCATAGACCCCCACCTAATTTTTTGAACCTAACCTGATCTATTTTAGCATTAATATTGACCCACTTTTGATATATTTAGTCATTTTATCTATCAAGCATTTACTTTCTTATTGTATTTAATTTCAACATTTCTATTATTTGATGTATCTTACTTTTATCTCTTTTAGCTTAATTATTATCAAAGAGTGGATGGATAGCCTCCTAGCAAGCTCATACTTCTTAGATTTAGCTCACATTAGGTAGTACACCTAACTATTTTTCTAACAACCCCTTTTATTACTTTTTTATCTATAGGTTATTCCTTCCAAGACAAAGAATATCTCTCCATACTCATCTAGATTACATTTTCATCAACAATCAAGTATTTCTACCACACCCTTATACCTAGTTTCTTATCTTCTTCCAAAATTAAGAAATGATTAGAAATTAAGAGAAACATTTTGGCATGCCTAGTGGGACCCTATCATCATCTGGGTTCCCCTTTCTTCATTTATTATTTGTTTATATAATGAAATTTAAAATTACTTTTGGGTTTAAAATAAACCTTGCATATATTGATTGGTTTCTTGTTTTTAGTTTATTTAGTAACTTAAAAGCAACGTAATTAATCATAGTTTCACTCTTATTATCACACATTTTACCAGGCCACATAATCAATCAGCACATCAAACCCAAACTTGAGACAAGGACCAACTAGGATTTCATCACCTAGCAGTAACCTTACCCTTTCTCAGCAATGTTACTTTGAGGTCATTACCGAAGGGAGAACCAACTCATTTCTCTAGTTGAGTATAAACTTTGAAATTCAATATATTTTGTCTAATCACCCAATAACCTTATCATTTTAGTGTGTGAGATGAGGGGATAAGCCCTAATATCAAGCCATGTACTGACATTTAATACAAATGATTTTTTAGAGCCTTTAATACCCAAAACTAACCTTAGATTCCTCTTTAGTACATGATCTACAAAGCAAATTGCTTCTTCACACTATTTAAGGCATAAACCAAAAGTGATCTAAAAATAATCCTAAGTTTTAAATGCACTTTAGTGTATATTTTGATTTCCTTGAGATTATTTTCCTTTTATTTTATTTGTGTTTAAGTTATGAGCTTTTCATTATTTCTTTTCTATTCCTCACATGGTCTTCACTACACAACAATTGAGGAATCAAACCAACCAAGAACCGCCATTTTCCTCTTCCTGTTCTTCCATGGAGTATACTTCTGATGTTGAGAGTTCTCCTCATAGTTTTCCCCTCCTACCATGCCTAAAATAATTCTTGAGGGTGATGTGGATTTTGATACTTTCTTTGATAACAACCCTATGGCCCTCCAACATTACCTCAACACCTTAGCTCACTGCACCCCTATTGCTTTGGTTCCTCCTATGGATCCAACTTATGGTATGCCTCCCCATCTTATGGTGGGTGCTACCTCTACCCAACCTATGATCACACAAGCATATTCTTACAATAATATCCCATCCACTACTTCCACCCAAACTCAATCCAACATCCTAACTTATATCTAAATACCCCTTACACCAACCAACACCTCCAACATACGGGAAACCTCACCTCTTGTTACCCATACCTCATCCACTATGGGTATATCTTCCAAGCCTATTTCCATCATTCCCCTTATCACTACCAATCCACCAATTTCTACTCCACTTTAAAATTTGGTGCTTTCCATACCTCCTACCCTTGTACCTATTAACACATGAGTTACCACTCAACCCCAAACAACCACCAGCCCATCCATACCTCCAAATCAACCCATATCAATCCAATAATAAATACCCATGACATCTTACCAATATTTTCTTAATCCACAAGGATACATAACCCCTTCTACCCAACCTTTTATGCCTATCAACCCTAATGTGGCACCATCCCAACCTTCAATGACTACATACCAATATGTGGTATATTCTCAACCTTCTACCACTTATCCATATATTACTACCACCCAACCTCAACCAAACTTACCACATAATTATGGAGCTTCCCAACCTCAAATAGATTTGGTCAAAATGTTAATGGACAAAATGACCAACTTGGGGTCATCAATCTCTAGGGCTAATAAAATTTTATCTTATGATCAAATTTATAATGAACCTATCCATCCATCCATCCCTATCTGATATTTATCCTTAATGGGAACTACCCAAGTTTTCCAAGTTCCAAAGCAAGGAGGACCCCGAATAACACTTGAGAGCATTTTGCCATTCTTGCTATTTTATTGCATATGACAATGCTATTCTCCTTCATACCTTTCCCATGTCTTTATCTAGACCAGCTTTAGATTGGTATAGTGATCTCACCAAGCACTCCATATTTTCCTTTTCTCAAGTTTCCCAAATATTTTTAGATCATTTCTTAATTAATATATCTAAAAGGGTCTCTATTACCGACATCTATTCTATTAGGTAATTTGATGATGAATCAATTGCCAATTTCACAACTAAATGGAGAGGTCTTATCAACCAAATTTATTTATCCTTACCCCAACCTGATTTGATTGATATTTTTTCTTAGGTTTGTGCCAAACACATTTCCCCTACTCTTCAATTTCAAACTTTCAGGACTTTTGATGAGGCTTTCACCATGGAATGGAAATTAGAAATTAGATCCATTGATGAGGGAAAATTGAAACTAAAGAACAAAAATTATAGATTTAAATCCAATGAAACTTCATCTACCAAAACCAAAAATCAACCTAACCATCCCAAAACCAAAGTAAAATAATCTACCAAATCATTTGTCCTTAAGATTGCTCCACCACCAATTGTCAACCAACCCAACCCAACCTCTAACTCTTCCAACTAAAAAAACCAAAACCAAAATTGAGTTGCCCCAAAATAATATAATTAAATAGGGAAATATTATGCTTTATTTTTGAATAAATTACTAAAATAAAACATTATACAACTTCCTCCCATAAAACCTCCCCACCAATTTGATGCTTCTCACCCTACACCTAGTTGGTACAATGAGAACGATTTATGTGCTTTCCACTGCACCATTGTACATGATGTTAGTAGGTGAAGCACCTTTAAAACTATTTTTCAAAACATGATTTATAAGGGAGAACTTGTATTTGACAATCCAAATGCACTCCAAATCAGTCCCTTGACATCTTTCGTAAACCTTTCCCCAATCATGCCCCCTCTACCAACTATGATGCTAATAAACTGGAATTATCTCACACTCATGAGGTCCATATAGTTAATATAATTATCAGTGAACCTATTATTGAGGAGACATTACCTCAAATACTTGTTCCTTAATTTCACTCATTGAAGTGGCAGACTTACCTTCTATTCCTTTGGACACCCAAATAGAGGAAGCAAACACCCCTCTTTCTTTACTTTATGAGGCCATGAAATTATCCACATCTCTTTTGATATAAATATCAAAGGAGGAAACCATTTATTCAACCACATATTCCCCCACTCCACCTATTGAATTGGTGGAATTACCTACCATTCCTTTGGACACCCAAATAGAGGAAACTACCATCTCTATTCCTTCACTTGAGGCCATCACACCTTCCTCTTCTATCTTAGAACCACCCATTATCTCTTTGGGAACCATCCAAAAAGAAGAGATCACCTTAACTATACCTTCCATGGAGGATAAATCCTCCCAAACCTTGGAACCTTCCATAAATAATAAAGGTGAAGAAAGTGTTGACCAATTTTGACTTTTAGGTCAAAATAGGGTACCTTTAGTAAAAAAATTCACTTTTAGGCATATAAGTGGGTATAATATGTCATCATAAGGTGTTTCATAGGTTAATTAGTTTCAATTGATGTTGTAATAGCTTTGGTTAAGCATTTTATAGGTTCATTTATCATTTAAAGTCATTCTAATTGGTCTAAATGGTGCATTTAATGCTTTGTACAAGTTTATTAGGATTTTTTCAAGTTAAAAAATATTATTTCATTCCCCATGTGTCCTTATAATTCATAGGAATCTGAAATAACTAAATAAATAATAGGTTGTTCAGAGAAAAGGTAGTTTTTTTGGCCAAAGAAAGAGAAAAGGACACTTACATAGCTCCTTGGGAAGTGTGACACTTAGGAAACATGTGAATGTGACTTGTAAAAAACAAGTGAATGTGACTATTCAACTCCCACAAACTCAAATACAAATTTGGTTTTATCTCAAACTAACTTTTATATCTCAAAACTGTTCATCTCTCTTCTCCTCCTTTGCATAAAAAAGTGACTTGTAGGTTATTACTCGGCATGGTTAGTACAAGTAGTGTCAAGTATAATGATTCTAGGGGAATATTATACACTACAAGACCTTAAAATCCATATGATAATTTTTATAATTATTTAAGTGTAATTCATGAACCATCCCTTCAAAGTGGACTATGAAAAATCACCTATCAATATATGCACCCTCCAAATTTTCCTTCATTATGAGAAAGTCCATGCAAATTGGTTGCTGAAATTACTTTCAAAGATTTTTTGGATTCATCATGTAATTATTAAAACACTTTGTTTCATGTTTCAAGTGGTTTAGATAATCTAATTAACTTAATTTGTAGGAGGATGCAATTTTCTAAGTTATGGATAGTTTCACCATTTGTAGAAGCTTTGTGATTTACCAATGGATTCAAGGGGTTACGATATTTTATTCCTCATGTTTAAAATATATTTTTCATCCCATGTCTTCTCATTTTCATTCTTCAAATATTCCTCATGAGATGGTTATCACAATGATCAGGTTGCTTGTCTAACCTATAGTTGTCACTCATAGCCAGTTGTTGGAAATCATATGTTTGAGACCTTCATGCCATGATCACATGGATATATTATAAGTTTTGAGGTATTTTTGTGTTCTCAAATTCTATATAATGGTGAACCAAACCTTAAAATTACTTTCAAATAAGAGGAATTGGGTAGTCACTTGAGACACCTTCTTACTGTCTACCATGAAAATACTCACCCATAGGTGTTTGAGAAGAAGAAGCCATGTGCAAACTAGGATAATGGTCTTTGGGATCCATTTAAAAGTTTTGAACATTCATGTGAATAATTTTAAGTGACCTAATATTTTTTTAATGGTGAGAAAATTTCATACTATTCATCATCTCAAACTTGCTCCATATATGTGTAGATAGTCACCTATAGGTGATCTAAATAGAGAATAACAAAGCCTTTATAAGTGTGAATTAAGTGCTTAAGACCTTGATTAAGCATATAGTGAGTAAAAATAAATCATATTAAACCTTTTATAATGAGTGTTCTGATATGTAAGGAGGTATAAAATTTAAAATGGGGTCAAAAGACTGTTTCAAGCCCTTTGACCCTAAAAGGGGAAAACAGAGACGTAGGGGTATGTTTTAGATATCATATAACATAGTTACAAAAGGTTTTAAGGCACATAAATATATAAAAATTATAGTTATTATGAACTTAAAGATCCTTAAAAAGTATTAAGTCAGGGTAGACAAGGAATATTGGTTATTGAGATTATCAAACCTATCAAATTATGCACTGGAAACCTGCAATAGTATCACAGGTTTGCAAAGATGAGATGGTCTTTTGACACCTTTGGTGTGTAATAATTCATTAATTCATATTGGGAGTAATTAAATTGGAGGAAATAGTATAAAAATGGAATGTATATCATTAAATTTGTATTGATTTATTATTTTTAAAGTTTCACAAGTACCACTAGTGTCTCTTGTATGGAAAACACTCACCTTCAGCCAAGCAAACAAACAGTGAATAGGATTGAGGGGATAAAATAGTAAATAAGAGATAAAAAAGGTGATAAAGTGGACCCAAATTACATATAAAATTGTCTTTTAAAAATATAAAAGGTTATATATACCATTTTGCAAGCCTAGACCCGATGTTCACCTATAGGCAGTGGTTATCAAAGAAGCATCTCAATCAGGTAGTAAGGACTTATCTATGAGAATAAATTGATTGAGAAGGGATATGAGAGGATAGTAGTGTAAAATAAGTGAATTTTGACATCAAGAGACCATTTTTAATCCAAAAATAAGTATATGGAGGAGATGATATGTTTTTCCTTGTCCTCATTTGCACCTACAGGCAGATAACATAGTCAAAGACTATGCTTAGTTTCTACTAGAAAAGTGTATAAAAAGTATATACAAGGAGGTTATAATGATGAAGTGAGTTATGAGCACATTAATTATGACTATAAGTACCTCCATAATCTATAGGGGATGTGG
Organism: Torreya grandis; assembly: GCA_037957365.1. Classification (NCBI taxonomy): domain Eukaryota; kingdom Viridiplantae; phylum Streptophyta; class Pinopsida; order Cupressales; family Taxaceae; genus Torreya; species Torreya grandis. The sequence goes on along the minus strand of JARHVA010006128.1, from coordinate 5,652 downwards.
AATAAGCTTACATAGGGTTTTAGACCCTTATTTTCACTAACAGTAGGGTCCCAACATGTAAGAGGTAAGATGGACATGAAATTGCTTAGAAAAGGAGTTGAGGAGATCAACAAAATCAGAATCTCACCATGACATGATTGACCTTAATATTTATTTTTAGATATAAGGATAATAATAAAACAAGTAAGGATTTTTCAATCATGAAAAACATGATCCATCATTGGAGCTTCCCACACTCAGTCTTGGTGCACACATAATAGTTTCGGGAATTAAAGAATCTAGAGGGTCAAATGACCAAGTTAAGAGTTTAAATTTTATTTAGATAACCCCTAGGACTTTGGGAACCAATTCAAACATTAAGCATTGTTTGAGAAGGTAGAGAAGTACCCCCTATTTTGTCTCAAATAGGAGGTACTTCCCCTTAAGCATAAAATAGAAGTTTGAAGTATGAAGGAAAATAAATGAACCAAAATATTGGAGAAACTAGTAATAGGGTTTTTAATAGTGAGTGGAATCCATAAAAACATGACAAACCTATCAGGGAAGAGTGAAATAAAGAAAATTACTCTATGCTCCTAGGTTTGTAGGTAGAACCTTTTGATTCATAACACCCAATAAAGGGTCAATTTGAAATATAACCCTAAGGGAGATTATAAATTTATTGGGTAATGTATATGGGATATATATAGATGTATTAAATATAATTAAATTCAAGAAAACCAATAGGAAAGCATAGAGTATCAAAGGTTGTAGATAAACTTCTAGGTAAGGATCAAACCTAGAGCCTAAGGAGAGGGTAATTCACACTTTTGGACTTATATATGCATTGATACCTATATAATTTTTTTCATGAGGTCACTATATAGGTTTTAAAACTTTCAAAGTGAAAAGGAAGCCAAGAGAATTAATTTTTGGACCTTGAACCACTCAAACTTGTAGGAAATGGTGAAAACAAGCATGATAGATAGTTTTAAGTGTTCAAACCTTTCATAAGACATTACATGGATGCCATATAAGTTTTGGGATGTTATCAGGGTCCCCTAAGACCAAATTTGTAGAATTATTTTGAAAATTAGATGTCAATATTTTATGAATCATCTTTAAGACTCAAAACTACTCTAAAACCCTTAAAAACCCTCAACCAAGATCAATCTTAAGAAATTGAGTTAGATAGATAATACAATGGAATATTTTTCTCATGGAACCTATTTTAATTTGAATATAACTCACCCAATATCCTTCCCATGCCATCTATCTATATGGACTTGTAGGACAAAGGTAGAAACATACTTTTTCTCACTATTTTGTGTGTTGTGTAGGCTACAAGATGAATTAGGAGATGAAAAAAAGTTTAGGTGGAATATTTAAACTTAAGATAAATCCAAATATTCATTTAATTTAATTAATAAACATATAAGTTATTCAACTAGGTCCTTAGTTTTAGCTAGTCAAAATTGGTCTAATAGACAAGCTAGAGAGAAGGGAAAAAATCTTTAAGTAAAGTGATATTAAGGTGCCCCTAATGATTCCAAAGTCATTGAGGGTCTTGAAAAGTATCATAAACTCCATCCCATGGGTTTTCATGTATAATTTATTCCAAATTTGAGGCCAAGTGTGTAAGGTTCATAAAAAGGTAGTTTTCAAGATAACAGAAGATGATGGCTCATTTTCAATTGATTCAAAAAGGCTAGGCATGCAACCAATGCATGGAAAATCATGTCTAAGAGCCTAAAATTTAATTTCAATAATTATAACTTACCTGTATTAGTTACAAGATGTTCAAATAGGTGTAATCATGAAGTTAGTTTTTCTATGTAAAAGGAGGAGTCTTATGCCATTTTGCCTAACTTGGATGACTTGGATTGATACTTTTTTCTCCTAAAATTTCATGGTTCGACCCATATCATATTTTTATACATGTATAGCTTAAATTATTATCTTGAAAAGTGTCCTTGTGACCCTTGTACTTCTCTCTCTCTCTCTCTCTCTCTCTCTCTCTCTCTCTCTCTCTCTCTCTCTCTCTCTCTCTCTCTCTCTCTCTCTCCTCTCTCTCTCTCTCTCTCTCTCTCTCTCTCTCTCTCTCTCTCTCTCTCTCTCTCTCTCTCTCTCTCTCTTATAAAAGTTGGCCATTTTGTCATTTTATGGGATGCTCCACTTGAGTATGGTGAATACCTACTCAATTTTACACCATTTGATCAATAAAATGACTAATTTTTTTACTCTCTCATGAATATTCATAGTTTTCTCTACCTGAATGTATACTTTTCTTAGTGAATACTATGGATTCCTTAGCAGTGTACTTCATTCTTTCACCTATTTGCAGCCTCTTCTTGCAAGGCATGTGAAGTGTTCCATGAGATGTTCATGGTTTAAGTGATTATTATTCTCATTAGAGTAATTCAAGACCTTTTTTTCTAGTCCTCATATCCTTTCATATCATCTATGACCCCACAATGTAATATTGATGCAAGAAGACAGATTTGGGAAAGTGTATATTTTATTTGGTTTCTTGGTCTCAAGTGTGTAATACAATTGGTTGGAATTCATCAAACTAATTTGGTGTATCACCTCCATATTTTATGTTTGATTTTAGTTATCCTTATCCCTTTCCAACCCAAATAGTTAGTAGTTGTAGTTAAGTGGTATATCAAGGGAGTTAGCCCTATCTAAAGACTCACTTCATTCCTTGGGCTGTCCACAAGCCTAAAAGTGATTCCATTGTGCCAATTGGATGATAAGAGCATTTTAATATCCTAAAAGGTTGAAAATACAAGTGAAAATAGTTTTTTTCATGCTTTATGGGACTCTTGTTCTAAGAAGTTGAGGGATTTTTGGTGTTATCTCTCAATAATCAGCCTTTGGAGGTATATATGCAAGCACTAATGGTGACTCTGAAGACATATTAGCCTATTAATTAGACCAAGTGATCCTTTTAATAACTTTGGTAATGTGTTTCTTTATATTCTACTTGAAATGAAGCTTCATGGCTGCTTATGGTTATGAATTTTGCCTTCTACAAGTTGGTGAGACATATCCATCTTTGCCCAGCCCATACCAATATGAACAAGTCCTTGGTCAACCTCACCATGATATCTATAAACCTTCATATGACTTTCATCAATCCCAATATGACCATTTTCATCCTTTTCATGAGTTGTATCAGTATTATAACCAACATTCTCAATGTTTTACCTCTCCTAGTCAACCTAATCCTTTCTCTAATCAACCAATTTCCACCTTTAAATAAGCACTTTTGGGGTATGAAATATATATGTTAGAGATTGATAATATAATGGTATATGGTCAAAATATTCCTAATATTTCCATCAATTAGGTGAGAAATGCATTATAGTTAGTCAATAAAGAGTGGACACCTATTGAGAGAGCCAATTGGTAAAGGCTCACAAGTGAGATGCTTGATGTGAGTGGTTTAGTCTCTTCCTTTGAGGATAGGATAAAAGTTAATGAAAGGAAGCCTCAAAAAACATATGGAACTTTGTATCCACTTCCCCAAGTTCCACATAATCCATACATAGCTACTACTCATGATCTAAATCAATCCTATTAAAATCTCCCTCTTCCCAATCATTTGAAGGAGAGAGTTGAGAACAAAAACCTTGTGTTTGAAGCCAATATTAATAGGTAGATTGAGTTATAAAATTTGCATATGAAATATTAAATATTTGTAGCCAAGGAAGTGGATTAAAAATCCTCATTTCCCTCTTACATTTCATTCCTATCACCCTAAAATGAGACTTCTAATCCTAAGATCATGAGCTAGAGTAAGGTAGTTGAGTCATGGGGAAAGAAAGAGGAGAAAAGCCTTTTCAAAGACTATGAAATTGAAGATAATATTGGTCCTATATAAAAATATCATAGCCTTCCTCAATAAGAGATTTCCAATCTTAAGATCATGAGTTGGAGTGAGATAGTAAAGTCATGGGGCAAGAAAGAAGAAAAGAGCATTGTCAAAGAGTTTGAAGTGGAAAATGAAGCTAGTCCTTCTCAACTCCCTCCCACCCTTCCTTAAGAAGCTCCCTTTATTACATGGAATAATTAATAGAATAATTTTTCCCATGATGATTCCTATCAACTTCAAGAGAAGTTTTTCCAAGAGACCCTAGCCAAGTAAATTGAGGAATTAAAGGCTAAGATGAAGTTTTTTAGTCAAGGTAAGATGGAAGGTTTAGACCCAAAAGAGTATATTATGAATAAACACACCCCATATAACCTTCATAAAGAGATTCCTCAAGATAATTTTTATGTTAATGAAGTATTGGTCAAGGGGAAGGAAGATAATCAAGTGATTTTGGCTCAAGGTCTACCTCCTCTTTCTCATGAGCTTCCAAAAGAGCCTTTTACCCTACATTCTCCATATGACCTTGAGTTCTATTTTCCACCCCCACAAACTAGTTCATATTACTCTCATACTATTACCATTTTCATTGATGGACTTGTAGAGTGGAAACCAAAAGAGGATAAATTGATTGATAGGGAAAGATATCTCTTACTTGAGGAAGACATACCTCTTTGGCAACCTCATTGGGCTAGATCACATAATTTCAAGATGCCTTATCTTGGCATCACCATGGAGGAGGTTAAAGATATTAAGGTTTATGAATAAAAATTAGATTTTACCAATTGAGACATAAATTAAGATCCCTCAAGAGGTCTTAAGTGATGAAGAGAAGGCAAGTCCTTCTATTGAATCTCTTTGTTTGGTTGATGAAGAATGCTTTCTTTATGTTGAAGAGCTTATATTGAGTGAGGAAAATGAAGAAGAGTATGATAAATTCATGGTTGATCAAGAATAATTCATGAGTTTTTATGAGGAAGAGATCATGATAGGCACTTCCCTTGGTGAACAAAAAGATAATTCACAAGCTTTGGAAGAAAGAGGTTTCCTTTTTGCCAAGGAAGAAGAAATGATCATTAACTCCTTCCTCACTTTAAAAGAAACCATAGATGAACATGGAAAAGTTAATAATAAGTATTTATATTACTTTTTTGAAGTCATTGGAGCAGGCTATAATCCTCTCCAAGGAGACTATGAGCTGATCAAGGATGAATAAGGTAGCATTGGGACTGAAGTAAGTATGCAAAGGAGAAACAAGCTTTCAAATTTATCCTTTCAAGAGGTTTTTGAATTTAAGGATGATATATTTGAATTCATAAAGAGGGGATATCATCCTTTATAAGGAACTCATCATCTCTTGAAGGATGAAGAAAGATCATATTGGCCTAAAGCTTATAAAGAGCATGAAATCAATCATTTTGAAATCGTGCCTATAAAGAGGATAGAAGTTAATCATGAGAAAGTGAATGGGAAACAATAAGAAAAAAGTGATAATGTAAAATAAGAGTTAATTTAATTGGTTAGGTTGTTTATGGTTGCTTTTTTCTTAATGAAAATCATGGCAATGAGGTTGGTAGACCTTGTGAGAGGCATAGAAGTAGCAATACTAAGAGACAAAAGGCTTCTTGACCCATCCAATCCTTCATGCCATGAAGTAAGAGAAATATAAATATTCCATTTTGATCTAGGGGGAGGTATATATATGGTTATTTGTACATACTATTTTCCATTTTATTCCCCTAAGTGCTTATGCACATGTGTGTGTCTTGTGTGTTTATTTTCTTTGTTGTGTGTGT